>JAHXMU010000762.1:1261729-1361996 GCA_019455685.1 Philornis downsi | reverse complement strand
TGGCGTTGCCAGATGGGTCCGTCGAATATGGGCAACCCTGTATATAGTAGATTTCCTTGGTTATTTTAAGGAATAGCTCTACATTTGGCCTACCAAATAAATATTTATCATTGAAAATAGCTTTATTATTTTCCAAAATACAATCAGACAATCAGCAGTGCACTTTTCGAAGTACATTTTTCCCTCACTGAAAATGGTAATGCCAAAACATGTTTCGTAAACATGTCAACCATTTCTTAGGACTTCGAAAAACATTCACATCGATTTTTATGCGAGAATAAAAAGAAGTCATTTGGCATCAAGTATGTAAATTTTCGGTCATTTTCGAGGAATTTGAGAAAAATATTTTAATTTCCTGGGGATCCAAAAAGCTCAAATACGTCAATTTTCGATTCAAAATTTTGATAGAAAATAATTTGAAAGGATTAGAGAATAATTGAACAATAGAAGTGAAATCCTAGAATATTCAATATGTGCTAATTCACACTGGTTACTAATATTCGATTTAAAATATTTCAAATCTACATATAACTGTGTCCAAAGAGAAAGACTAGTTCCTAATTTTTTATTTTCTTTTTTTTTGTAAAGGATTTTTGTATAGGTTCAAATTTATTTTATCGCATTGAAAGTAGTAATAATAGTAATGCAAACATTTATTCAAATCCTCGAGCCATACCAAATGGTCATCTTCAAATCAGGTTTGCAGCTGACTTGGAGGAATGTCTTCAATCGGCTCAAAACGATGTCGATGGAGTGGTTTTCTCAGTTTAAGGAGTAGTCAGAAGTCACACGATGCCAAATTAGGTGAATGCGATGGTTGTGAAGCGAATTTTTGTTGAAAAAGTCATAGACAAGACAGTGTGAAATGGAATATTAAGGTGGTGCTAAACCCAGAGTTGTCTGTCTATAATTCCGAGTTCTTTTTGCGAATAGCTTAATCACGGATAAAGCTGGGTAATTTGGCATTTTCAAAAAGATATTGATAGAGACATTGTTTGCTCGTGAAATAGTTTTGCGGCATTGCCTGCTTTATTTACATAGCTTTCCAACACTAAAATCGGAACAACTTATGTTTTACATCGTAATATGTTCAATAGTATATTTGTAAAATTTTAAAATTGTATATTTTAGTATTACAATTTCATTTCACAGGTTTACAAATGTATTATCGAATATATTATGACGTAAAAGACTAATTTGTTTCGATTTCAGTGTTGGAAATAAAAAAAAGGTTGATGTTGCCAATTAAGAAGAATTTCACTGTACAGTCCGGTGCAAAAGTTTAGTTTCAAATTTCATGACCATTTTTTTATATGGATTTTTACCGTGAAAAGTTAGCTTTTTATCAGCTTTTATTTTAGATATTCGATATATCTGCACAATGTAAATTGAAAACTGGATTAATTTTTGGACACAGTCCATTGTGTTGGTGGCTTTTTATTCAATATTATTCAAGAAATGTTCAATGTATTGTCGAAAACTCAAATGTAAAATTTGTTTATATGAACGAATACAAATTAAAATTAATATTTTTTGTACACAACCATTTTATGTTGCGAAATAATTTTATACAAGTTCATTTAAAATGCCAAATGTAAATAGATGGCTTCTGAAATTATTTAATACAATTGATTTATTATAAAACTGTTCACTGAAGCCTACTGAAAGCATTAATAAAACATTATCTAATCTGCAAAGATAGCAGGGAATGACTGAATAAATCTTTTTTTTTTGTTAGTTCTAGTTTTACGAAAATCCCTGGCATGGTAATGAGATACTCAAACTCATACTCTCTAGCTTTTGAGCGACAAACCTCAATAGTTACATTGCCAAAATTTAAATACAATACGAGTATATTCGAAGGAATTTATCCAACTTTGCAAATGTTTGTATTGCAGAGTTCATTTTATCGAATAAATCAGGCCCATTTAAGCCAAACTGTTGAAACTGTCAAACATTTCAGTCTAAACCTGTCGGATTTAGTAGTCCCAGCTACATATGTATCGATCAACTCATAACCTGATTCAGGCTTGTTACAGATAAATTATAGATCGCAATTATGGATCGATTTCATTTCGCTCCATTTATTAGCTTTTAATTTATAGCCTTCCGATCAATTTTTTTTCAAAAGTAAAGTTCAATAAAACACACATAAAGCTATCACTTCCATGAAATTTTTACTTCATTACAAAGCTTGTAGTTTTCGACCACTTTTCCCCACATTTCGGGCCGTATCTCGGCGACAACTTAACAAATGTTAGTGTTCAAATGCTTCAATGTTTGGGGATTATCCGCGTAAACACAGTCTTTGACGTAGCTCTACAAAAAAGTCTAACGGCGTCAAATTACATTATCATGGACGCCAAAACGTGAAATTACCCTTTCTGGAAACTTCTCTCACCATAGAGCCAAAATCGATCGTGTTGTGTGGCTCATGGCACCATCTTGTTGAAACCATATACCGTCCAGTTCATAATTTTGAATTGCACGCCAAAAAAGTCGGTTATCATATGGCCATAGCGCTCTGAGTTGACGTAACGGTTCCTCCAGCGTCATTTTTGAAATAATAAGGTCCAATGACACCTCCAGTCTATAATGCGCACTACGCAGTTACTTTTCTCCGGATCCAATGACTTTTCCGAAATCACTTCTGGGTTCTGTGAGCCCTATATGTGACAATTTTGCTTATTGACGTAATCACCGAGTGAGAAATGAGCTTCATCACTAAAGAAAATTTTGTTCGGAAGATCAGCATTGAAAGCCTGTTGTTGTAGCACCCAATCAACATGTCGGCGTTGTAAATGGTCAGCCGGCTTTAATTGTTGCTTCAGTTGGACTCTATATGAACGGAGGTGCGAATCCAAATGCAAAATACGCCATAATGAGCCCTAAAGTAGGCGCAATTGCTGAGAACGCCGTGGAATCTGCAAATTCGGATTATCCGCCGCACTTTCATTAACAGAAGCGATATTTTTGGCAGTACAAACATTGCGATGATACACAGATCTGACCACATTTGTAACGCTTCCAGTCTCTTCAAATTTCTTTATAATTTTGCCCATTCCTTGCACAGTAGGTCGATTATGACGACCATAATCACCCCGTAATGCACGAAAAGTGACCACCTTTGAATTAACATGATTTATTTACGATCCATATTCGTAAAGTACAAACATTTCACTAAATAAATAACACTTCAGATGACACATTAACAGCTGACTGTCTTGTCAGACAGGCGGTTTTAACCCTGTACTTAAAAATATAGATAAAAAAATTTTGGGGGCAATTAGAAAGCAAGACGTTGGAGAAAAGTTTCAATGAAAGCATGTTGAATTTCGATAAGTTAGTCTCCCCAGAATGGATAACCCTGTACTTAAAAATATAAATAAAAAAATTTTGAGGACAATTAGAAAGCGAGACGAAAAATTTGAATGAAGGCATATTGATTTTCGGTAAATTAGTCTCCACAAAATGAGCGCGGCAAAATAGATAATTTTCATTATCAGTCCTAACTTCATAAACGTTTGATTTGTGTAAAATTAGGTACGAAAGATATGAGTCTAAGAAAATTTAGGTTATGTCGGTTATTAATAAGAGATATGCATACCAGAAGGGGCGTGGTTACTCAGCCAATTTTTCCACGCATTACAAATTCTTATAACAGACAAAATTCTAAGTTACTATGGCCTAACATTCAAAATTTAAAAGGGAAAAGTTACTCTTCGGAAAATCAGCTAATATGTATGGTAGGTATCGGAAAAGGTTTAGAAATGCTATCGTTTTCATTGTCTGACCTAAGTTTTCCAAACAATTGAAGTCTGATAAATTTGTTTAAATTTGGTGCTACAAATAAAAGATATAAACCAAACAAAATATGATTTAAATCAGTAATCTCAATAGTAGTCACTACGATGGACGTGGTTACATGGTCGTTTTTTTCAAAAGTTACCCAGCTTTATGAAGTAGGCAATAGACAGAAATTTGTGTTACTGCAGTCTTCCAATTAGAAAATGAAGACGAAATATTCAATTTCGGCAAATCGGTCGATTTGTATTGGAGGTACCAGAAGAAGCTACAAAAATTTTAGGCTAAAAGCCAACTGGACATATCTAAATCGGCTTAAAAAAAAAAAAACATGAAAATAATTTTGTCAAAATATACTGAAAGCTTTAAATGCTTCCTTCTGGCAATACTCGGAATATATCGTTTGCCGTATCAAATGATACATACTTTCATTCATTTGGCTGAAGGTATAAATATAAATAATTAATGTTGTAAACATAACTTGTAATTTAAATAACAATAATATGATGTTAAATAATATGAATTTAAATAACAAAACAAAAATCCGACTGTACCAAACTTTGGTTCTACCTGTCTTGTTATATGGCGCAGAATCCTGGCATATGACGCAAGCGGATGAATTAGTGCTGACAGTTTTCGAGAGGAAAATACTCCGGAAAATACTCGTATATGAATCATCATCGTTAACGGACAGTGTCGGCGTCGCATGAACAATGAGCTGTATGAGCTATATGACGACATCGGCGTGGTCAAGCGCATTAATATACAGCGATTGCGTTGGCTGAGTCATGTTGTGCGGATGGACTCAAATGCCTCGGCACGGAAAGTTTTCGACAACAAACTCGATAGACGACGCAGAAGAGGGTGACCACAACGTTGGAAGAACCAGGCTTTTGAAACGCTATCGAAACTTGGTGTGACGAATTGGAGGAGAAGCGCAGAAGATCGAAGCGCTTGGAATTATTTTCTGCGGGCGACCTATAATAGATAAGGATTTCTATTCCAGTCGCCACCGAAGAAGAAGATATGATAGAGGTGATCGGTGTATCGTGAAGTTTGGGGGAGTCAAGACTAACGAAAATGTAGAGAACCGACAGATAATGTTGCAAAATATTATGCGAATATTCGGGCCTTAGCTGCAACTGTTTAGAGAGCTTTTCATATTGTTCTCACTATAAATGCCTGATTTCTAGGGACTGTTATTCAACTGTTTATTACGACTGGGATTAGAGAAATTAAATAGCTTAAAAGGAGATTTCGACTGAAAAAGGCCAGGACAATTACCATTGAAAGCACGATTCGGTCCAAAGATACTTGATACTTTAAACAATTATTTTTGGGTGTTAGATTTTTTCACTACAAATGATTTGCACTTTCGTTACCTCACAGCGAAAAAGTTTCACAAAACATTCTTTCCCCCGGTAAAAAATTTAGCGGCATTGATACTTTTTTTCGAATAAGTTTTCAATTTGAAATTGTAAATGTATTATCGAACATATTATGACATAAGCATTTCAGTTATTTCGACGTCAGTTTTAAAAATCAACATAAAAGATTGAGGTTGCCTCTGAGAAATTTTTTTTTGCAAAAAACGTAGTATTATCCTTTGGAAAAATCTAGCTTCAAATTCGATGACCATTTTTTTTTATATAAAATTTCACCGTGAAATGTTAGTCAGATTAAAAAATAGGACTAAATAAATTTTTAGAAAAATGATGCATTATTGGGCTTTTGCCACGCCCATTTGCTGTGAATGCACAAAATAATTTGTTAAACTGTGGCAGTTTATTAATGTGATTTTTTTTAAAGAAAAGAAACCCCTTTAAATATTGCAAGCAAGGAAACTTCGCAAACGGTATCTGATAACGGAAAATATGCAAAATTTTCCTTTCTCTTAAACAACAAATGAACACGAGTTTATTTTCCTGCAAGAAGAAGTTAATGAATAATTGCAATAAATCCTTGCTAAAAAGCTATTGCAAAAAAAAATCTGATTTTTTCAACTTACGTTTCTCTTCTTCTTATCTCATTTCAGATTGCTTTGTAATGTAAACATTCACATTAAAAATTAAAGTGTCAGTGATTTTCGGTAAAAATCAAATAATTAAAAAAAAGTACACATACCTATATATATTCTTTGTGAGACATAGTATTTCACATAGAATACTAAATATTAATTATATAAAAATAACCACAATAACGAAACGAAAAGATTCTACTACTACTACTAGTAAGCATGGCTGCCATAAAATCAACAAACTATACCGAAATGATGCTGTATTACACTGTGATAGTCGCCGTCATTACATCTCAATTCTTATCAGGTAAATATAATATGACAGTATGACATTTGAATAAAGTAAATAATAAGTAAACTAGACTCAATAATAAACTAATTTATATGTGTACACATAAACAAGGCATAGATAGTGCCAGTGCATTTGATGTCAGAGACCTCATAAATTATTAGATATCCAAGTTTAGATCGCTCCCAGGTGAAAGAATTGTCGTCATTGAGTGCTGGGCAGAGATGATGAAAATATATATTTGGCGAAGGTTCTGACGCAGTATAAGAGAATAGATCGCACAGGCTACAGTAAGTTTTTTCATCTAAGAGGTCACGCCGTGACCAATAAAATTTCTTTTCTATTTTTCTTTGTCTGAATATTTCAAATTATTAGAAAACGTGTATTGTACATGTAGGAGGAGTGTACATATAATTTCACTTACCGAAACTACATCAAGTTTTGTATATACTTCCTTCTATTGTGTGCACAGGGTGTCCGTCGGGAAGGTATACTACTTTGTTTTGCCGCCATTTTGGTAAACATTAGTCTTGACAGTTCATACTCGTATTTGGCAGTAGTGAAGTAGAGACGTGACAAATTTATTATGGAAAAATATTCGAAAAAAACCAACGTATTGTAATTTATCAAAATCAATCAGAAGAGGGGCTATTGATTTGCCAATGAACCAAATTCGGAAACTAAGTAAATAAATTGAATGAATTGAAAAACAGCGCTCACGCTGAAATTACCCAGTGAAATTATCGATTACCGTGACGATGAGAAAGTTACGTGAAATTTTTGGGAGAAACAACGTGCCAACAAGATGCATTGTTTATCGTGTAGTGAATGATTTCGAAGAAAGAGGGTCTGTAGCTGATAGGACCAAGCATGGACCACAACGTACTGCAAGATCGGCTGAAAACATTACTGCTGCCCAAGAAGGTGTTCAAAACAATCCATCAACCTCAATTCGACGCCGTGCTCAGGAGCTTGGTCTTCAAAGGATTTGCATTTGTTTCCATTTAAGATTCAGTTGACACAAGAGCTTCTTCCACAAGACCATTTACGCCGCCGTACATATGCCAATAGGACGTTACAGCTCGCCCATGGCAACCCCGATTTTCATAAAAAATCATAATGAGTGACGAGGCACATTTTCATTTGAATGGATATGTGAATAAACAGAATAGTCGTTTCTGGGCAATGGAAAACCCTCAAGTTATTCATCAGTCACCTTTGCATCCATTAAAAGTGACAGTCTGGTGTGCAATTTGGTCAGGAGGACTTCTTTGAAACTGAAAACGGCGCAACGGTAAATGTCAATGGGGAGCGATATCGTGATGTGATTGAAAACTTTTTAACGCCACAACTGCATGCTTTGGGCTTGATTAACATGTGGTATCAACAAACAGGTGCCACAGCGCATACAGCCAGCATTACAATGGAACTACTGCGAGACCTCTTTCCACAACAAGTTATTTCAAGAAATGGTGATGTTGATTGGCCTCCACAGTCGCCTGATTTGACTGCTCCGGACTTCTTTTTGTGGCGATATCTGAAAAGCGAGATTTATGCAAACAAACCAGAAGCGCTTGGGCAACTCAAACTATTCGTGATGAAATTAATGAAATACCGCGTAAAATGTGTGAGAATGTAATGAAAAATGTGTTCAAAAGAGCTAGCATTTGTGAGGCTAACAGAGGCGGACATTTTTCTGATATTACGTATTCCGTACATAATTGCCGACAATAAATAAAACATTTATCAATATAAGATTCATTCTCTTTTATTTAATCAAAAGTTATAAACAACTAAAATAGTATACCTTCCCGACGGACACCCTGTAGATATGTTTTATGAATTCGTTTTACCAACTTATGATGAATATTCATGAATATGGGCTTTAACATATAAAAATTATTCATAAAGATACACAAAAATTTCTTTAAAAGAGTACAATAACAAAATTGAGCGTTTAAGCTCTTATTGAATGTTTCACGTTTCATCATACGTTTCTTGTATTCAGAAAGAATCAAGTCAAGTTGAGACAGTTTTCACAGATTTTGCTAAGGCTTGTGATAAAATATCGCGTCATATACTGTGTTTTAAATTAAAGTCGATGGGATTCCACTCAATATTTTTAAAGTAGATAAAATCATATTTAGCCAATAGGCAGTGCAAAGTTGTTATTGAAGGCTTTGAATCCTTTTCATATATTTAAACTTCAGATGTGCCATAAGGTAGTATACTTGGGCTATTCTAATTCACACTATTTATTAATGACATATCAACTTGTTTTTATAAGTCGAAATTTTTTTTTCTACAGTTAATAATGTCTTAGATCTTCAAAAAGACATAGACAGTCTTAATAATTGGTGCCTTTTAAATAAGTTTTCATTGAATACGGATAAGTGTATTCATGTTTCTATTTTGCGTTGCAGAAATTCGATTCATGCAGTGTTCAAAATTGGTAATTTTCCTCTGAAATCGGCTTCTTCGAGATTGGATCTAGGTGTTCTATTCGATACCGCTTTGACATTTATTCCGCACGCCACGTACGCTATTCCCAAGGCGTATAAAGTTCTTGCGCATATTAAAAGGAATTGTTTAGAATTTTCTGACCCCAATACATTTAAAACCATTCTTACATCATATGTTAGATCTAAATTGGAATATGCCGCTATTATTCGCTGTCCTCATGCCAATATTCATATTGCACGTATTGAACGGGTGCAGCGTGTGTTTGTAAAGTTTGATCTTTCTTCATTTATATTTCAAGAACCTCTCCAAATCTACAATTCAAAATGCTTATTACCTGGGTTTCAGACATTAGAATATCGTCGTAACTTCCAGACAGCGCTATTTGTTTTCAATATAAACGGTGGTTACATAGACTGTTCTCTCCCTGTTCTCCCAGGTCTCTCCGGCGAACACATATTTTTGATATATCCCGGCACTTTATTTCTTATGTAAAAGAACAGTACTCTGAATCGTGGATTTTATATTTCTAATGAAATTAATGAATGCGCCTCGAATCAAGATTCCAATCAACTCAAAGAGTTTGGCAGGGTGGGCCATATGAGTGTTGGCGATTTAATTCTTCAATTTCTCGGTAACGCGTGGCGCGGGGTGGCGGGGGGATATGTTGTTCGCTGCGCCGCTTCTTGGAAACTTAGTCGCCATGGAGCCGTACACGGGAGTGCAGCGTGCGTTTTGTGTCCGAGCGTATTACGAAAACAATAAATTAGTGATTACTGCACGACGTTTGTATCGGCATGAACACGGTTTACACGATTTAAGTGAAGTTCCAAGCGCCAATGTGATACGAAAATGGATCAGAATGTTCGAAACAACCGGCTCAACAGTACCAATTACGGTTCGTGGTCGCCCAGTTTCTGCAAGATCAGCCGACATTGTGGAGCGTGTTCGTGTTTCAGTTCAGCGAAATCCGCAACAGTCAACACGTAAGAGAAGTCAGTCTTTGGATGTCAAAAGAACAACTTTACGACGAATTTTGAAACGTGATTTGAATTAAAACCTGATGATGCCAATAACCGACTTAACTTTGTCAATTTGATGCTAGAGCGGTTCAACAATTTCAACAACGTGATTTTTAGTGATGAGGCCAATTTTCACCTTAATGGCCATGTGAACAAGCAAAATTGTCGGTTCTGGTCCGAGACTAATCCCCGACGCTTGCATGAACGTCCACTTCACAGTCTTAAGCTTGTCGTGTGGGCTGGGATAACGTCAACCGGTATTATTGGACCATACTTTTTTGAGGACGAAAGAGGGCATGCGATGACGGTTAGAGTGAACAATTATTGCAACATGCTAGCAGACTTTTTGGTGCCAGCTTTGCAAGAACTTCAAGGCAATACCTCGAGGATGTGGTTTCAACAGGATGGGGCCACATGTCATACGGCTAGGGTATCCACAGAGCTGCTGAAAAATGTTTTCCCTGGAAAACTCATTTCGAAAAGGGGGGATATTGAATTGCCCCCACGTAGCCCCGATCTCTCTCCATGCGATTATTTTCTATGGGGCTACCTCAAATCGGTAGTCTACGAGAATAATCCGACCAATTTAGAGCAGTTGAAGAGAAACATTATTCAGGAAAGTAACAAAATACCGAGAACAACTTTTCAACGAGTTTTCCAAAATTTGCGACTTCGGTTCCAAGAGTGTCAAGCAGCCGAGGGAAGCCATTTGGACAACATTATTTTTAAGTCTTAAAAATTCCCATGCTTCTACTTTTTAAAAATACAAATATATTTTTTTTATGTTTCGTAGTTTTTTTTTTAATTGAATATTTAAACCGCCAACACCCTTATGGCCCACCCTGTATTTCTAATGGAATCTAGCGTAATGTGCTCGCACTTATACAAGGTGGAATTCAAATGACTAAATTTATGAATTGGAAATATAAAAGATTTCTTTTTACTGATTTTTCTTTATTACGTGAATCTCCCTCATCAGTTTCTTAAATGTTTCGGATCCAGTACAACTTCCAGCACAGTGCGTAGTCAATGTCAATGAATCGCTTGATAGTTGTTATAGTGAACATCACCGGAAGGATGTTGCCGCTTCAAAATAACAAATAGTTTGCACTCAGGGCTTATAGTTGAGCTAGTCTGCGATGGGAAAATAGTATAAAGTAATACTTTAAAGTTGGGCCATTGTATCAGTTGTGTAAAATATGCATCAACCAATTAAATTGCATAAGCGGGCATATATGCAAGATAACGCCATAAGTCACATGTAGATAATATATTTTAATCCATGCAATCTAATCTAGTGTTAAATATAATTAGATGTTATCAGCGCATGTCTAAATATACATTTAATTATGTGTTCCGTAAGGGATATATAGGCAGGTCAACGTTGAAATGAGCCCGTCTTAAGCCTCTTGCCATAATTGCATTTGTCTTGACTGATATCGTCACACTCCTCCTATTTCCTTTATTGATAAATTGGCCACAGAGATTTAAAACCGCATTTGCATTCGACTCTTCTTATCATATTTCTTATCGTCATATTCATGTTTTATGACTTGGCCCCTATGTGGCTCATAATTTTTTTCCACCAGCATTTATAAACATTGTTAATGTTTTTGTCATTTTATTTGTTTATATTTTATACATTTTTAGCACACAATTTATTTACTCTCCCATTGAAGCCTCCAACTCACTCCCCCAATGCGTGTCCGTTCCACTGTCTTTGCACTTGGATTAGATTAGAATCAAAATAGAAGCAGAAACTGAAGCCGAAACGGGCACTAGCGGAATAAAAAGTTGGTAGTCAGTCAGTCAGACCTTCCATAATATGTCATGTGTCGAGATTTATAACACCAGATTTAGACGTTTATGTGCCATTTGGCCATATTGTTTGCTATTGTTATTGTTTACGGTTTTTTGTCGCCAATGTCAGGTGGTTTTGTTATTGCCACTGTTTTGTTGGTGCTGAGGTCGATGTTGTTTGCTGGATTTATTGGGTCATGACGGCGGTAAACTGGGAGAATTGTGAACAACATCTAAATTTAGGCTTTTCCTTACCTGTCATTGATAGCGGTTATAGTGATGATATTTTCAATATGTTGTTATGAATGCGGGAATGGAGCGAACGTACTGGTCGTTTAGGTTGTGTCGAGGTAGTTTATTTGGTAAGATTTATTATTATTTGTAGTTTTGTAGCTATATATTTGACTGTTGACCTCTCCCGTAAAGTAGGAAAACTGTAAATAGTAAATGTGTATTATGTGTAATCTACATGTATTGCCATAGGAGTAATTAGTTTCAGTTATTATTCGTTCGTAAAATATCATAAATAGATGTTGTCACGTTGCTTAAAAAAGCTCGTAGCTTTTTTGGTATTTGATAATACCACTCTTGGGATAGTCTAAGCTTACAACGACCTACAAGAGATCACTAATATTAAGCAGTAGCAAATATATGAAATGTTTTCTTCTATATTTATTTCGACAATTTTTAATTTCATTAATATTTATTCACATTAGTTAGAAAAGGAAGATATGCTTTGAAAGGCGAATTACGTACAGCTGAGTTTCGAATAAATAATGTCGGTGATAGATTTTTCCATCCATGAAGAAGTTTAAATTATTATACCATTGAAGTAACTTAAATTATATAAATTGAAATCTACGAAATATCCATAAAATCGACGATTTTTGATTGAACTATGTTTTCGAAAAAGTAGTACACTGCAAACCGATGAAATGTTGTCACAGATAGTTTTTTTTTTTGAAAAGTCGTTCGACCAAATGCAGGCGATTAAGACACTTATATCCTCATATATCTTCACAACCTCAACTTTTTGTATTATATGAATTACAGTTGAACTTCTATAACTCGAACTTCTATAAGTTAAAATCTTCTTTAAGTCGAAGCAAATCTAGTGTCAAGAGCGCTTATGTGGTGAATTTCCTTTAGTTTTGCTTCCATAACTCGAACTTCCATAACTTGAATTTCTCCATAACTTAAATAAAAATGATGGCACAAGCTTCTGTATGTCGAATTTTTCTCGAAGAGGATGACATACCTTTAATGTTCTTACGCAATCCTAATGAAGATCTCAACCTTGTGGAAGTGAACTATGAAGCCTGGCTAAGTTTGAATCATATAACTTCCAATGGAACTCTTCTCGATTACATTGAAGTTGATGATGATGTTGTTATATAAAGTTATCCTACAGATGACGATATAGTCCAACAGTGCTCTAACCATTTAATAACTCATACTGAAAGCTTATCAGATAGTGATGAGGAGGGTTCAGTGGAAGAAGTTATTAGAAAACTATCCAGAAAAACTGTGGAGGATTCCTTAAACAATGTATACTTGTATTTACAAACCAATGAAAATACAAACGATGAGCACTATAAAACGCTAGATAAAATAGAGTTACTACATACTCACGACGAAAAAGAACCCATTCAGCAAAAAATAACAACATATTTTAAATAAATATATCTGTGTATGTATGTATGTCTAAAATAAAACTGATTGAATTTTAATGCAGGGCGTGTGTTTTCTTAAGACTAAAAATTAACAAATGTACAGTATATGTATGCAATTCCATAACTCGAAATCTCCTCGAATTCTCCATAAGTCGGATTTTATTTTAGGATAATGGTGATTCGAGTTAAAGAAGTTCAACTGTATTTACCTTTTTCCTAAATAACTACCCTAAAAAGGTTCTTCATCTCCCATTTTTTTTTTTAATTAAGTCATGACCACTAAATTAAAATTCTCATAAATATACTACGATCAGAGTTTGAAGTCGATAAAAACTCACCGGCGGCGGTGGCTCGGCCATTTTTGATCGGCGGTGGCGGCTGCAGCAAGTAATGATCGGCGGCGGCTCATTTATCGGCTCAAGATTTTTTTATTGAAAAAAATATTCGTCGCCATTTGCAATTAAATGTGCTGCAGTGAGTTGGACATTAAGAATAGAAAAGAATTGGAAATAAATCATTCAGTAAGGACCACACTAGAAACAATCAACCAATAACACAACAAACAAAAAAGATGGGAGTAAAATTTTACGAGGAACAATCAAAAACTAAAATGTAAAAAAATATCGAGGGCAAATATTTTAAAAACAAAAGCCAAATGTTGAGATAAATGCATTCAACAAGGTATTAAAAAAGGTTCCCTTTTTGGAAATAATCCAAAAATTAAGTCTGCCCAAGATGCCAAATAACAGCAAGCAAAACATATTTCAAAAGCCTTTAGAATTTATGTGTTCTACAGTTCTACTAAGTGAAGAAAATGGATCGCTGTAGCCATTATCAAAGTATTGGTCAAAAATTCCCACATGTAATAAAACGCAACTTAATAATCGAGAGCATTTTGAAAATAACACCAACACTCGGCTGTTAGCTCACTATTTATTAAAATTTTCGCCGAATGCAACTAATTGGGGAGCATTTTCTGGTAATATATGACATTCTTCTCAGGTCCAATACAATCTTCGTCAGAAATTGGCGGTTCATAATTATTATTTATTAAAAAAAATCTTCAAGTCACTTTTGCGTCATTTTAGCTTTGAAATTAAAATTTTTTGTAATTAACCAAACGAAGCCTAACGGAACTTGTTTAAAAAGCTTATAGATATGCATATCATAGTAATACATTAGGGATGAAATACAAAATTTGTATCTCAAATGAAAGAGTATGCAAACGGCGCAGCCGAAACCAGCCGATGTCAATGAATCGCTTGATAGTTGTTATAGTGAACATCACCGGAACAGCACTCCGTAATTATTATTTATTAAAAAAAAATCTTCAAGGCACTTTTGCGTCATTTTAGCTTGGAAATTAAAATTTTTTGGAATTAACCAAACGAAGCCTAACAGAACTTGTTTAAAAAGCTTATAGATATGCATATCATAGTAATACATTAGGGATGAAATACAAAATTCTTAGCTCGAATGAAAAAGTATCCAAACGGCGCAGCCGAAACCAGTCGATCTCATCGGCGGCTAACCGAAGCCGATTGAATCGGCGACGGCACCGCTCGTTAAAAAATAGCCGGCGGCGGCGCGCCGATCGGTTGAGCCGAATCGGCTTCAAACTCTGACTACGATACAAATCCTTAACTTAACGCTTATTATTACAACAACAAAAAATCGCGACGGTTCTCAACTCCAACGATTATTAGCTGTTATCTTCGATTAAAGCCCAGAAAGAATTTGGCAATGAAATATACTTTTGGTGAAGAATATCATAAAATCCCCGTTGAGTCTACATTCTAAGCAGCAAGGAAATTGCCCAAACAATCATAAGCCAATCATCAGAGTCCAATAAAACATATAATTTTGTGATTTTTTTTTTTCAACTTTAATATCTACACTGCCCGTTTTTTGCTCTTGCTGCCCACACATTTCCTATTTAATCCCACAACTACATGTCGTATAATTATTGCGCCTTGAATTTATACAATTTCAATTTAAAATAGGATCTACTTGTTTCTGTCTCCTCATAAGTATTAGGATTAAAAGCAGTTTTTGTAGCCCTCTAAGAGCTTCACATGCTTTGCTATGGGCGAACATACAAATTCTAATTCAAATTCATTGCTTCGATTTATCGCCTTTAACTTCACTCTTAACCCTTGCGAAATTTTTCACATATGCACGATATGTGGCCAACATCAATCAATTAATTTATGATATTTAAAACTCCGGCCGATTCTACCAAGTTTTGCGGCGAAGAAAGAAGTTTATTGTCATTAGTCTTTGGTCCTTAAGTCGATTGAGTAAGGTCCTTCCGTCTGGCCGGCTTGCTGGAAAACACGAAAGTTTCCGCAAATCTTTATGAGGGTTGTGAATGGGCTATATTGGCTCTCACAAAATTTTGATCGATTATCCGGCATAGAATTTCTTCCTAGTAAATATCCATTCGTAGACTGTCGTAATTTGAATTTTTGTATACTATATTAGTTTACAATACCGGGTTATCCATTTTTCCGTTTCGAAAGTAAAGTTAAATAAAACACCGAACACGCAAAACAATTGTCTTATTAATGCCTCTCAAAAACAAACTAAACGTGTTATATGGATAAAACCGCCAGCATATCTTCGAGACGAGTGTACCAACATAAAAAAAAAAAAAAAATAGCCGAAAGTAGAATGTACGAAGCCCGCGAAACATGAAAATTCATCTTATTTTTTAAACACACTCGTTCATCATCATCATATGTTGATAGAACTCATATTAAATTAGAGTATTCGGGCCAAAAAAAAAAAGTTTTTTGTTTGCGTTTATTTATTTACAATTTGGTTTCTCCAACATTTCGATAATTTTAATTCGTTTATTTGTTATTAATTAATTTTTTTTTAATTAGGCGATTTCTTTTTTAATTAGGCGATTTTCTCCGGTATTATTTGAAGTATTTTTTGTTTCCGTTTTTTTTGTGTATAAAATATTGTAACAGCTGAAACAATTTGAGATGTAATATTAAAGCTGAATAAATAATTATTAACATAATGTATGATTGTCTCATTTCAATTACAAAGAATAGAAAATCATACTGTTTATGTTTGTAGATACTCCGTTGCGGGGGATTCAGTGTACGTTTTTCCTTAATTATCTTTGTTTAAAATATAAGTTGTGGTGTCTTTATTTAACTTAGTTAGAATATTTCGATTTAGCCTAAATATTCCCCGTTTTGTTCGATAACTTATTGCCATTTAGAAAGTAATTCTATTATGCCTCTCATCATGTATTACCCTCGTCTCTATTGCAAAAATGTGGAACAATCTATTTTCAACAGCTTCCTTTGCGGAGAAGTTTTCTCCAGCAACATCATTCGCCGTAGACAGGTACAGGAGGTAATAACTGGATACTGTGGATACTGTCGGGTTCATTATCTATGTATATGCCCTGGCGTTTTGCTGAAGGAACACAATTACTTTTCCATTTCCCAAACTTGGCCGCTTCTGGGTGATTGCTTTCTTCAGATGATCCAATTGTTGACAGTAAAGGGTTGAATTAAAAGTTTAGTCGTAAGAATGCAAGTAATTGCGAATCCTCCCGAATACACAAAAAAAAAAGAAAACGTTCATAAACATTAATTCAGGTTTGGCTACCATTTGCGTCAACTCACAGTGATTCGGCCACGATCGTTTTCACTTGACGTTGTCGTAAATGACTCACTTTTCATCAGCCCACAGTGATTTGACTACGATCGTTTTCACTTGACGTTGCCGTAAATGGCTCACTTTTCATCAGCTCACAGTGATTCGACCACGATCGTGTTCACTTGACGTTGTCGTAAATGGCTCACTTTTCATCAGCTTACAGTGATTCGACCACGATCGTTTTCACTTGATGTTGTCGTAAATGGCTTACTTTTCATCACCCGTCAACATCCGCTCTAAAAATGGGTCGATTTTGTCGATTTCGTTGATATTCAGCAGCGCTTTGTGGATGCAAATCAGGGGGCAAATCACCGCATTCGATATCGAGTACTTCGCCATCGAAATGTAGTTAACGTGGATCACCGCACTCGATATCGAATAACATTTACGCGATGTTGTACTCTATTGGTAGTATACTGTCGAAAACAACTAAACACTAGCAAAATAAAGAAAAACAAAGCAAAACAACCGGGACCGGGAATACTTATTTCCGACAAAACATATTTAAAAGCGTCCTCGGACAGTCGGAAACGTCTTTTAAATCTGTAGATGTTGAAACTTTTATATAAAATCATTAACTTTACATGGCACAACTTATTCAAATTGTAGACATCGAAATCTTACTCGACCCGAAAGTGCACTCGATATCGAATGCGGTGATTTGGCCCCAGGTCCATAAGGGGCATTAACGTTAACTAGTTCAGTTTCTCTTATATCCAGTCCTATTCAAGTGGTGCCAAACGTGTTTTGTATCAATTGGTTCCAAACGATTTTTACATGATGGTAGAACTTGACGATTTCCCTTTTTTCTAATGACATTTATGACAAATGGCTTTCGAGAGGGTGGTGTAGCTTTGCCAACAAAATTACCAGAATGGAATCGACGAAACCAACATTGTGCGGGATTAGTTATTACAGTTCCAAGACCATTCACAATATTTACATTTTCAACCGCCTGGTTTGCGTTTAAGCCTTTGCCGAAGAAAAACTGTAAAATATTCTGTTGTTCATATTTGATGCTGGCTCAAGCAATACTGAGTCAAGAAATCACAGTACTGTTTTTTGAATGAAATCTTATGAACTCTTATCTTTCTAACGACATCTAGCGTAACTCGATATCGCTTATAGGAGACGAGATTCAGATTACTAAAGCCACTTACTGGCAAAATAATGCATTGCATTGAAATCACACGTTGTAGTGATGCAGTCAAGAAACCACAGTACTGTTTTTTGAATGAAATCTCATGAACACTTATCCTTCTAACGACATCTAGCGTAACTCGATATCACTTATAGGAGGCGAGATTCAGATTACTAAAGCCACCTACTGGCAAAATAATGCATTGCACTTAAATCACACGTTGTAGTGATGGAACGTTTAGTTTAGTAAAAGTGCTACAGAATCTAATCACTAATTTTGTGATAACATTTTAAATTTATTTGGTTGATTTTGATTTCTACAAATAACCGTAAATAATATAAATCATAGAGACACTTGAGCGATATGATACAGAATTTTGCTTGCTGACAAAACCAAATAAAATGATTTCTGCAGCCACAATTGATTTCCATTTACAATTAAATCAAAAGCAAGCTGTTGACAGTAAAGTCCCACCGAATGAACAAAAGCCTATGCTTCATTGATTCGATTGAATGGAAATAGATTTTAAAACCACCAATTGACAATATTCGATGGTGTCAGCTTACATGATTATCGGATCCAAAAATTTGCCATGAATGTGTTCAACAATACATTTCGTCGCTCTGGCGGTAGTTGGCAAAGGAAAATTAAAATGAGAAAAAAACAATAGAAAATGTACAAAACCAACCAATAAAGGCGCCAACAAAACAATTTTTACAATTGGAATTCAAAAGTAATGCTAATTAAATTCAGGTTGAGGCTCTCATTAGGTTTTATGAAGCTTACCAGGTATGGGAGAATTGAGTTTATATTGTAATGGTATTAAATTGTAAAAACATGTACTTGTATATTATATGCATGTTGTTTAGTGGCATTAATTTCAACTGGTAATCTAACTAACAACGGCTATTAAATTTTAATGTTCTAAAGCAGCTCGAATGAGCAAATGTGTTAATAAATGATTCGTTCTGGCTTTTAATTAGTACATTTGATGTGATTACCTTTTGGTATTATCTGACATGGTAATTTTCACACTCTGGCTCTAATGAAAAACAATCTCAACTGAGGCACAAAGGCAAATGTGTAAACATTGACATTCGGATTTTTGTGGTTCATTCAAAAGTTTCAAATTGGTTTTGTTTTTAAATTAAAAGAAAGATCAACATACAATTTACTTTGACATTCTTTGGGCAATGCTTGTAAATATTTTAAAGGGTCTGGTGAAATTTGAAGCGTAACAAGTCATGCCTGAAGGTACGTTTTGGGAGAGTTTGTCAGAGAGAATTTGGACAGTTTGTGACTACTATACGGGTACACCAAAATTGAACATAGACTGATGATGGGTTACGAGAAGCATTACATATTTAGATACAAATAGTTTTTATACCCCACATTATATTTTTAATTGTTTATTAATCCAACAACAACTTAAATCTAAAAAAATAGATAACTTTGTATAGTTTTTCCGTTTTATTCAAAGATATTGCAATAACTAAATCTTGCTATTACACCAAATGTGCAGGTTTTACATGAGTCTCGCTGGGAGAGTCTTACCCATGGTGTGCCATCACACAGGTGCTGTTTTCCATCATTTTTTCTTGGTTATATGTTCTTCCTTTCTTCTAGCGACAGCAAGCGCCCCTTTGGGGTACTCAAACTAATGCCGAAGGATTAGCCAAACTACCAGAGATTGGAAGCAGGTCCCTTGGGAAAGCTTTCTCAGGTCCCACTCCCTCACTCGGCCAAAGTACCTTTGTAGCCACTTGATATGAAGTGAGCTATCTCCCGGGTAGGAGTTGAGATATCTAGGAAAACCTCGGATAGATATGAACAGTGTTTTCAAAGCTAATGCCTTCCTTCACCAACGCAACGTGAAGCAACGCAAAAGCACTGAAAACACTTGTTCGGGTAACCACAGCCAGCACGATGCTCCCACTAGGGGTCCAACACCATTGACCAGGAAGGAACAATGTTCCTTGGGCACCTGGCCACACGGGCTACCAGAAGAGAAGAACCCTCTGGTCTGGGTTTCGCAGACAAGCTATTCCAGTTTAGCTTTATCATACCTCGCATGGAACTGGTAATCCATAATCTACGGCATAAATTTTCAATGTCCGAGGAGAGAATATCAACACAGCAAGCACACCATGCTCCAATCATAGTTCATTAACCAGATCTCTCTGGTCATACAACTATATTAACGGAAAAGATAAATCTTCTGATACCTCCCGACGGCTTCTCTACAACCGTGCCTGTTGCCAGGATGTGTCTTGTTTAACTATGACTCTCCCCTTTACTTGGTTTTCGAAAAACGAGTTCCAAGATCAGTTTGATATCATATTATAGGTGAATCCCAAGATATAATCCACCTCTTCCTAGGGCGCCTGGCACAAGGCCACACTACTTTGTTTTTGTACGCAAGCATCATACCCTTTGCCTGCTTAATTACAGGATCGGGTAGACAGGCCTGCGTTTTAGGGGTAAGCGGTACAAAGCATCCTAGGAAACACCCACCTACCCACATGCTATTACACCAAAGTAAATTAATTGAATGAAGTTACAATCGATTTGGAAGGTAAAAAGGTTAAGAACCCTCATTTGAAAAACAAAAATAAATAGTAAAGGCAAACATTAAGAGAAAAATTATTGTTCATAGAATGATTATCTGCGTAGATGACCAGTTATAGACACAAATTTTCGGTTTGATAAATTCCCCTTATTAAGTTATTTATAAATCGTTATATTCTCTTATTACGGGAAAAGTAGAATAGAGAATCTTATTAAAATAGTTATCATTTCATCTTCCAAAATAATCCCCAAAAAATTTGTATCCTGTTTCTTCATGTAGCACAGAAGTGCGGTAACTCCAATGTTTGTTGAAAATCATTTTAAGCATTTGTTTTGAAGAATTTGCATTTTTTGTAAGTGGCTTTGTGCCATATAGGTGAAGCGAAAGATTTAAAGGCCTAATAAAGGGTGATTGAGTAACACATACTCAATCGCTGAGAACGGCGACAAATTGACATTTCACAATCGTCATTAACACAGGTCGCTACGGCTGCAATATTTTCTTTGGTACGCACTCTACGAATGTGAGTCAATAGTTTTATGTCCAAAGAAGTAAATTTGTTGCGAAATTTGGAGGTAACAGCACGAATTCTTGATTCAGCTGGTGGATTATGACGACCATAAAATGGTCGTATCAGACGATGCTCCATTGTCACAGAGCACGAATTTTGATAATACATTTCAACGATTTGCAATCGTTGCTCGTTTGTTAGTTTTTCCATGATGAAATGGCACTGTACACACTCCACTTTGACAGATGACGTTATAATGTCATTGCCAATCAGTGCTGCCAATCTGAAAAACTTAAATCTTAAAAAATCACCTTATATTAATTTCAAAATATATCTATACATTTTTAGGTATTTGCTAATCGGATTCCGCTGGTCTATTATAGCTGTTGTATCTGAAATATAATTTTATTGCTTTTGTATCTTGATGAAGTCTTAATAGGCATGGCGTCTATTTGGATAAAGAATTTTGAATATGAGATGTAGACGTAGGGCATGGTTATCTGCTAACTCTTATTTTTTTTTCAAATTTTGCCATATCTTGTAATGCATTTGACGAAATTGTAAGCAATTGCAATCTACAAATTGGCGATTTTAAGGGAAAAAATACAATTTCAATAATACGGCAAATTTGTACGAAAAGTATTAGAATGGACACAGTAATACTGTTGATTCTCATTCCAAGAATTAAGCGAATGAATTATTATTATTTTTGCTTTAAAAATCAATCCTTTAAGATTTTTATGCTCTTTAATCTTCTCTCATTTTTATATTTTTTTTTTTTTTGCCAAATTGTCGCCTTTAGCTAATACTAAATTATTAATAGTACAAAAACAGTAAATTTGTCTGAAGCCCGGGGTCATTCATCAAGTTCAATTTTCCTTTGAGGCCTTGGTGCATCTAAATGATTTGCTCATTATCGCCTCATTCGATTTGACATTATATATATACGCTCTGTATGGAAATACATTTTAATTTATCAATTATTTGCACTTTCAATATTTTGCAAGCAAACAAAATGCAAACTAAACAAATATAATGGCTCTTTCTCTCTCAACCTTGGGCTGGCGGCCCATCCCGCTGGCCGAGTATTTATTTATAATAATTTTCAATATCAATATTTAGTTTCTATTGAATTTTCTATTTGTGTTCCGTCTCCAGTCGCATCATGATGCGTCGTCGCAAGTGCAATGAATAAATAAAGACTTTTCAAAACTAGAAAAAACAAAATGAAAAAAAAAACACGGCACTGCAATAAGCGTACATCAACGTACATCAAACCATACGACTATATTATACACATGAATGAACAACCAAATCACATCGATTATTGTTATTTAGCTCACACAGCCGAGAATGCAGTAGTAGTTAGTTCTGGTTGTAATCAAACTGCCGTATTGAATTCGTACGGCACGTATCTGGAACTGAACTCGAAGCAATTGCAGTTAGCGAGCAACTCATATTCGTCAAATACCTAAAATGCACCAGGGGACGGACATTTGATACTCTTCGAATACAAATCATTTGCTTGTTTGTGAGGAGGGAGGGTGATAGATTTATATTCTACCTTCTAAGGTTGAAAGCCAATATTACATGATAAGCCGCAATACCAGAACGGCAGGGTGTCGAATCGGTCTATAGGCTGTTGCATGACGTCACAGCCTGAGGCGAGGGCCGGTTGGCACGAATGTCATAAATACGATTACCGCCTAAATCACGTACATTACACACGGAAAACAAATATGAAAATTAATACAATACAATTTCCAGTGTTAATCACTATATAATGTAAATATTTAAAGTTCAATAAATCGAGTGACTTCTTGAAACACTCAGCGTAAGGTGCAGAATATTTAGGTGGTGTAAGAGGAAATCATACGCGCGAAGAAAACGCTTCTTTAGACTGTTATCATCACACCGGCTACCATGCATTGCATTACATTTATGAAGAATCGTTTACCAAATTTTCCCTTTAAATCCATGAAATTTTGTCTTCAATTCAGTGATACAATTTCACGAATTCGAAGAAACTACAGGGTGGCGCACGAATCGTACTACTGTGAACTGTCAATGGGGGCCGTTATTTTAATATGTTGAAGGGGTCTTTTTTGACCCAGAATTGCGCCGAAGAGGGATTTGTTTTAATAGCATTTGATTCCAGCAAGATGGAGCAACTGCACACGTAGCCAGACCGGCTATGGCGGACCTCCAACGAAAATTCCAAAACCAATTAATATCCAAAAACTTCACTCCACTCAAACAAGAGATGTACAAAACGAAACCAAGGAATTTGACTGAATTGGAGCAGTCCATTAAAAGAATTATTGAGGCGATCCCGACTTGAACTCTACAGGCCGCAATGAATAATTTTCCGATCAGGTGTTGCATATGCCTGAATGATCGTGGAGGTCATTTACGGTCTATCATATTCAAGACCAGTTCTTCTTCTTATTATGTGGCGACTGGAATAGACAGCTTTATATATTATACGCCTTCCGTAGAAAATAATTCTAAGCGCTTCGAAATTCTGCGCTTCTCCTTCAATTCGTCACACCAATCTTTGATAGTATCTCAAAGACCTGGTCGAGTTCGTTGTCGAAAACTTTCCGTGCCGGAGCATTTGGGTCCATCCACACAACATGATCCAGTCAACGCAATCGCTGTATATTAATGCGTTTGACCACATCTGTTAGCAAGCAATAATTTCCCCTTTATCTCCATGCTGACATCATTCGTTTTGTTTACAGCAGAACCGAGGTAGATGAATTCTTCCACCAATTCAAAATTATAACTGTCAACGTTCACACAGCGTTCCAAACGAGTAGACCCTTTTTCCGCTGAAACCAATAACTTTGTTTTGTCCTCATTTACCACCAGACCCAATTTTGCTGCTTCTTTCTCGATGCTTGAGGAGGCTGCAGTAACATCTCGTAGTTTTCGCCCAATAATGTCTATGTCATCTGCATATGCGAGTAACATATGGCTTTTATTAAAAATGGTACCAGTCGTGTTAACTGCAGCTTTCCTCATAATTTTCTTCAGTATTTTCATTATAACACTCTTTAAGATGAGCGGCTTATCAGGTCACTGCATCCGATCCTAGTGTTGGGGCTGCCAACGGCCAATAGGCTGGTGAGTTGAGTTTCAGTAACAGAAGTTACCTACTGGCCAAAGACGCATCGGCATGCCGTTTAGGTTTCTCAACTAGTCGCCTTCTCATTTTAGCTACCATCAAACGGATGTCTGATGGCATTACCAGGGAATACCTGCTTGAAGGTCGGAAGTCGTGAGCTGCTTGGGAAATTCGCAGAGGGATCTGGTTACTCCCAAGTGAATAACAATCAGGGAACCCAAATTAGGAATTTCCCCTTTCCCCAAGACCAGTTAGTTATATTAAATAAAATTGAGTTTTCTATACAATAAAAAAAATATATATAGGTATATGAAATCCATTGATTAAAAAAAATTGTTCGAATTTCTTTGTATTGCAATTGGTGCGCCACCTTGTTCGTCGTAAATAAAACATGTGAAAAGGTGCAATACCTCCGACCGAGCCCAAGCTTGTATACCCACTACTATATATTGCGATCCAAAGTGGCGTGTACGATGGACGAATGGTGTCAAAAATAACTTCTTCTCTTATATAATTTATATATAAACTTATTTGCTATCGCGTCCAAAAAGTAAGATCAGGATTTAAATTATATGGGTGGGGATATTGAAATTCAGAAATACACTGCCGCTCACTTGAATAGCGCCCCCCTAACCATTTAACAATGGTGACTACTATTTAAAGTACACTTCACATAACGGTTCAGTTTTTACTTATTTGTATCTCCAACTTCCACACATTACCTACAAAATATTTCAAGCCATGATAGTGTCCCTCTATTTTAACTCGCTCTTTTCTTTGAAAGAAGTGAAAAATGTGTTCTTCGTTTTTGGTCCATTTGAAAGCACGCCTGACGTGGTAATCAATCTAAATGAGAAAGTTTGCAGATCATCATAAATCAGATCGGATTACAGTAATTGTAAGTAAAATGGCCCGAGCTAAATCCTTGAGTGTCGAGGAAAAATTCAAAATTAAAACTTCAAGAAGTGTGGGCTTTCTATACATCAAATAGCCAGAAAAACTAATAGAAGTCGCAAAGACATATTTACGTGACACCGAATGCTATGGAAATAATGTGAAAGGTCGAACAGCAAGTGCTATTACATCCGCTGATAAGACGGCTATTCTGAGATATGCCTTAAATTCATACGACTCTGCTGCCAAAATCAAGGAAAAAACTGGCGTAAGTGCAGGTGTATCAACGGTAAAAAGAGGTATTTTCAAATCAGCACACTTGCAACGCCTGAGATTTAAATAGAGAACACCGCTAGACAATCTCCGTAAGGAACGTCGCCTTAATTTGTGTCGTACGGCTATGACGTGAAGTAGAGAGTGAAATAGAATTACATTTTCCGAAAAAAATAATTAATTTAGACGGTCCACGACCTTAGAAAAGAGGAACACCTACTCAATCGATTATACAACCGATAAGGTGGAGTTATGGTATGGGATGCGATCTCTTATTATGGCACAATAGAGCTCCAGTTTTTCTCTGCAAAAATGAATGTGAATTCATACAAAGCCGTGCTGGAAAAAGCTTTTTCTGAAGTTATAAATGTTTTCGGAGACTTGGAATGGAAATTCCTAGTATGACAACGCGCTAATCTATACAGCAAGAGTTGTCAAATCATGGATTGAAAGCCAAAATGTTGAGGTTATGAACTGATCGTCTTACTATGCAGATTTAAGCATCATTGAAAACGTCTCGGGATGCCTGGTACGCAAGGTGTACGAATCAGGCAAACAATATTCAAGCAATAGTGAACTCATTAATGGCATTAAACAGGCCTGATCATATATTTCGCTGGACCTAATCAAAAAACTGTATGATTCATTACCGAACAGAATATGTGAATGTATTTTCAACCAGGGCGGAAGCATCCACTTCTAAATTTTACTTAAAATACTTATTTTTAAATTAGATGTAAGCAAACAATAATACCTTTAATTTAGAATTAATGTTTTCGAGTATAATCTAATTTTTGTAAGGGAGGGGCGGGCTATTCAAATGAACCAAAAACTGAAATTAAATTTCTGACTTTTTTTGTTGTTTAATGTTTTAGCGCTTAATTCATTAAAATTAAAGAGAATTTATGTTATAGTATTACAGCAAATACGTGAAATATGGTTTATAAAAGCATAACCAGTACGTTATAATTACTATTTTGGAAAAAATCGAGCTTAGAAAAATATTTAAAGGGGTTTGTTTTCAACTTGATAATAGTATTGCAAGATATCTCTGACAAATTTCACACCATAAACGTCATTAGTGTTTGAATCAAAGTTCAACGATTTTCAATGTCTGTAATTACGTCTGGCAAAGAAGTTGCATGAATTACATTTTGTTTACGAAACGAAATTTTTACTGGGGAAACGTTTGGAACGTTGTCTTCGATAAACAAACATTGCCGGAAAGCACAGCTCACAAGTGGCATACAAACTTAAGGAAGACTAAGCTCGAGTTTCAGACGAACAGCACCTTGGGCGACCACCAACCTTTAGCGGTAAAAATCACGTTCAGCAAATCCGATATATAATTAAATTACATAGATGTCTTGCTGATGATGATGGCATTTCAAGCAAATCGATCAAATCCATTTTAAGCCTCCGATATGTTGAATCTCGATTCAACATTCAATTTTTCATAGCAACCTGGCACTTCGTGACCTGAAACTCAACTAATATCGCTTCATAATCGCCGTATCGCCACTTGATTTAGCATCATGTGACTGCTGGTTATTTAATAAACTCAAAATACCGCTTAGGAGTTACCATTTTGAGTCAATTAAAGAGATTAAACATGAAATGCAGCGTGCTCTGAAGGGCATATCGGAATATTGGTATTCCGCATGATTCAAAGATTGGAAAAAATGTTGGCATATTCTGACTTAGCATCTCATCCGACCGTTTATTTACCCCACATCCTTATTTTTTCTGCAATCAATTAAAGATTTACAGCTTTTTTTTATTATTTGAATATTTGACTCCATATCAACTTTTAGAAATTGTATTGTTTGAAAATGGACAAGTTAGTGGATCGGATCAAAAAAAACAAAAAAAAATAGTGCTATATTTTGGAAAAAAACTAATTCGTTAAAAGGTGCTCCTTCGGGTTAGTTACACATTTCTAAAGGAAATTAATTAAATATGAAAACATGCTTTCATTATGGTCACCCTAAGCACTGCAATTATAGGCGATTATGGTAATTTAAACAAAATTGATGGTTTCCATATAACATTTAAAAATGACATTTGAAATTTGTAACTGACATATTGTCGATACATTGAGTTGCGCACTGACAGAGTGCAAAGGTTATTGAAATCAATCACAGCTAAACTCATTGAGGCTAACAAATAATATCTAAACAACAGCCATTTGATAGCATTTTACAAGCAGAATGCTGTAAGTGCAACCATCAATTAAGTTGGGAAGTTGTACATTTCAAATGCTTTGGAAATAATTAAAATTTTTCGAAGATTGCTTTCATTTGAAGGAGAGAGGGGGCCAACCACAGACTGCTGTTGGTTTATGTCAATTATATAATTGGAATTTTAATTTGTAATTACCAGCTTAAGTAAATGTATAATTAAAATGATAAAACTGTTACAATTTTTTGTTGTTGTTTAAGTTGTTATTTTTATTTCGTTTTGCGCTACCGAAGATATCAGACGTGGCGCAATGTCGATTTCGAGTAAATTGTATGAATTTTTATCTTTAGAATGCTAGAACAGTTTATTAATAAAACGTGCTCATCATACCGTAATATTCACACTAGAATGCTATTGCTAACTTTGTTATTTTAGAAGTTTATTACAAAATTATTGCACAGCTTGTAGGGGAGATATAAGTTAATGGTGGCCAATTAGTTGATGGAAGAAAACTGAATATAAATTACAAGTTGTGCTAGCATACGGTGGCATCTTTGCAATTACATCCATTACTTGCATTGTAATTACAGAGATTCTGTATATAATCGGTGGAATGAAATCTGAAGTCTGAAATTTACAATAAAATTGCACATTTAAATAAACTCTGCATTAAAGTGCAACAAAATCGCCCACATATCTAAATCATTAAGGCGTAATAATTTCACACACTTTAGATTTCAAGACGTGAAGTTAAATAGGTTTACTGCTAGGCAGGCAAACGTTTTGCATTCAACCAATCAATATAATAATCTATACCCCTGCATCCGAAAAATGAGAGCCTCTTGAAAAGCTATAGACATGGATTTCTACAAAGAAGTGTTTCTCATTTGGACTCTTTAATTGCTTTTAACTTGGGAATAATCTGAAATGAATAAATTGCAGAATTTTCCAGTAGTTCACAATTTTCAACATAGATGTAGTGCCGCCTCATTATGCCATCAGGTTTCCACCTGGTGACACCTAAAATCATAAAACGCATAACCAGCGCAATCTTAATATAATAGGGATATACTCATTTTGTCATTCCGTTTGCAATAATTAGAATTAACAATTTGACACCCTATCTCCTTTATATATATAATTCTACTGTACGGACGTTGTCAGTGAACTCCTCCTAAACGGCTGGACCGCTTTGCATACATTTTTGTATATGCGTCTGGGTGGTGCCCGGGATGGTTTAGATTTACAATTCGGTCCAATTGGACAAAGGGGCGTGGTACCTCCCATACAAACAAAAAATTAAAAATCAATTATTTCTGCTCCTGCTTACGGTATTTGAATAAAATTTGGTACATCGGTTTGGTGTACATATCTTAAGTGCTGCTGCAAATATGGGCGGGATTGGACAATGGGGAGTGGTATTCCTATACAAACCACAAATTAAAAAGCAATTATTTCTGCTCCTGCTAAAATTTGAAGGCAAAGCAACGTTTGCCGGGTCGGCTAGTAAAGTATACATTTCCACATAAATGATTTCAAGAATTGCTTAATAAGAACACAAAATATTTTCTATTCTTTAAAATTTATTGCGTGAATTGAAACTTATTTTATATCACCTACAAAGCAGATCCTTTCTGAAATACTCAAGGAATAACCCAACTATCAAAATATTTCCAAACGCATTTTCCAGAAAAGACTTCATTTTTTTCTTCTGTCACCTGAAACTGGAAAAATCTATCGGTACCATATCAGGCGAATGCTCCGGTTGTTTCATGATAATTGTTAAGTTTTTGGCCAGAAATTCGTTCACAATGATAGCCTTGTTAAATGGTGCGTTATCTGGTTCCTTGGCCTTCTTCAAAAAATTTCTTCTCTTAAACGCCGTGGAATACCCAAATAATATTTGTTATTTATCGTTCGATATTTTGGCAAAAAATCCGAGTGCACAACACCGCGATAATCAAGGAAAATAAGGATTAGTGAATTATCATTAACTTTTGTTCCTCTTTGACAGGGTATTTTACGATTTTGGCTCACTTGAAAGGCCCATATCACAGTTTATTGATTGGTTTGTAAGTCAAACTTGTAAATCCATATCTCATAACCAGTTCTAATGTTTATAGATTTTGATTAAATGAAAGAGAATGGATCTTATATTGATAAATGTTTTATTTAATGTCGGCGGTTTTGTATGGAATACAATATCAGATAAATGTCCGCCTCTGTTAGCCTCACAAATGCGAGCCCTTTTGAGCACATTTTTTATTACATTCGCACACATTTCACGCGGTATTTCATTAATTTCATCACGAATATTTTGTTTGAGTTGCTCAAGCGTTTCTGGTTTGTTTGCATAAAACTTGCTTTTCAGAAATTCCCACAAAAAGAAGTCCGGCGCAGTTCAATCAGGCGACCGTGGAGGCCAATCAACATCACTATTTCTTGAAATAACTTGTTGTGGAAAGAGATCTCGCAGTAATTCCATTGTTATCCTGGCTGTATGCGATGTGGCACCGTCTTGTTGATACCACATGTTGATATCAAGCCCAAAGCATGCAGTTGTGGCGTTAAAAAGTTTTCAATCACGATATCGCCCCCCCATTGACAGTTATCGTTACGCCGTTTTCGGTTTCAAAGAAGTAAGACCAATGATTCCTCCTGACCAAATTGCACACCAGACTGTGCAATTGCACACCCTGTATTTCTCCTGTAAATACTAATTTGTAGACATTAATAACTTACATTGTTGCCGATTATATTAAATTGCAATATTTTGTATGATTTGCAAAAATTTGGCGTGATAAGCACACCCTTTCAATGTCTCCAATATAAATTATATGTATTCCTAGATTCATATTATTTATTCAATTGTACTTAATACAGACTGGCGCACCAATTACAATACAAATGAAATTCAAATAACATTATTTTAAATCAATGTATTCCATTTATTTTTTTATTGGAAATAGGAAGTTCAGTTTTATTTAATGTAACTAATCGGTTTTGAGGATGATAGAGCGTAAATAACCTCTAATCGGCAAATTATTCATTGCGGCATCGTCTCAATTATCGTTTTATTGGACTGATTCAATTCAAATTCCTTGGTTTCATTTGTATAGCTCTTGCTTGACATAACCCCCTAAAGTAGCCCGATGCAGTCAAGTCAGGTGACCTTTGTGGCCGGTGGAAAAAGGAGTTTCTGGATATTAATTTGTTGGGGAATTTCAGAAGGAGCCGCCGGTCTGGCTATGAATGCAATTGCTCCATCTTGCTTGCTTGCAAATGTTGTTGAAACGGATATGTCTTCGGGGCAATTCTGGTTCCTTCAACATCTTTAAATAACACTCCCCATGGACAGTTGACAGTAGACAGCAGCACGATTCGTGTGCCATGCTGTATAAAATAACTTAACAAGCATCAGGCTTTTTTAAAGTTAGTTCAGCGTATGAAAGTGAACTGAATTGCGGATTGCTTTAGAATGCTTCACATACAAATTAAACGAAGACATACAATTTTAAATAAGCGGTAACAATTGAATTCTGTAGGTAATAATTTAGGACTTTTTTTTAAAGTGTTTCAAATTCCTGTATTTGTTAATAAGAACATAGTAAGAACATTAACATCCCTGTTATACAGGGATGCATATTGCATTATCTTTTTTTGTGGGGTAGAAAAGGCGCGGGCGGGGGCGCCTACATCGTTGGGTTGGCGGGCTCATGGAGTTTTAGCCGCTATGAATCACTTCGACGGGAAGCGTCGCGCATTTTGCGTGAGCGCATTTTACGAGAACTCTCGTTCATACATTGCTACTAGGCTACTATATTGTGCTGAATATGGACTACGGCGAATTAGTGAAGCTCCGAGTGCTAATTTAATTCAAATATGGGTAAAGCGTTTTGAAAAGACCGGTTCAACATTTAAACCACAAGCAAATGGTCGCCCAAAAACATCTAGGAAGACATCGAAGAGAATGTTGGGAGAGTTATGGAGTCAGTACGAGGAAATCCACAAATGTCGACTCGCAAGAGATCGTCTGTCTTATAATTATCGCGACGAAGTTCGCAACGAATTTTAACATTGGATCTTAAACTGCATCCATATAAGCTGCAATTAACACAAGAATTGAAAGAGTCTGACTTCATAGCAAGGCTCGTATTTACGAATGAAATGCTTAATCGATTTTCCAATTTTGACAATATCCTTTTCTCTGACGAGGCTCATTTCTTTATGAATGGGTTCGTAAACCGTCAAAATTGTCGTTACTGGAACAGTGAAAATCCCAAAATCAAACACCAGAAACCATTGCATAGTCCTAAAGTGACAGTATGGGCAGAAATCTCTGGCAGAGGAATAATTGGTTCTTTTTTCTTCGAAAATGCGCGGGGCCAAAGCGTCACGGTTAATACGGAACGCTATGGACTGGATTTTTGGCTCCAGAAATTCAAAGTTCAAGAATAGTGAATTCCAGAACTTGGTTCCAACAAGATGAGCTACCTGTCACACATCAAATGACTCCATGACGGTGGTGAAGCAGATGTTCCCTGGCAGACTGATTTCGAAAAGAGGTGATATCCCATGGCCCCCACGTAGTCCAGACTTGACGCCTCTTGACTTTTTTTGTGGGGATACCTCAAACACAAAGTCTACAGTAATAATCCAAGAAACATCGTTCAGCTCAAGGAGAATATCCGTGGTGAAATGGCAGCCATTACACCAGTATTACTGAAGGAAGTTTTCAATAATTTTCGTTTGCGGTTAGAGGAGTGCCGTCGTAGAGAGGGTCACCATTTGGATGATGTTATTTTTGAAAAATAAACTCCATTTATTGTAGAGTAATAATGCCTTAGATTTATTTTAACCATACCTTTTGTATTTATTTTTTAATCTATTTTTTAAATATGCACGTATGTAATGTATAATGTTTAAATATACTGGTTAAATGATCAAATTCCGGTTGTTATGACAAAATTTATATATCTTAGACATATTAACTGTGATATGTTTTGATAAAACTGTTACTACCATTTGCCACATACTCCAGATGATTGATATCTCATAACGAATGTAAGATTTAACGATATCCATTTGCCCTATTTCTTAAGTAATTTTGAAAACATTTCCTAATGACGTTAATTCCTTCCATTTTTTTTTTTTGGTGCCATATTTCTGTATGAGTTTACCCAACAAATTTGTCATTTAGTTATTCCTCCATTGTCCTTAACCTTTGAGCGTGTTTCATTCATGTCATTTATCACATTCTGGCTAAATCGCACAACAACACAGCCCATCGGTTGACGCCTATAAGGGATGGTCGTAATGATCGCCAAGTGGATTTGGCAGTTGACGCCTATAAAAGGATGACCATAACGAGCGCCAAGTGAATTTTTAATTGCTCATCGCTGGAATACTTTACATAACATTTTAATAAATTGTATTTCATTTTTGCTATAGAATATTGCATAGAATATTGTATAGGGTTATCCATTTTTCGTTTTCCTATAAGGTTAAATAAAACACACATTAAGCTATCATTTCGATGAAATTGATATTTCATTATAATACTTGTTGGTCCTCGCCTTATGTACGAAATACAATGTCATTTAAATGACTGCCTGTAGATTGATTACAGCAGTGGATCCTTTTAAGGTAATTTAAAAAAAAAAATACGGCCCAATGTCATCTCCAGAGCATAATGCGCACCAAAAAGTTACTTTCTCCGGATGCAATATCTTTTCCACAATCACTTCTGGGTTCTCCGAGGCCTATATAAGACAATTTTATTTCTTCTTCATCGCTAAAGAAAATTTTTTCGATTGAAAGCCCTCGTTTGATTCACCACTTCAGTTAGTTCTAAATATTTTTACTCGTTTTTCGGTTGTTAAACGATCCATATTCGTAAATGGCAAACTTTTCACTAAATAAATAACACTTCAGTTGACAGGTATTTAACAGCTGACAGCCTTGCCAGACCTGCGGTTTTGAAACCACTAAATAGATAACCCGTTAGTATATGTGATTTATTGAACCGTGGCTGTAATACGCAATTTATTTTATTGTTTTAATTACGATTATTGTTATATTATTGTATAATTAAACAATATTTTGCGTATGCAAGTTGTTCGCTCTCTTCTAACATGACCTCAAATGGCCAACATTCAATGGTCGAACCGAAGGATATTCCATTGGCGCCAATTCGGTTATAAATTGTAGTGCCACTCGCATCATATTAAGTGAACAAGACTTTGTACTGCGTGGACTGCAATGCTTTATAGCGATGATGCTTTTTCGAAATTATTGCAACAATTTAATTTGATGCTGTAACCAAAAATCTCTGAATTATTTTGTGTGTGTCACAATGTGACCATAAATGACAGACGAACTGGGAAATCAAAGTGGAAATTGGGTGCCAAAATGGTCGTTACAATTGACATGATAACATGAAGAGAGAGAATTATTGGGAAATTGAAATGAAATGATGTAACTGCTCTGACATGACTAAATGGAATATTACCACTTTATGATAAAACAATTTTGAAGATTTGTACAAATCCCCATTACAAGTAATGTGAGAACAGAGACATCTGATTACGTGGCAAAGAAACAGCCGGAAACTTGACCATGGCAAGTGTTAAGGGTGGGTTATCTTTGTTAATGCTGAGAAGATAGTTAAATGCAAGCAATGGGCTGGCTCGAAGTAGGTCAGGTGCCAAGCTGGTTAAGCATGATATTGCAATGCCTCAATAACGACAATGTGAAATGACTTCTGAAAATTTACACATATGGTCAAAATAATAAGTACTCCCTATATTGTTTGTTAAAGGCTCCTAACAAAAATTTGTTTAAATTAAAAGAAAAAACAAACACTTAATCCTTTTGTTATAACATTAGAAATAAAATAAATAATAAAACAATAACAAAAAAAAAAATAAAACAAAAATTAAATCCAGGATTTTTCAAAAAGTAAGAAATTAATCAAAAAACATTAAACAAAATAATAAATACATTTAGTTAAAATAAGCAAAAAAAAGTAAAGAAATCAAGTTTTTTTCTGCTAAGTTGGCTGAGTTTCGTTAAAAGCCTGTTTATCCACATTTATTTTCATTTATTTTGTTGACTCTTTTTGGCATGCTGGCAGTAAGCTTCCCGCAGGTTTCTACTGTATTTCATAACAAATTTTTTGAACTAAATTCCATAAGAACTTCTTTTATAATTTTTTGTTTTAACTCTCCCCAAAGATTTTCGATTGGATTTAAGTCCGGAGATTGACTTGGCCAGTCAAGAAGGGTAACATTACTATCTTGGAACCAATCCTTTACCAACTTAGAAGTATGCTTCGGATCGTTATCCTGCTGGCATGTCCATCTAAGAGGCATGCTTTCTACACCGTAATTCAACATCGTATTTTCCAAGATATCTTGGTAGTGGAATCTGGTCACAGTGTCGGTAATTCGATGTTTTGAACCGACACCATACCATGGGAAACAACCCTAGACCATAATATTGCCGCTCCCGTGCTTGACCGACTTCTTTGTAAAGCGAACATAGAATTCTTTACCCTTTGGTCGTAATTAATTTAATTAATTAATTTTTGTTTCATCGCTCTTCAGAACGTTCCGCCATTTTTTTTTTTTTCACCGTCTCCTCCGGACAAATTGGAATGACTTCTTGCAAACGCCAATCTAGCCTTTAAGTTTTTTTTGTCTAAGCAAAGAAACTCTTCTGGCTATCCGTCCCGGCAAATGTGCTTCTTGTAGTCTACGACGATCCGTTCGCGATGAAATTACATTTCCAATTTCTGCTGAAATCGGTCTTGAGGACACAAAATGGGTCCTTCTTCGCAGGTGTTACAATACGGATATCTGTTGTTTTTGAAGTTTTTTTGGGTCTTCCGCGGGTTTCGACGGGCTTTTTAGACTTTAAAGCATTTTGTACAAAAAAAAAAGAAAAACAAATTGCGACGGATTCATAATTTTTGCTATAGAACGAAGACTTTGACCTTTGGCCTCTTAGTCTTGAAACAATTTTTCTCTCCTCCGGAGAACAATGACTTTTTCAACCCATGACTGATATGTTTTACTGAATAAAGATAAACCACGGTAAAATAACTAGCCTTTCCAAAAAGACTACAGCAGACTGTGATAATATTAAAGAATTGAGCAATGTATTTATTATTTTGACCAACTAATGAAATCACACCTGAACAAAACTAACTCAGAATGAAAACAACGGGGGAGCCCCCAGTTTTGTTTTTACTTTTAAAGGAATTACTATATTAAAGTTATTTAAATAAAAAAGAATTTGCCATGTTTACTTTTCGCTAAAGTAACTAAAATTAAACATAAAGCAAAAATAAGCAGGTGTACTTATTTCTTCGACCATATGTGTAAATCAACTAAAAAGATATGAATATAAGAAAATTTTTTGAAGTGAAATTTCTTATGGAAGGGCTTAAAATCTGGAAAAGCAATTTTTTCTATTGTAACAGAAATAGGTGGTAGATTCTATTTGATGTATAGTTTTATTTCAATATTAAGGCAGAACATCATAAAGTGACCACAAATAAAAATTTGCATTTAGTTTCAAGAGGGCTGAGGGTAGTGGTATTCTGCACTAAAAAATGTAGCACAAATTTAAAAATGTCCATATCTCGAAAATGAAGTATCAAATTGGAAAAACGGCCAATTTTCAAATTTGTGAGGGATTCAAAAAAGCATATGTTAAAAAATAAGCTAAAAAAATCGCTAAAATATAAATATGTCCATATCTCGAAAAGAGAGCTTTGGAAAATAAAAAGCTTTTCAGTTTTCGGATATGGAAAATTTTGGTAACCAATCTGTGGTATCAACAAGTATTTAAAAAGTTACCAATTAAAAACTCGTTAAATTGCGTCGATGTCTTTAACTCGCAAACTGAGTGTCCAATCGCAAAAATAATAAATTTGCGGAACTCTAGGATATTGGAGAGAGCATTACGCACTATATTGTTTAAAAAATAATCTACAAAATCTCCAAATGAAAATTTGAAATATTTCCATATTTTAGAAACTGAACGTACAATCGTGAAAATATTTCACCACCACAAGAACTTAGGAGTTAATCAGCCAAGTTCTTGTCTCTCTTATGCACTGGACTTAGACATGTTTATTACAATCCAAGGAGAAGCTCAACTTAGATGTTTGTTTGGTTAACATCTCCAGTTCCTATTTTATATTTCCATAATGATTTTTGTGTCCAGGAAAAAGCGTTATGATTGGTGAATAATATAGTTGCTTAGTAATAATATGATTTCTCTTGAATTGAAAATTGAAAATGTTATTACGTTCACTCCACTTTTTGTTAACTTTGCTCTCAACGAAGCTGAGGAGTTCTGAAAAGTTCATGGATATTCTGATTCAGTAGATTTGAGAAGCCTTAAGGTATAGTAAAACGAATTCCATTACATTTCCAATGAAAGGGGCTAGCTATCTACATCTCGCGTGGTATAATAGCGTTTGGGGTACGCTAGCTGACGTTAAAAATATAAGATTTCGTGTCAAAAAAAAAAAAAAAAAAAAAAAAAAAAAAAAAAAAAAAAAAAAAAATAAATAAAAAGATGAATAAATAAAAAAAATAAATAAATAGAAAAATACACAGTTTTGTGATTGTGTGGGATATGAGGTACCAGAAAGGGCATGGTCATTCCGTCGAATGACCAATGTTGCCGGGCAAAATTTGAGAAATGAGAATTTATGTTATTTCGGGATACGAAATATGACGTATGGCGGAAAAATTCATGGATATTATGATTTAGCAGATTTGAAAACCCATAGGGTATAGTAAAAAGAAATATGAAGAGTGTTTAGGATCTTGATGCTATAACAGCCAATCCTGCGAAATTTTTGTTTTGCCAATTGCGTTCCGGTAATTTTCATGTTAAAGGTGGACTGCGCTCTGGAAGTCCAATTGTCGAGGATGTCTATAGAATGATGGAAATCTCCAAGTTTGACCATCATTTAAGCACTATTTTAATTGTCCAGGAGTTAAACACTAGACAGCATATCGTTTGAAATCACTTGAATAAGGCTGAATACAAACAATAGCGCGACATATGGGCGCTACAGGCAAAATAAACTTCAAACTCCCATCTGCAAATCATTTCTGAATCGCAACACAATCGATCCATTTCTGAAACAAATGACGACTGGTGATGGAGAGAGGGTTACTTACGACAGCGTCCCATAAAAATGGTCGTAGTTTAATCGCTGTGTGCCGGCCCATACAGTGGTCAAGCCAGGATTAATGATTAGGAAGGTTTTGGTGGGATTGATATGGAATCATCATCGCGGCCAAACTTTTATTTGGACCTATGCTGTCAACAGTTGGACCGCCTGAAGAAAACAATTACTCAGAAGCGGTCAGTTGTGACCAATACAAGACGAACAGTGTTCCATCAGGACGACTCTAAGTCACACACATCGACATTGACTTGCCAGAGATTTCTCCGGAGATTCCTATGCCTAAACTTTATTGTTCGGAGCTGGCACTACGTGATTACCACCTGTTCCTGTCTATGGCGAATGATTTTCTTGATGGAAAATTCGCCTCAAGAGAAGCTTATGGAAATCGATTTATTCGGTTTTTGTTTCGCAAATGAGGACGAGGATTTCTATGGGAGAGGCATAATATTTCACATACTTTCAAATTGTGTGCTTATTTAAAAAATGCCAACTGGTTATGGTCCCAAAACGAGACCTATTTGGTCTGCATCAAATCATTATAACTGTGCTAAATAAAGCCTTTAATGTTATGAGAAAAATGATGGATTTCTTTTTACTATATTATATATCACACACATTTGTGACACGCCTGATTATTCAGCGATGAATCGCTACATCGTGTATGACTCTGTGAATCGCAGTCCATGGTATGGTGCATTCGAGCCAGCCGAACCTTAGACGCCTGCTCGACTGAGCGCCTGCCCACTTATGTATTGGGTTGTTCGGAAAGTTCGTTCAGTTAATTCGCTAGTTCACCAAACGTCGCTTCTCACGACATAGAGTACATTCAAACACTATCATAACTTCCTCCCACTTCTTCTCTAAACTGTTTGCTATTGTTTACTTGTGTTCTCTTTCTAGTCGTGAATGGTTATAGCGATTTGAATTTCCATAACGACGAGGAAGTGAAAACTCAAATTGAACGCTTTTTTTCAGAAAAACCACGCGAGTTTTATGAGAGAGGAATTGAAAAGCTCCCAGAGAGATGGGAAGAAGTTATTAAAAAATAGGGAGGTTATATAATAGATTAAAATAATTGTTTTCTTGTATATAAATTTGTAAATAAATTTCTTTTGAAAACCGAACGAACATTCCGAACAACCCGACAATTTAGTTTATGTATACCATTTTTTTCGTTTGCTAATTTTATTTTTTAAATAATTTGCTAACATTTTCCCCATCTCTTCTTCTTGCTTTCTTTGCAGTCGAAGCTATCCGTTGCCATCAGTGCAATTCCCATCTGTATGAAGATTGCACTGACCTGCGTTTGAATATTCCTCGTGCACAGCGTGATGATCAGTTCCTCAAAGAGTGTGAGGTGGAGAATAACATGCCGGCCTTCTGTCGTAAGGTCGTCCTAGAAATGGAGGTGTCTGGAGAGAAACGGGTTGTCCGTGAATGTGGTTGGATCCGTGAAAAGTCTCATAATGACACCGTCGGGCTCTGTTTGACTGCAGAGCATGTGGGCTATAAGGAAACTGTCTGTATCTGCGAGACTGATGGCTGCAATGGTAGTGAATCGTTGGCTCTGTCTAACTGGGCGGCGATGGTTTGGACCGCATTGAGCGTAATGGCTGCTACAGTATTAAGAAGGAACTGAGAAAATAAAAAATTCGGATCTGTTTTAAAGATCCAGCAGCTTGAGTAGTAGGAGCGTGTTCGTATAATATCATTTACTCATTTATTTGTTTCGTAATAGTTCTTTTCGGTAATAATGTTAATAATAATAGTAATATTAAAACCGCTTAGTGATTACAAAGTGTTAATTATTTTAAGTAAAACACAAAATTCACGTTGTTATTTGTCCAATACTTGTGTAAGTTCAACAAAATTTAAATAAACTAGAAATCTATTAAAGACTATGATACATTTCTATTTTTTTCCTTTTCTGCGTTTTGCATTCTCATTTCTTTTGGGAAATTAAATGGAATAATAATGAAACATTTCCTTTTCAACAATTTATCAAATATGATTTGCAATCCCCCTTGGAGAGTAAGATATGGTTGGTTTTTTTTCTCGCTGATTCCTTGCGTTCAGTGGATGAAGATAATCATCAACATCATCCTTCTGGCTTAATGTTATTTTAATGCTCTTCGCTTCATTCCGTCACAGCTCAAATAATGAAATATTATTTAGTATACAAAAAAAAGCAAATGGATTATGAGCATAATGGAATTGTGGTTGTCATCCTCAGAGAAACATCATCTGGCTTTACTAACACACTTTGAATTTCTTCGCGAAATCAAATTGCATTTTTATGAGATGAAACTATCTGAAAACAAGCCTGAGAATTTTTCTAAATGTAATGGTCGGATAGGAGATTCTCTATTGGCAGACGGCGGTAAATAATATTCTTCGGCCTTAACCTTGCTGTGTTGCTATTTAACTAACAACCGGAGAGGATAAGTCGAAGACTTCTTACAAAAGTTTTCTAAAAGATTGGTGTCAGGCTTCTTCTAGGCAGAATAAACTAAATGGTATCAACTTCGTTTAGCAAAAAAAGAAACACTTCAAAAAGAAGAGCATAATAACCAGTTCTGGTTGGATCGGAACCAGTGCATTTATTCTGAGCTTGTCACAGGAGTAATGCTACTCTTTTATGCTGACGGAACAATCGTTAGCGTTTATGCTAAAGGGGGAAAGGTCGATTGGTTTTAGTGTTTAGAGAGAATTTGATGATAGCGGTTGACGTGGATTCAAATCGATCTTCGGCGAAGTTGTGGTTGTTATGATGTGGACTGTATCTTTGGTAAAGGCAGATTTCACCTATTTTGCGGTAGCGGAAAAGTTCTAGAAATTGAGCATAGCCTTAGATACTTCCAATCTCTCGTACAATGGGAAATTGTATTAGGATTTAGGTAGGAAGAGAAAACCAGAGATTAAACCCCAAAGGATTAGAGATAGTGGATAGATCTTTGAGAATAACAGGTTATACTTTACCAGCAGTGCTTATGAAATGATTGGTAAACAACGGAAATTCTGTTTACGTTATAATAAGTAATTTTAATGTAGAATTCGAAATGAGGGTAAAAAATGACTACCCGCTGTGATGTGATGCAATAAAGTCCCGTTTTTGAAATACTAACTTAACTTGTCACTTTACAATTTATCTTTTTACAATTCATTAATCAATTCACAATAGGTATCAAGTAAATGTTATAGCATAGTTAAACAAAATCAATTCACGATTGAATACGTCCCGTACATTGACTGGCAATTCAAATTGAGTACATTTTTGAAGTACAAATTAAGTATTAACTAATTTAATTTGAAATTATTATAAGTAAGTATAAACGCTGTAAGTTTATATATTGACTTTTAAGCGCTTCACAAGCAATGTCCACGGAGTACTGAGCATTTAATTTTATAAGGAATATGTGATGAATTGGATCAAATTTGCCAGAAAATTATTGACTAGTTCAATATTATTATTATTATTTTGACATCCGAGGAAGTTCTTTCAAATAAATTTTCTGCAATTGTAAAATATTGAAACTGTTCGGAAAGTTCGTTCGGTTAATTCACTAGTTCACCATACGTCACTTCTCATGACGTTCTTTCATGTTTCATGTTCTTTCAAACACTATCATAACTTCCTCCCATCCCTTCTCTAAACTGTTTGCTATTGTTTACTTGTGTTCTCGTTCTAGTCGTGAGTGGTTACAGCGGTTTAAAAAAAGTTTTAAAAAGTGGAAAAAATAAGCGAAAAAAAGCATTTTAGGCATATTACGCTGTACTATTTCCGAAAAGGAAAAACAGTTGCTGAAGCCTGCGGAAATATAAAGTCTGTTTATGAAGAAAACGAACCAAATGAAAGAACTAGCTAAAAATGGTTTAAAAAATTTTTTACGGACGACCTCCCCGTAACGGACGCTCCTAGATCAGGAAGACCAAAAAAATTTTTTCTGAGGAGGTGAGAGATTTAATTATTGTTATGAGAATTAACAATAACAACAACATTAACAATAGCAACGGTTAGAGAAATAGCTGAAATTATCAAAAAATCAGTCTCACGAGGTCATGAAAGAGCTCGGATTTGTGAGCAACCTCGATGTGTGGGTATCTCACTCTCTCACCGAGGCCAACCGTCAGAATCGCGTTGACGTCTGCGATAACCTGAGGATAAAAAATAACAAGACACCATTCCTGAAGAACCTCATTACAGGAGATGAAAAATGGATAGTCTACAACAATGTAACGCGGAGAAGATCATGGCGGAAACCAAAATAAGCTCCTCAATATTCCTCTAAAGCGGGTCTTCAGCCCAGGATAGTTGTCGATTCAATGGGATATTAAATCGGTAGTCTTTTTTTAATTTGTCCCAACAAATCAAACGGTTAATGCGGGCTACTATGTTGCACAATTAGATAAATTGAAGGTGGCATTGGAAGAAAAACGGCTGAGACTCATCAATCGGAAAGACGTCATCTTCCATCATAACAACGTCTGGCCTCACACTGCCTTGTTGACCCATCAGATATTTTCAGAGTTTGGGTGGGAAGCTTTACCGTACCCACCGTACTTTCCAGACCCCACCCCATCCGATTATCATTAATTTATACTTAGACAAATTACACTCATATACTACAAGTATATCTTCACCCAACGTCCTTTTGTGTTGCTGCAAAAAATATTCTGAATTGAAGCACAATAAAAGTAGCGAATTCGTAACCTACGGAAGTCCTTTGTTTGGGAAATATGGAAGGACCACAATTTTTGCCAGATTTCCGGCTACAATCTGGGAAAATGTTAGTCTGAGCAACCACTTGAAGGATTTGAATTTCCATAACGACGAGGAAGTGAAAAATTAAATTGAGCGTTTTTTTCAGAAAAACCACTCGCGTTTTATGAGAGAGGAATTAAAAAGCTCCCGAAGAGGTGGGAAGAAGTTATTAAACAAGAGGGAGATTATATAACAGATAAAAATAATTGATTTCTTGTATATAAATTTGTAAATAAATTTCTTTTATAAAGCGGACGAACTTTCCGAACCACCCGATATTTGCATTCAAGGAATCAATTTGGAATCAAACATTTTTGGAAGTAATTATTCCTGAACTATTTTATTTCAAATACTTTTCACCGGGTCATTGACATTAAAAGCAAATAATATTTGTGTTATGAGTGAAAGGAAAAAAAGCCAGTACAGAAGTTTCAATAAAATGAACTGACTTACATAAGTATATCTTTACCCAACGTCCTTTTGTGTTGCTGCAAAAAATATTCTGAATTGAAGCACAATAAAAGTAGCGAATTCGTAACTTTCGAAAGTCCTCTGTTTGGGAAATATGGAAGTACCACCATTTTTTGTCAGATTTCCGGCTACAATCTGGGAAAATATTAGTCTCTGCTGAGTTTTAAGGAGTTCCATTAAGAATTACGGCAGTTATCGTGTCCATCAGTCAGCCAGCAAGACATACGAACATCGTTCAATAGCCTTAAAAAGTTATGAAGCACATTTGGTCAAAAGATACCTTACTTTAAACGCCTCCTACCGGGTGTTACGTTTTTCATATGATACGGGTGATCCACTAGGAGTCTGAGTCTGACCACAAAGACTCTACCAACGATTTCGGTTTCAAATAACTACCCGCGTAAAGCTCTCATGAGGGAAACTCTGTCTCGAGCCTTCCTGATTCCCACTCACTCAGCTAAGCTGCTACCAAATTGTGACTTGTGCACAATACTTCGATTGGTGTATGGTCCAGCAAAAAGAGAACAGACTGGAAATGTTTACATACGTTCGGGTGCAGAGACCCCAGGTAGACGAAACGGTCGATACTACATTGCAAGAATGCAGCATCCCCACCGGTAGGAGATGAGAAAGGACTCCAAACAGCTTCCGCTCGGCGACGGTAAACGGCAACCTTGCAATATAGACTTGGAAGACCTTATAGACCCGTACCCCGCAAGAGATCTACGAGGTGTGTTCAAAAAATAATTAATTAATTTTTCTCAAAAAATATTTATTTATTCATCAATTTCTATTTTATCTCCTTCAAAGTAGTCCCCCTCAGATATAATACACTTGTGTCAGAGTTTTTTCCAATCCTCGAAGCAGTTCTGATATTCACTTTTAGGTACGTCCTTGAGCTCTCTCAGCGACTCGGTTTTTATCTCCTCAATCGTCGCAAAACACCGTCCTTTCATGGGTCTCTTCAATCTTGGGAACAGGAAAGGTCGCAGGGTGCCCAATCTGGTGAATACGGTGGCTGAGGCATGAAAATGGTTTTGTTTTTGGCCAAATAATCTCACACAAGGAAAGATGAGGCAGCAGGTGCGTTATCATGATGCAAAAGCTATTCCACAATTCCGGACGTTTTTTTCGTATTGCTTTACGCAAACGGCGCATAACTTCAAGGTAATTCTCCTTATTAACCGTGATAAGAACTCCTGATGCACTACGCCATGGTAATCGAAGAGAACAGTGAGCAAAACCTTGACATTTGATCGAACTTGACGTGCTTATTTTGGTCTTGGCTCTCCTGGAATCTTTCCAGACATACCTATATATGAAAGATTGGAAATATAATATAATGCAACTCCATACAAGATCTGTATGAATCAGAAGCCTAATTGCAGAGTAATATACGGTGTTGATATCAAATTGTTATCGAAACTGGCACTTCATTGAAGCGTTATTTTTCAGAGTTGTCCCTATAGCGCTTTCTGACACTGTTGCAAATTTTTAATGCTTATAACTCGGTTGCTCTTTTACTTTTAACAATTTTTACCCCCCGGTTAAATCCTACAATGAATTTTGTAATTTTATTTTCGAACTTGTATGTTTCAACAAACATTTATATCAATAACATATAGAATATCATTGTCGACTTTAAGCCCGTTACACGAGAAGACTGCAACTGTGTCACGCTTCCCATTGGTAGGAATTTGGCTTCAGCCTTAATGCCGTAGTAGTAGTTGTGTTGTATGTATAGGTATTTTGTAATTTACTTAACATTGGCCAAAAGGCTTTAAATTGAACGATTTTCAAATAAACGAAACGGAATAACACTTGTGCTAAGGGTAGCTTAAATCTGTACTTAAGCAAACTCTTGCAACTTTTTGTTAACTAATATTTGGTTTCGATGTCATAACCATGTACTCGTACCCATGACTCGTCACGAGTTATGACCCTTTTAAGCAAATCTGGATCATCGTTGACGTCATTCAACATTTCCTCAGCGGTGCTCATGCGATCTTGGTTTTGGTCAAAATTCATTGCGATTGCATGGCATGAGTCAATCGAAATGCAACTTCTTTAGATGTTATTCGACGATTCTCCATAATAATTTTCTTCACTTTCTCAACATTTTCATCTGTGGTTGATGTGCTGGGGCGTGCAAAGCGAGCGTTGTCATTCATATCTTCTCGACCTTTTGTGAAAAGCTTGTACCACTTGTAAACATTTTTTTGACTCAGAATACTCTCACCGGATGCCATTGTCAACATTTCAAGTGTTTTTGAGAACTTAATTCCATTTTTTACACAAAATTTGACGCAACTTCTTTGATCCATATTTTTCGATAGCCGAAAATAGTCGAACACGCAAAACTCTTGTCTTATTTATGTCTCTCACAAACAAACTAAACATGCTGTATGGGTAAAACCGCCAGCATATCTTCGAGACGAGTGTACCAACATAAAAAAAAAATAATAATAATCGAAAGACGAATGTACGTAGCTCGCGAAATTTGAAAATTCAACTTATTTTTTAAACACACCTCGTATTCATCATGGATATTCTTAGTTACCCATTAATTCACATTTGTAGATATGGCGTAGATGCCATTTAACAATCCTCGATTATTATAAGTTTAATTGGGAGCAGTTATACTTAGGTGGCGCTCCTTTCTTAAAGCATCGAACAACTTACGCAGCAAATGTAAACGCCTGACGTGTGAGCAATGGCAGTGACTATCAATATACATATATTGACATCCGCAGTCAGCAGCCGTTTTTTGAGGAATATCTTTGATTGTTGACTTCGATTTTTTTCCATAGTGGTAATTTTCAGTGTTTTTTTTTGACAATTGTACTATTTAGTTATTAATAAAAGCCTGTTTATGATAATAATTAGTGGAATTCGTAAAAAAAGTCATCCCAGATAAGAAACCTTTTAAATGGATTACCATAACTTTGGCTGCCGTTGTTGGAAAATGCTAAAAAAGACAAATTTTCACTACAAAAATGTTAAAATGCGGTATATTTTGTATAAAGGTTGGCGGTTTTTGGTACAACTACATATCTAGCAATGAGTCCCTGAAGCAATGGCTCCAAGTGCCGCAATTGAAACATACAAGTATTAAATCGATTTTGTTTTTTTTAATTGTTGCATATAATTTTTCTAATAATTTTGCCATCTATTCGTTAGTTGAAACGAATAAACCATGATATTTGAAGGAAGGGGACTCCCAAAATTATACACATTTGAAAGATGCTGCCCTTCTATTGGCTGTTGTTATTGAATAATATAGGGTAAAAAAGAAATAGAACATTTTGTTTGTTAAACTTCTTGAAACTTGAAACAGTCTATTATTTTACCGGAACGTAAACTGAGATTGTAATTGGAATCGCTTGAGCGTTTGTAATGCCAGTATAAATTTACAATTGTATACCTTTTGACCTGTCCGCTTTTCAGAATTAGAGCTAAAATATTTTATTACGGACAAGAATTGAAACTAATTAGAAGTAACCATCGACGGATACAAAATGTAATGGAAAAAATTTGTATTAGGTACTTAACTAAGTTCCTACCGTCATGAGCCAGTGATTTTCTTTTGACGTCATATTCTTTTGATTGTGTGAATATGTATGATTTTGTGCCAAATAAACGTCATATGCGGGAAGTATTGATTTTCTTCTTTCAATCGAAGAAAACGGCGGTTGTAGCCCAACAAGAGCTTCAAGACGTTTACGGAGATGCTGCTTTAAGTGAAACAACGAGTGTAGATTGGTTCGGTCACTTTAAAGACGGTGATTTCGATGTTGACGACCGGTATTGTTTGATGGGGATCCGTGTAAAACACAGGTAGAGCTTGCTTCAGTATTAAGAGTTACCCGTCAAGTCATTTCCAAGCGATTGCTAAGCAATTGGTGTTATTTATTAGAAACCATCATTGGGGATCAATATCGAGAGCCGAGCTCTGCGCGAGAAACGCTCACAATATGTGGAGAGGCACGAAAAAGTGATTCTTCAGGCTGACAACACTCGGCCTCACGTTGCCAAGCCCTTTAAACCCTACCTGAAAACCCTGAAATGGGAAGTCTTATTCCATCCGCCACATTCTCGACATATCAGATTATCACTTGTTCTGTTCGATGGCGCACTTGCTGGCTGGCCAGCAGTTCCACTCATATGACGACATCAAGGAATGACTAGATTCTTGAATAGCCTTAAAAGATGAACAGTTTTACCGTGATGGAATTCGAGATTTGCCATAAAGATGGGAAAAAGTAGTAGCTAACGATGGGCAATACTTTCAATGAAACATTTGTAAACATGTTTTTGTAATAAAGTTATTAAAAAAAAAAACAACAGCAAATACTTAAAGTAATCTTGGAAAATGTAAAGGTTTCGAATTCAATATTTGAATTCAATGTTCGATACAACTTGTGGGCGATATAAGAAAATGATATAAAACATTTAACTGTAGTTCAATTTTTCTATAGCCGCTCCCTCCTCTGCACAAAGATTTTCGCAATTTTAGTGCTTTTATGTTCAGTTAGTATTTTCCCAGTATGGGTTATTCATTTAGTGGTTTTAAAATCGCCGGTCTCGCAACGCTGTCAGCTGTTAAATACCTATCATCTGAAGTGTTATTTATTTAGTCAAATGTTGGAAACAACCGAAAAGCGCGTAAAAATATAGGTAGTTAAAACAAAAGTGGAGACTCAGACGTCGGCTTTGAATCGAACAACATTTTCTTCAGCGATGAAGCTCATTTCTCACTCGGTAGTTAAGACAGACAACAAGCATCTCGGAGAATCCGTAGATGATTGTGGAAAAGCCATTGCATCTGGTAAAAGTGACTGTTTGGTCTGGAGTCATCATTGGGCCGTATTTTTTTGAAAATGATGCAATGCAACCAATCCACATGTGGTCATTTCAATTACATTGTATTTTGGACATAATGCCAAGGTTCAAGCATTGTAATGATATAAAAGTTGTAGAAAATGGATAAGCCTATATTACATATGGGAAGAAGAGGTTTTTTGCATGTCCTGTTATCTGGCGATGTAAATCGACATAGACTTTTTAAATAATCTGGAATATATATAGCTTATTGGTCTCCGTTGAACATTTCTAGTTGTTACGAACGGAATGGTAAATTGAGAACTCCCCACATTCTATCGTGAAATGTCCCCCACAACAAAAATCGATTTACTTTTAAGAAAGCGACAGCATTTAAACGACACCTGTAAAAAGTTCATATCCTGATTGTTTGAGTTTTACTTATAGTACTTTAAGTGTTGCAAATGTTTGTTTTTTTTTTTGTATGAAAAAATGAATTTCTTGTTTGGATTAATTGATAGTTGTTTGATGGGGAAAAATATTGTTTAAATCCCATAATGGCTTAATAGTGGCTTACCATCGTTCGAAAATTACGTTTTTTCGATGACTTTATGATTTTAAGCGATGATGCAGAACTCATGACCCAACGAATGTAATAAGAACGTTCCTAGCTTTCGATGGCAAAGAGCTTACATTCATAAACAAGAAGAAAGTGTAGCTAATGGTGAGCTGTTATAAATCCAGAGAGTAGAAAGACAATAAACGAGAAGAAATTGGTTGGCAGTGTTGCTATAATACATTAAGGTTTATATTGTACACTGCTGATTTTTTTTTAAGTGTACATAAAGACCCAGAAGTAGCATCTAAACAACTTCAATCTCACGTTATTGACGTGGAAAATTGGCTGCATAAGTGGAAAATAAATGTTAATGCTGCAAAGAGCGTTCACATAACCTTTACGCTAAGGCAGAAAAATTGTCCACCTATTACAATAAATGGAACAACAATCCCAGAGCAGAGCCAAGTAAGGTACTTGGGAATTCATCTTGACCGACGTCTCACGTGGATTCATCATATTTCAGCTAAAGTCACACAGTTGAAAATTAAAACCACTCAGCTTAACTGGCTCATTGGGCCACACTCCTCGTTACACTTAGAACTGAAAGTACTTTTATATAAAGCAGTTTTGAAACTGCTATGGGAGGGATCCAACTTCTGCATAATGAAAAGCTACAAAGAAGACAGTCAAAAGTTTTAAGAATGATTACGTGCGCTCATTGGTATATAAGAAATAATAACATCCACAAAGATCTCAACATTCCTTCCATCCGAGAAGAGACAAGAAAATCATGCATAAACTACATTGATAAAATAACTGATCATCCCAATCCATATGCGAGAGACCTGCTTTTGTTTGAGGGTCATAAGCGTCTCGAAAGATTGCAAACTCTAGATATGGCTTTGTGAGTGTTTTTCGAACTAAAAGCTGAGTATTGCAGTGGCAGTACCAACATTAATATCCTTAGTTTTAAGATTTAAATACTTATTGTGAATGTCGAAAAGACAGATTCAATAATAAAACTAATATTCAAAAAAAAAAAATGTGTTTTCGAATATTCAAACGCAAATGATTTTTATGTAATGTCGATGATATTGGAAGAATGTATCGAGATAAATAGAAAAGCGTACATTTTGTCCGCACATGTAATTATACAAAGAAAAAAAGCATAATTAAAATTGTGAAAAATTCTGCTCTGGCTATGATGAATGTTCAGATTTTCTGTTTACTAGCCGGGATTGTACTGGAGGAGAAACATGAAGAATGGTTTTCCCTCCCTTCAATTTGTTAGCCGATGGCTTATATACAGTCATAAAGGTAATAACGCAGCTATGACGGCAGTATGAGGTTAGAAATATTTTGTTAACGAAAATGGAATTTCTTCGCCATCTGTGTCTGTGATTTTGTAAATACCTCACGATCGCCCTATGACGAAAGATTCCGTTCCAAGTCATTTATGTTAACAATATAGTTTTAAAACCATTGTTGCGTAAGAACACAGGGAGATATAAAGCATATTTTTAGGCATTGTGCATTTAAGCTGAGTACAACAATGGGCGTGTTTTATATACTAACATATAAATTAGTTTAATAATTGAAATATGCTCAAAATAAAGTTGGAATTTACGCTAAATAAAGTTAGACAAAGTTAGAATTGGGTTTTATTGCAGACGGCCAAGAACGAACATGAAGCTGTCTAGGCTGCTACAATTAAAAGCGAATATTTGATAAAGCTATTTATACATTTCTCTTATCTTATCGACCGCATGTAGGTGTATGGATGCAACTGGGAACTTGAGTCTTCCACCTCAACCACCATGCGGTGGTAACTGTGTAACGTTATTTCATCAGCGGCAAAAATACCACCCAGAATATCCTGCCAATGAAAACACGAAAGTACCGGTGTCATACCGCAAAGTCGTATCGACTCTATTGACATACCAAACTAGATTCGAATAATTGTTGCCAAACTGGATTAGCGATGGCGATTTTACAGTTAACGACACCGTGATTATCATGCCAGTCGTTGACTTAAGCTATTTGCCTAGCACACATTACAATTGGCTACAGCGTTGCCATGTTCGCAGCATAATTTACTTCAGACACTATACGAAATTCTTAATCGTGCCAGGTTTTGTCTGAGCGCAACTTTCTCATATACAAGTACGGTTTCTTACAGACTAAATTTTTAGACGATAAGTCTGAGAAATTTTTTTTAACATATTTGTATTAAAATTGTTCTGAAAACACATGATGAACAACAACAAACATGATGAGCGTCGTTTAAAGGATAAGGCTTTTGAAATACTTGGTACGATGAATTGGAAAAGAAGCGCAGAAAAAGCGGTTTTTTGAAAAGTCGCCTTTTCGGTAAATTTAAGGCGATAGTTGTAAATAGAAAATATTATGTTTTTATTTGTATTCGAGTCAGATATTTTTACTGCATCTCTTGCAAATTATGATATGAACTAAGCATATCAACTAAATTTCAAGGGTTTGAAAATATTGTGTCATTCTTTAAAACACAATTTGCTTCTTCCGCTGCAATACTTTCGTTCTATCTTTTCTTTTTATCCTCATAGATATTTTATTAATGATGTCTTCACATTAGACTTTTACAAAAGTGTTTTCTTGGAAGCGGGTAAAATGTTTTACGTTAAAGCGATTTTTAATAGCGACCATGGAAATTGACAAATTGCGCAAAGTTGTACGAAGGCAACGTTCCATTGTAAGTCTTATTTCCTCCTTAGCATTGAAAGTGTGGAAGGAATTGAAATGAACGAAGTACCAAATTACATTGCAAGGCTCGCTAACAGTCATTTCGTTTTGAATTTTACATTTTTTCCTCTTGACCAATAATAATTTGTTGAAAGCCAGTTATTCCTGTTCGAGAGCAGTTTGTTTCGTCGCTCTTCTTTGTGTCCTTCTGTGTCATTTTGTCAGGAAAATGAGTTGAACATTTTCATTAAATTAAATTAGATGTTTTCGCTCTGTTGCTTACATTTTTTATTTATTTTGTTGATATGTCTAGTTGGGTAAATACAATTTGTTAAGATGCAGTTGCAATTGAGATTGGCGAGCACATTCAGAACGTCTACGGCAAAAGCTGGTAAAATCAAATAAGCCATTAAGTGGGAATCGATGAATGAAGCAAAAAACAATGTAGCAATTGATAGTTAATCTGGCGTCTAAAACCAAAAAACCATCTCCTTACCAGTTAAATTATACAGGGTGTCCGTCTGGAAGTTATACTACTTTGTTTTGCTGCCATTTTGGTAAACATTAATCTGGACAGAGACTTGGCAAGTTAATTATGGAAAAATATTCGATAAGCCAACGTGTTTTCACCGTTAAAACATTTTATCAAAATCAATCATCGATTACTGTGACGATGAGAAAGTTACGTGAAATTTTTGGGAGAAACAACGTGCAACAAGACGCACTATTTATCGTGTAGTGAATGATTTCGAAGAAAGAGGGTCTGTAACTGATAGGGCCAAGCATGGACCACAACGTACTGCAAGATCGGCTGAAAACATTACTGCTGCTCAAAAAAGTGTTCAAAACAATCCACAAACCTCAATTCGACGCCGTGCTCAGGAGCTTGGTCTTCAAAGAACAACTTTGGCCACAATTTTGCACAAGGATTTGCATTTGTTTCCATTTAAGATTCAGTTGACACAAGAGCTTCTGTCACAAGACCATTTACGCCGCCGTACATATGCTAATAGGATGTTACAGTTCGCCCATGACAACCCCGATTTTCATGAAAAAATCATAATGAGTGACGAGACACATTTTCATTTGAATGGATATGTGAATAAACAGAATAGTCGGTTCTGGGCAATGGAGAACCCTCAAATTATTCATCAGAAATCTTTGCATCCATTAAGAGTGACAGTCTCGCGTGCAATTTGGTCAAGAGGAATCATTGAACCTTTCTTCTTTGAAACTGAAAACTGCGTAATGGTAACTGTCAATGGGGAGCAATATCGTGATATGATTGAAAACTTTTTGACATCCCAACTGCATGCTTTGGGCTTGATTAACATGTGGTATCAACAAGACAGCGCCACATCGCATACAGCCAGAATTACAATGGAATTACAGCGAGACCTCTTTCCACAAGAAAGAAAGAAAGTAATGGTGATGTTGATTGGCCTCCACGGTCGCCCGATTAGACTGCTCCGGACTTCTTTTTGAGGGAATATCTGAAAAGCAAGGTTTATGCGAACAAATTAGAAACGTTTGAGCAACTCAAACTCGCGATGAAATTAAAGAGATACCGCATGAAATGTGTGGGAATGTAATGAAAAATGTGCTCAAAAGGGCTCGCATTTGTGAGGTTAACAGAGGCGGACATTTATTCTGTGCATTAAATACAACATTTATCAATTTAAGATCCATTTTCCTTCATTTGTTTGGAAAAAAAATTAACAACTTGTACTCGTATTTACGTTATTTCACGTTCTCCTTTTTCTTCAACTTCTTTGTTTACTTTTACATAGGAAAACTTGGTGGCATTGTTATTTTCCATACTTTTCTACTACTTTTTTATACAACTTATTCTCTTTTAGCTTAGCGTGCAAAATTATTCCCGTTAGCGTATACCGGATAGCATTTGTATGGCGAAACGCATATAAGATACCAAAAAACGCAACCGTAATGAAAAATAAACTTTAATTCGAAAAACTGAAACGAAATTTAAAGCGTGTCCCAAACAAGAACGCAACATTTAAATTTGGCGCAATTCGAAGTGTCATTGTTTGACATTTGAACAATTGTTACTGTTTGCTAGTAGAAGGTACGAGGTTAGTAAAAATTGAACGCTACATGAGTGAACAACGCATTCTCATTGTGAAATTGTTTTACCATAATTGTGGAAGTTTTGCGGCTACAGTTCACAAATTGAGATCAATTTGGGTCACAATAATGCTTCAAAAGAGTCAACTGTAAAAAGATTAATAGATAAATTTGCCAAAACTTTGTCTGTTAGTGATGTAAAGACAACAACGCGCCTGCGACCAGGTCGATCGACCGAAAATGTCGCAGCTGTACGTGGTGATGTCGCTCAAACTCCATCCACCTCAATTTGACACCGAGCTCAGCAAATTGGTGTCTCCAAATCCACTATGCAGCGAATTTTGACGAAAGATTTGCATCTTCATGCATACAAAGTTCAATTGACTCAGGAACTGAAGCCAGCAGACCATGGACAGCGAAGGGAGTTCGTTAATTTGGTATTGGAGAGACAACATGAAAATGCTGATTTTGCCGATAAAATCATCTTTAATGACGAGGCCCATTTCCATTCCATTTGGGGTGAGGATAATACTCGAGTGATTCACGAGAAGCAAATGCAACGTGCCACTGTGTGGTGTGGATTTTGGGCTGGAGGAATCATTGAACCTTTTTTTATGAAAATGAGGCATGTCAAGCGCAAACAGTCAATGGTGTTCGGTATCGTGAAATGATAACCGGTTTTTTCGTGCCTAGAATTGAAGAAATGCATGTAGAGGGCATGTGGTTTCAACAAGACGGCTCCACATGTCATACAGCCAGAGAAACAATGCAATTGCTGCATCAGTCATTTCCCGGTCGTGTTATTTCGCGTTTTGGAGACCAGAATTGGCCGCCTAGATCGTGCGATTTAACACCATCAGACTTTTTTCTTTGGTTTTTTTTGAAGTCAATGGTTTACGCAAACAAGCCGACGACGACTCAAGTCTTAAAAGACGAAATTGGACGCTGCATTAATGAAATTTCGCAGCATTTATGCAAAACGGTCATTGAAAATTTCAATAAAAGATCGCGTGTGTGCCAGCAAAGCCTCGGCAGCCATCTGCCCGATGTGTTGTTCCATACATAACCTCATTCTGTCTACTTTACAATATAGTAAAGTTTCAAGATTTTTTTTTTTCAAATATCTGTGTTTTATTTAAAATTCAAATCGTGCGTTCTTGTTGGGACAAAATTTATTTACTAAATTCCTCCTATGGGGCACTTGATTGAAGGAATTAGTAACCAGAGTCCATTTAACGTAGGATGCTTTTTTAAAAGATAGGGAGTCTGAATAATATTATTGAAATGATAAATAGATTACTTGGAAAGGACGCTTACCTCCCTAACCAACTGATTAGCTAGCTAATTGATGACATTTGATTGAAGGAATTAGAATACTTTTTTAAAAAGATAGGGAGTCTGAATAATATTGTTGAAATGATAAATAGATTAATTGGAAAGGACGCTTACCTCCCTAGCCGACTGATTAGCTAGCTAATTGATGGCTCCCGTAGTCCTACTCCTAGAATTCGTATTCGGTAATTGCAATTCACTTCGATTGCTAGACTTTGACATTGGTTTTGCGCCGTATCTGCTAAACATATAAGAAAAATGTTCATTACAGGAACAAACTCTCGGTCATAGACCCAATTGCTCATTCGTTGGTTATGCTATTTGCACTGTAAGTGTAACTTAAGCCTTGTTGCCTTGTCGCTAACTTATGGGCAAGTTACTAATAATTATCTACAATGAGCCTCGTTGCCATTGTTACAGCTCCCGCTACTATCAGCAGCTGTCAGCAGTATCCATCCCACCCAAGTGTTCCTAAAAATGTTGCCAGCATTGTAATTTAGAGTGAGTTAGAGCATTCCCCCCACCCAGACGAAATCATATTGCATGAAGCCAATAAACATTTGCTCTTCCCTTTTGGAATTTTAAATTTTTAATATTTTAATACAATTGTAGATTTCAACATTCACATTACTTGCATATTTTACTCGTATTATTTGCCTGAGCACGTCCGCATGACTATTGTAAAGCATTTGCGTAAGAATTTCTGCACATTTATATGTTAATTTGATTTGCACTCCTACGTCTTGTTCTTTTTTTTTTTTTCTTTTGATTATATTATAATATTAAAAGAGTAATCTGTGTTTTTCCTTTATTCCATTTCATTTTATGTTTTTTTGCTGCTAATAATTTTCATATAAATCTGTAAAACTGTTTGCGTTGTGTCTAGCAACTGTACACCGAAGTATGCGAACTACAGAACCCTGCTCACATTCGTACGCCTGGCAAGGATAACACATCTAATGGAATTTAGTTCGCAGGAGGTATAGAACTGTTTAAGAACAAAATACACAAATATTTCAGATTCTATTTACTGATCCCTTCATGTTTGCGAAAATTTATGTGTTTATTTGTTTTTGTCGTATGAAAATTAGAAAAATTTATGTGTTTAGAAAATCATTGATGCGTTCCGGGGCTCAGTACTGTGTCCATTAACCTGCGGCCAACAGTTGAAATCAGCTGAAATTTCCTGAACACGCAAATTCGCAGACAGAATTTATAGACGTCATTGTGACTGCGATGTTGATAAGTGGACATTTGTAATTTGTAGTCGCCTTGAAATACCTTTCAAACAGTTGGAAGCACGTTGACTTCTACTGTCGTTTAGTTTATATGGCTTTATTTAGCTTTCACATTTTTAGGTTATTCATAAAGGGTGGGCCAAATAAGACTTAAGTAGTGGTGTACAAATAAGACCTGGTGGTCTTGCGGTAGCAGTGCTTGCACAATTTGAATTTTGTATGGGTACATCTTAAGATCCAACTTTAAAATGCTATGCAATGTTGTTCTGAAAATGCCCAATTGGCTCTGCCTCACAGTTTCCACGTTGTCTTCAGTGCGAATATTTCGATGGGCACCTCGTCCAGGACGGTCGGCCACTGAACCCAGTTCCTCAAAAAGACCGACCAAACTGCTAATCATACAGGCTGTGGTAGCTGATCTGGAATTAAAATGTTGCCGATATTTACGCTGCGTTAAAACAATTGATCGTTGACAAGAATAGAAAAACTTGATAATTTTAACGCGTTGTGTTGTACTGTAGAGTTCCATAATAAATTTCCAACAATTCAATTATAACCTACAAAAAGAGAAAAATAAATATGTCAAAAAATAAAAAAGTTATTTGTGCTTAACATTAGTAGGTCTTATCTGGCCCAGCCTGTATATACAGTTTGAAGCTAAAATAACGCCGAGTAAATGATTATCAAAGTTATACAAATCTTTAGAGATTTCATGTTAATCTAAAGTAACCCAAAGCAGTTCCCTTATAAGCTTCTAAATTACAAATTGCCACAACCACAGTTTTCGTCATGTTTTTTCCAATAAAAAGACTTTTTTACACACTTTCAAAAGGTAAATATGAATATGGTGGTATTCATGCTTTAATTTTTTGCCTCATTATTGACCCATATTTGACTGCCTAACGAGTTGGATCGCGTGCCTCGTTGCCACAAGAAAACTCATATTTTGGTAATAAAGTTTTATCGTTTGTTCTTGCTGTTCGACACTGTAACTTTCCAAACCGATTTGTTCTTATTGTCTGAAATAGTAAAAAAAATTAAATTAACAAAAGATGAAACACCATAGCTCTCACGAACTGTCAAAGTCTCATTGTCCTCATTGGAAAACATATAAAAGAATGCACCAGCATCAATGACATAGATGATATAATATAGGGTGGCGCATAAGTAACGCTAAGATTTGATCAGTGAATACATTTTTTGTTTAAGTCTTTTTTTGTCTCTTTACAGAAATAATTAAATAATACTTGGGAAATTTATGATGGAAAGGCTCAGCACAGAACAAAGAACCAAAGTTGTTCAATTTTACTTTGAAAGTCAGCATTCGATTATTCAGACACAAAGATCATATCGAAATTTCTTTCATGTTCGAAATGCTCCTAGCGCTCCAACAATTTACCGATTGGTTCAGCGTTTTGGACAACAAGGGGCTGTCTGTGATCTTTCGCGTGCTGGAAGACGTCGTGCAGTTCGAAATGAAGTGACCATTGCTTGAGTGCAAGCAAGTATTGAGTAAAACCCCGAAACTTCCTACAGGCGAGGTTCTCAGCAGTTAGAGATGTCTAGGCGGTCTTTGCAAAGAATTTTACAAATGTTACATCTTTCCCACATAAAATGCAATTGGTTCACGAGTTGAAACCAAATGATGCACAAGAACGCATTCAATACAGTCGTCGTTAACGTTACTTATGCGCCACCCTTTATAATAAATTATTTCTCCAATAGATGGCTTTAATAATCTCTATCCCGCGTTGTAGAAATTTAGTGGTTTTTAAACTGCTGGTCTGGCAAGGCTGTCAGCTGTTAAATAGCAGCCATCTGAAGTATTATTTATTTAGTGAAAGTTTTGCTATTTACGAATATGGATCGTTAAACAACCGAATAACGTGTAAAAATATCAACCTTACAATTCGGATCTGGAGGCAAGCGATTAAAATCTGCTATTGTCTATGGCGAAGGATTTTGTTGGTAAAAGGATTCGTCTCAAAAAAGGTGAAAATGGATTATCTCATTGTTTTTTTTTTTGTTGTCAATAAGGAGACGGGCATAATGAAATTACCTTCAAAATGGAAACAACTTATCGAACGAAGCAGTGCATATGTGATCTTATACGGATCATTCAAACTATTTTATAAAAAGCATTCAATCTCATGCAAAAATAAGGGATTTCTAATAGTTTTGCCTCATATTAATTTTATCGAATGATTATTTTATGTTAATGTTTCCTCTATCCTGTTACCAACTAGAGGTTATTATGTGAGTCAGACTTATTATGCGAACCTCTGTACTATTCACCAAAATACTATCAGTTCCAAATCGTTTGTTTCTGTTGTTCATTCCTACATAAATTTCCTGATGTGTTTAAGCCACAAAGTGACAGGGTTTTAGAGATCTCTACCTAAAATTAAAAATTACATACATTGATCTTTGCAATTACACTTTTAATTCAGCTTGAGAATTCGCCTACTCAACACTTATCACACATTCGAAATAAAGATTTTAAATGTCTACACGTGTTTATATTAAATAAACGGTTCAAATACGATGGCGGCCCCAAAACTTGCCGACCTGACGTATAGATGAGAAGTGCCAACCTTATAAAATATGTAAAGTTTCAAACGCCGCGCTGTTCAGTTTTTTTATTTGAGCTATCAAAAGTAAACGATCTCAGTGAACTTGTAAACATGAAAAATATTGGTCACCGTGGATGAATTCTTCTCTTGGGGAGTCTGCTTCTTCGTTTACGACTGTAAAATATTGAGTGACAGAGTTTAAACAAAGCCATAAGAGAGAATAATTGAGATGTCCATGCCAGACACGGTTAAGAAAATCCTCAGAATCGTATTGGATGTTAGTCGGCTGATGGTGCGCGAACTGGCTGAAATGATAGGCATTTCAAAAAGTTCTATACAAGTATTTGAATATTGGCCGAAGATTTGAAGATGAGAGAGAGCTATGCGCGAGATGGATGCCGCGCTTGCTTTGAATAGAGCAAAAACAAAATCGTGAAGATGTTTCAGTAGAGTGTTTGGCGATGTTTCACCGCAACAAAGTCGAATTTTTGTATCGATTTATAACCATGGATGAAACATGGGTCCACCACTTCACACCTGAGGTAAAGGAATATTAAAAAAAGTGGACTGGAATGACAGAGTCGTGTCCAAAGAAGCCAAAAACGGTTCCATCTGCAGACAAGATCATGGCGTATGTTTTTTTGGGGGCGCATGGAGATATTTTTATTGATTATCTTCAGAAGGGAAAAAAACATCAACGGCGAATATTATGCTAATTTATTGCAACGTTTAGGTGATGAAATTATGGAAAAAGGCCGCATTTGGCTAGGAACAAAGCGTTGTTTCATCAATACAATGCTCCTGTTCTCACATTTACTGTTGTGATGCCAAAATTAATTAATTCAAGTTCGAATTGCTTCATCACACACCGTATTCGCCAGATTTAGCTCCCTCGAACTATTTTCTATTTGCACACTTGAAAAAATTGGGCGGTAAAAGATTTGCCAATAATGAAGAGGTGGAGTCTGTGGTTGATGGCTATTTTAAGAAATTTGACAGTTCTTACTATAGCTTACTATAGAAGCTATTGAATATCGCTGGAAAAAGTGTATCGAGCTAAAAGAAAAAAAAAAAAGAACTTCTGTGGCTTTTTTGTTAGGTCAGCTAGTTTTGGGACCGCTCTCGTATATGAAAGTACTACTACAACAATGCTGTGGTACTTAAAAACCACATACACTTAAATGTGAATAAGTGAATGCGCGTTATACAACTTTTGCCCTTGAGATTTAATTAAATGCGGGGTGAACAGGGCGCACTAAAAACACTTATATGAGTATATGGAGCATTGCGTATCTGCAAAAATTTGCCAAAAAGGAATGAAAATTACAAAAGGCACAATCAAATAAAAATGCCAAAGAAAAACAAAACATTAAATTAACAAAAAGCTACAACAATTACAACGAATACATGAGAACCCAAGACAACATAAAATGTGTTGGGCTATTTTGCTGCCATAAATCTTTAAGTCGCCCAATAATAGACTTTAATAAGTGCCAAATACATGCACACAAACACACACCTATTTACATTCATTCGCAGGACCCATTGTCGGAGACGAACCCAGAAAACACATTGTGCATGTAATGTAATATGTACGTAAGAACATACGTTTGTTTGTAGATATTGTTAGTACGCAAATTTGTTTGTATTTGGCCAAATGTGTCTGTGTGTTTTCTTTAATGCAAATGTAGGTCTGTGTAAAGTCTAAACGATGCCTAAATGTCTCGCATTACCCTAATATGTATAAAGACTCATTCGGACTTATGGGCCATCACTATTCTCATACACGCATACAACGATCCATATGAGAATACGAGTAGTCGTTGTAAACTATTGTTGACTTACTCTTTGGAATGCTAATGGGGTTTGTGGTCCTTTCTCGATTGCGATAGTACGGATATGTTTTCTACTTGAGGGAGAGATAGTCTGGGATTTGTAATGGTACCCTTAAGAAAGTATAAAATACATGTAATCATCCACCAACTCCAGGGACGAGAGAAGGAAGTGATAAGTGATAAGCTTCTGCAAAATACTAACATTCAAATATTGACGAACAGATGACAGTGGTTAGGATAGGATTTAAAACGAGAAATGTGAAAAAAGTGTGAATATATGGTGTCTAAATCTTTTCAAAGCGATTTTGCTCAAATAATCTTGTACCTAAAATCATTTTGGAACTTGTAGATTTTCCCAGAAAGTTCATTCTTCGATTTGTATTGCCCTCAAATCTTTGAAAGCACGTCTAAAATTGGGGATGTGTATTTCATACAGAAATCGACTTTTTGATTTAAAAGTATTGCCAAAAAAGAGGTTATCCATTTTTCGTTTTCAATTAAAGTTAAATAAACCACACATAAAGTTATGATTTCCATTAAACTTTTATTTCATTATAATGCCTATACTTTCCAATTATGTATGAAATACAGCGACATTTAAACGACCGCCTCTGGATTGGGTGCAGCAGCAGAACCTTTTGAGGTAGTTTTTGGAAAAAAATGCAGCCCAATGATATCTTCAGACGATAATATGCACCAAACAGGCACTTTTTCCGGATGCAATGGCTTTTTCACAATCACTTTTGAGTTCCCCCAAACCCCAAATGCAACAATTTTGCTTGCTGACGGAACCACCGAATGAGAAATGAGCTGAAAAACATTTTGCTCGATTGAAAGCCCAGTTTGATTCACCACTTTTGTAGTAAGTTGTAACTATTTGTACACCTTCTTTGGTTGTTAAACAATCCGTATTCGTAAATGGCAAACCTCTCACTAAAAAACTAACACTTCAGGTGGCTGGTATTTGACAGCTGACAGCCTTGTCAGACTGCCAGTTTTGTACTCAATAAATGGACAACACTATATATGAAAAGTTAACATTTTCAAACGTATAAAAGCCATTTATTCGATTTTCCAAATACATATATCCTATTTCTCTAGTGAATATTTTTAGCGTTTTTACCTTCCCCAATTGATGACGCTTGATACGGCAACAAAATATAAAATACCCAATATAACACCACCCAATTAACATCCAACTTTTCCTTTGTAATTCTTAATTGTTTCATTGTAGCAGAATATGCTTCTGTGCATTGCATTGCTTTATAGGTTGTGGTAAAATTTGAAAAAAAAAAAATAAATAAATAAACAGACCGCTTAAGTGCGCCACTTCTAATTCTTTCCACTTAAACAACTGATTGAACCCAATTATTTTGAAGTCCGCAGCGTTCATTAAACTCCACTAAGCTCAGTGAAAATTTGCACATATTAAACTTGGGAAAGTTAGGCTTATAAATAAAAATAGTATCCACTGCCACCACCCTTCCGCATTCATTCATATAAATTGATCATTTTATTGGAATTCAAAATTTCGTCTGAACTTTCTTATTAAAAATTGATATTTTCTCAATTGTATTGCATTATAATATTTAAAGTCGTCTAATGGTAACTCCCTTAGTAGCTGAGAACTTAGCAAAAATCTGTGCTTTCTCCATAATATCCAAATGCGAGTTAATTTTGTGAGCTAAAATGTATTGGGAGCAGATTAATATTTAAAGAGCTAACCGAAGATGTTTATATATTGCTAGAAATACATATAGTAGCGATACTTTGCTGGAAATATCAAATATGTACCATTCGCCGGAAGTTTAATTTACAAATTATAAATACTTTTTTTTAAATAAATTGCTTATTACAGTTTAATAAGATAACTACAATTTTTTATAATGTTGCCTCAGCGCCAAATTGGCTTTATAGGGGCTAATAGGCAACTAAAACCATTCATGTATTACTACCATAACAAATATTTACATTAAAATATTTAATAATAGGAGAGATAAAAAAAATATGTTCGAAGCATTTCCAAATTATTTATCAAATATTTTTTTAATTGGGTTTTAAAAGCTGATAAAAGTATAGTTTCTTTCAAGTATACTGGCAATTGATTATATTCAAATGGTCCGGCAAATGTAACACGTTGCTTGATCAACTCCAACCGATAAAACACGACTTCTAAATGCATTGCTTGACGGGTTGATCTTTGGGTGTATGATATATTTCTATGAAAGGATGTTGTAAAGACTATAATTCCATTTATTGATTTATGGACATAGAGCAGAAGTTGTTATTTGTATAATCCCTTAACAGGTAAGACAATTGTAGCATAATCTTTATATAAAGAAGTTGTACTGAATCTCATTGATAAATTAAAAACAGTTTTTAAAGATTTATTCTATGCCGATTGTAGAGCTTTTAGACAGGTGGTGGCCTTACATGCATACACAAAAGGAAGATACGTCAAATGAGAATGTATCAGAGACTGATATAACATTTGCTTTAGCTTTACATTTAATTTGTTCTTAAATTTGTTCAAAACTAGCCGACCCGGCAAACGTTGCTTTGCCTTCAAATTTTATTTTTATTGGAAATATTTCATCAATCGGTCTATTATAATAAGAAAGGCCATGGATATTTAATTCATGGTTTGTATGGGAGGTACCACGCCCCATTGTCCAATCCTGCCCATATTTGCAGTAGCACTTAAGATATGTACACCAAACCGATGTACCAAATTTTGTTCAAATACCGTAAACAGGAGCAGAAATATTGGATATTTTATTTATGGTTTGTATGGGAGGTACCACGCCCCATTGTCCAATCCCGCCCATATTTGCAGTAGCACTTAAGATATGTACACCAAACCTACGCACCAAATTTTGTTCAAATACCGTAAGCAGGAGCAGAAATAATTGATTTTTAATTTTTTGTTTGTATGGGAGGTACCACGCCCTTTTGTCCAATTGGACCGAATTGTAAATCTAAACCATCCCGGGCACCACCCAGACGCATATACAAAAATTTATGCAAAGCGGTCCAGCCGTTTAGAAGGAGTTCAATGACAACGCTCGTGCAGTAGAATTATACATATAATGAAAAATGTCCTGTTTTCCACTTTTCCGACGGAGTTATCATGTCACTCGCCTCGATTTCGACCTTCGGACATAGTTAAAAACCTTTTCCTGGCCGACACGAATAAGCCCTGAAAGTTTCATGAAGATCGGGTACGCCGTGTGAGAGGAGTTCTCTTACAAACTATTTTTGTACACAGACAGACATTCATTTTTATATATATAGATTCCAGATCCTGACGATATTTTGGACTTTAGGTTCATGATGTGTTTATCCCACGACAGATTATAGTTAAGATACACTCCAAAATAACCACGCTTTCTGATTCTTCTATAACGTTACCATCAACATGTACGACATATTTGTATCATTAATAGAAAGTTTTGACTTATTGACGCTTTTCTTTTATCTATGATGGCACTGCTGCAAAATCTTTCAAATTTTGCGGAACGGAAGTATATTTCCGTTTTTTAAAAAGGACTTGTAAAAACATTTTGCTGTTTTTAAAATACTAGATGTATTCAGAGTTTTACATCGTCAAAGGGGGATTTCTTTAAACATATTTAAATATGTGTTTGACAATTACTTTATTCATTGATGAATTTTTGAAATAAATTGTGAAAGCAATTCTGATAGAAAACACCGAATAAAAATTAAATTTAACATTTTACATTGTTATACAGAGTGGCGCAGAAATCGTAATACGGTATAACAGTAACTGTCAATGGGGACCGTTATTTAAATTTGTTGAAGGGGTTGGTTTTTACACAGAACTTCAGCTATGACGTATTCGTTTCAACAGCATTTGGTTATAGTAAAATGGAGCACCTGCACATGTAGCCAAACCGGTTATGGTGGAGCTTCAACGAAAATTCCCAAACAAATTAATATCCAGAAACTTTACTTTCCTGATCTGACTGCATCAAACTTTTTTATGGGGTTATGTCAAGCAAGAAGTATACTAAACGAAACCAGGAAATTTGATTGAATTGAAGCAGTTCAGTAAAACAACAATTGAAGCGATCCCGTCTTCAACCCTTCAGGCCACAATTAGAATTTATAGAGGATCCATTGATTTTTGCTAAATCGATCAATTGCACGTGCGGTAAACGTCTGACGCGTCTTAAATTATAATGAATTGAACAAAAGCGACGGACCTGGGTATATGTGTGTTAAGTAATTAAGTAATTTGTCTACGGCAATCAATTTTACTAATCATTTTTTTCACTGCAGTCCATTAATACAGTAAATAATACAGGATTAAAAAATTAATTTTGGATAAGTTGATCAATGTGGGGGCAATGTGGCAATGACATCTATTTTCATATTTAGAACATAATGTGTGCCAAATTTGGTTGAATTCAGTACATATTTTTGGAAGATTAGAAGCTAAGAATATATGGATTACATCGATTATTCGTGTGGAACGTAACAGAAGAGCCGTTGTTACTTTTTAGATTTGCCTTATGTTTTACCAAGCTTGATATGCCAATACAGTGGGCAAAAATATAGGCTACCTAAGTCTATTCATTTGAAATTATAGAAGAAAGATTGAGTTTTCGAAAATCGCCTACTTTATGTTGAAGATACTTCAAGAGGTGTGAGGACATTGCGACCAATTTTCATTCTCGAAAACTACTATTTTAAATGTTTTAATGTCCACCATTTTTGATTGAATTTGGGACAACTGAATTAAAACTAAGAAATCCACCAAATATATGGGTTAGATGATTCGTTTGTGTAGGAAACACCAAAAGAGGTGCAATAAATATATCTATTTTCTCAAGTTTTATCAGCATTATAAAGTAATACAATAGACAAAAGTTCTTTTTACCATATTTAATGAATTAAGAGTTAGGGAGGAAAACCCGCTTTTCCGAAAATCGTTCGATTTTGTAACGAAAGTAGCAGAAGAAGTATGTCCATATAGCCACCTTTGCCTAGGTTTAGTTTTAAGAAGTTTCATAAAAATAAAGATCTATTCGCTAGGTATTTGTTACTTTAAATGCTGGGCATCGAATGTGAATTTTTTTTAAGATTTAATCACATTAATGGATTTTGACGTGCTTTAGCAATATTGTGCCTAGCGAATATCCCAAACAAAGTTGCTGGTGAAAATGGCTTGCCTGCGGAGCTGTTTATGGTCGACGACGAAAAACTGATAATGTACAAGTATAGGCTCTTCTACATGATTTGGCTAAATGAATGCATGCTCAAAGCTTATAATCTATTACGTGTGCAACCAAGTTCCCTCTGTTTGCCAACAGATGGCCCCAGCTGTAAGTGTCGCTTATCGATTCTGCCCTAACTAAACGCCATGAGCCAAGCTTAGGCATATGGTAAACATACCGCTTCGATACAATACTGATTTTCTTTTGACGTCATATTCTTTTGGTTGTGCGAATATATATTATTTTGTGCCGAACAATCGTCATATGCGGGAATTATTAATATTCTTGTTGCAATCGAAAAAAGCGGCAGTTGAAGCTCATCGATAGCTTTAAAATGTTTGCGGATATGCTACTTTAAGTGAAGCAACGTGTCGATATTGGTTCCGTCGCTTTGAAGACGGTGATTTTAATGTTGACGACCGTTCGCGTGAAGTAAGACGAAAGACACTAAATTTTTGGCATTGCTTGACGGAAATCCATGTTAAACGCAGGTAGAGCTTGCTTCGGTATTAGGAGTTACCCGTCAAGCCATTTCTAAGCGATTGCATGACTTGGGAATGATTCAAAAACAAGGAACTTAGGTTACTTATTGAGTTGAGATCAAGAGACGTTGAGCGTCGTTTTTTCGCCAGTGAACAATTGCTTCAGCGACATAAAAGGAAGGGGTTTCTTCACTGTATTGTAATGGGTGATGGAATATGGATTCATTTCAGCAATCCAAAGAAAAGAAAGTCATGGGGGCTTCCCGGTCATGCTCTTACGTTGTCGCCTCGGCCGAATTTTCACGCTGCGAAGTTTATGCTGAGTATTTGGTTGGATCAGGTCGGTGTTATTTATTATGAGCTGTTGAAACCAAGCGAAACCATCACTGGGGATCGGTATCGACTTCAAATAATGCGATTAAGGCGAGCTCTGCCCGACAAACGCCCACAATACGCCCAAAGTGGTCCTACAAAATATTAAGAATGTATTGTTTTCTTTTATTTATTTAAAAGAAATTAAATATTTTAAGACTGTATGTAGGCTTTTTTCTCATGAATTTTTATTGTTTTTGTTATTTTTGTTATTGTTATGCTTTTGAATTAACTTTTGGTTTTATAAATAAATTTTGTTTTTATTACTTTAAATATTAATGCAGACACGCTTTAATAATTTGTCTTAAGAATATCTTAAAAACACAAAATAAGCGGGTGTATGCTGTATTTGGTGGGACGAGGTCGGTGTTATTCATTATGATGTTACCAATTAATGCGATTGAGCCGAGCTCTGCGCGAGGAACGCCCACAATACGCAGAGAGGCACGAAAAAGTGATTCTCCAGTATGACAACGCTCGGCTTCACGTGGCCTAGTCCGTTAAAACCTACCTGGAAACGCTGAAATGGGAAGTCTTACCCCATCCGCTTTATTCTTCAGATTTTGCGCTGTCCGATTATCACTTTTTCCATTCTATGGTCTGGCTGACCGGCAGTTACACTCATGTGACGTCATCAAGGAATGGCTAGATTCGGGGATAGCCTTAAAAGATGGACAGAGGTACGTGACGGTATTCGAGCTTTGCCAGAAAGATGGGAAACAGTAGTAGCTAGCGAAGGGCAACACTTTCAATGGATCATTTGTAAACATATTTTCATAATAAAGTTCCATTTTTATAAATAGAAACAGAACTTAGTTGAGCATCTAATACGTCTGAGTCTGTTTACTTAATTAATTTCCCTCGTTTTATAAAAACTGTTAACCTTTAAAATGCTATATTACTATTATTCCTGAGCACCAGATTCATTGATATCACAGATATTGTTTGGTGGCTTTCATCAACTCCTACAAATTCCAAGCTCCTTGAGGCCTGTGTTAACGTTTTCATCAGCCTACCAATTTAGTTATATTTTTTTTTTAATACATAGATATTTTTTGAAAACCCAAGAAAGACTGCATTTAATTTGAAAAACCTCATAAAAAATGATTTATCCCATGCGTATTTTCTTCTATTGGGCTACCAAACAAAACTAACAATTAAAGTAAGTTGTCTCCCATTATTTGCAGTACATTATGTGTATACGTGGTAAGATTTCCATCAGTATCCTCACATAACGTGCATAAACCTTACCATAACTATTATCTTTCACCAGCATCCAAATCCGGTTGGCGATACTTCATAAACGCTGTAATTTGAGTTAAATCAAATTGCTGTATTTCACTGTAAAAAGAATGATTAGCCTTATCCTTTGAGATTTTCACTTTATATCTGAGTACTGAATTCTAATCTGAGGCAGTAATAAATTGTAGTAGTAGTCGCAATTGAATAATATTTGTAACTGTACTCGTATGTATTTTTATCTTTTATCTTAAAAAGGATTTTCATATTCTAACAACATGTTTTTTCCATTGTCCTTGATATCACAACTTATTATATTCATATATTTCTTATCTTCAATGGGAAAATGTTTCATACTCCACACATCTACACACTTACCTACATATATGTAAGTACATACTCGTAAATATATAACTATGCGTAACGCACAACAATGTCCTTTTAAAAAGTTGTTTGCTTCTTTCACTGTAATATATAACTTTGCCAGGGATGGGTGTGTGTGCGTGTGTGTATGGGTGACTAGCTATGTAGATAGGTAAGTATGCGTCACTGTGAAATACAAACCAAGTTCAAAATATTTTCCATCGTTCTAGACTTCTTTTGCAGCGCAGCTATTCGTCTATCTCCTTGAGAGTCCCAGTTTGTCTTATCCTTGTTTTTAGGGGAAAACAGACGACGACCACGACTAGAGTTCTACGTCGTCGTCGCCACGGTCTTTGGTTTTTTTGTATTTCTAGTGTGATGACTTTGTGTGTTTGCTTTTTATGCGAGTGCGTTTTGGCGCCATATTGACGTAATTTAGCTCATTTTTATTGCCATATTGCTGTGTGTGAATATGTGTGCGTCAAAGTTGCTGTGATGTTGTTATTCTTTTGTGAAAGCAATGGTACTTAACTAATCACCAATCTATAACCGAAAATCCGGTTTCGAATAATCGAATATTGGGTACATTTTGTATTCAATCATTCAACCTACGAATTTCTTTCGTGGTTTATTGATTACTTGACTTTGTATTGCTTGAGAGTGTGTCAAAAATGGGCATCAAAGTGAAAATACGCCGTATTTTACAGTATTTCTTCGATTACGGCTGGTACTACGCTGACTTTTCACAAAGAAACTCCATATAAAAACATGATAGTGGAATTTGAAGCTAAATTTTTCCACCAGAGAGTACTTTTTTCTCGAGGAAAATCTTGTTAAGTGGCAACGTCAATTTTTTTTCCCAATGCTGAAAACGGAACGATGTGAAATAGTAAGAAAAAATACACGATTTCACAATTTTGCAAATGTATTATTTATATATTATTATCAAAACATAAGTTGTTCCGATTTCGGTAATGCAAACCAATACAAGAAAAACTGGCAATGCCGAGAATTTTTTTTAAGAACAAACAATGTCCCGCAAACATAGTTTCCATCTTAAAGGCAAAAACGCAAGCCAGGCGGCTGTAAAATGTATATACAGGGTGGCCCAAAATGACCGAAGTGGTGTGAATTGCTTATAACTTTTTATTTAAGACATATTTTTTAAATTGTTTTTTAAATACAGTAAATTTATGGGGAATATTTTTAGATTAGTTATTAAAAATGATATCCCGCAAGTGGCGGCCATTTTCTGCTTTGCACAAATGTGCTCTTTCCAATACATTTTCCATGACCTTTCGCAAAATTTCCGGTGTTATGTTATTAATTTCGTCTCGAATATTGGATTTTAATTCGTCAATAATCCTGGGCTTATTAACATAAACTTTCCCTTTTAAATAACCCCAAAGGAAAAAGTCTGGAGCGGTTAAATCCGGGGAACGCGGAGGCCAATTAAAATTGCTTGTACGAGAAATTATTCTTTCACCAAATATGTCGCGTAAAAGAGCCATTGTGGCCCTCGCAGTGTGCGCTGTGGCTCCATCCTATTGGAACCATATTTGCGGATGGTTTTCCACAGCTGGCCTTACAAAATTTTCCAACATGGCCCGATATCGATCAGCATTGATGGAAATGGCAACACCTCGTTCATTTTCAAAAAAATATGGGCCAATGATCCTTTCTGAAGAAACACCGCACCAAGCAGTACACTTAACTGGGTGTAATTGTCGTTGATGAAGTACTCTCGGGTTTTCCGTAGCCCATATCCCACAGTTTTGCTTGTTAACAAACCCATTTAATTGGAAATGGGCTTCGTCACTCATAACTAAGTTATGAATAAAATTAGGATTCTCTTCACACCACTTCGTTCATTCTTCGTTCACCCTGTAGTACTTATGGCCCCGATGCCGTAATAGCCAATCAAGCAACATTTTGGTTTCGTCGAATTCGCTCCGATAACTTTGATGTTGAAAATATCCATAAAATAATGAAAATCGTCAAGTTGTCAAGCCACATAAGCAAAGTTCCCATTGCCCAGGAGCTAAACACGCCACAATACTATGTTATATTGTATTATATTAAAAATCTGAAATTTTTGGCTTCAGACTTTCTGATTTTAATGAAATGTTTTATTTAGCTCTTGGTCTGTATATCTCTTTTTATAATTTAGCTCCAGTGCTTATATGCCTTGACGACTTGATGATTTCCAGTATTTTATCAGCATCAAGATTACCAGAACGGAATCGAAACCAAATATTGATTTCAGCTACCACAAAACTGTCTGAGTACTTTTTTGTATACGAAACATTATGCAGGGTGGGCCATAAAGGCGTTGGCGGTTTAAATATTCAATTAAAAAAAACTACGAAACATAAAAAAGAATTTTTAAGACTTAAAAATAATGTTGTCCAAATGGCTTCCCTCGGCTGCTTGACACTCTTGGAACCGAAGTCGCAAATTTTGGAAAACTCGTTGAAAAGTTGTTCTCGGTATTTTGTTACTTTCCTGAATAATGTTCCTCTTCAACTGCTCTAAATTGGTTGGATTATTCTCGTAGACTACCGATTTGAGCTAGCCCCATAGAAAATAATCGTATGGAGAGAGATCGGGGCTACGTGGGGGCCATTCAATATCCCTCCTTTTGGAAATGAGTTTTCCAGGAAAAACATTTTTCAGCAGCTCTATGGATACCCTAGCCGTATGACATGTGGCCCCATCCTGTTGAAACCACATCCTCGAGGTATTGCCTTGAAGTTCTCGCCAACACTCATATGGCCCACCCTGTATTTTTAGCGTCATCTGGGTTTATGCCGGTAGCTCTTATTCAACGCAACGTTTAGGTTACTGAAGCTATCGATTGGAAAATCTACTTTTCGGCTGGAAATCACTTTTTTACACAACATATGCGTTTCAATAACACAACAAAGTGTATGGATGTGAAATACTTAATTACTGAATAAATGACCAAATTGTTAATAAATTAGCATTTGGAAAAGAAAAATTGTATCCTTGTACAATACAATTTTTTCTTCTTCTTAGGTGGCGACTGGAATAGACATCCTTAGCTATTATACGCCGCCCGTAGAAAATAATTCCAAGCGCTTCGATCTTCTGCGCTTCTCCTTCAATTCGTTACACCAAGTTTCGGTATTATTTCAAAACCCTGGTCCTTCCAACGGAGTTTTGGTCGCTCTCCCCTGCGCCGTCCAACGAGTTCGTTGTCGAAAACTTTCCATGCCGGAGCATTTGGGTCCATCCGCACAACATTACCCAGCCAACGTAATCGCTGTATATTAATGCGTTTAACCACGTCAATATCGGCATATAGCCCATACAGCTCAGTAGTTATGCGACGCCGATACTCTGGAGTATTTTCCTCTAGAAAAGTGCCAGTACTGGTTCATCCGCTCGCATCATAACCCAGGATTCTGCGCCATATAATAAGACGGGTAGAACCAACGTCTGGTACAGTTGGATTTTTGTTTGTCGAGATAGGGCTTTATCATTGAATCGCTTGCTTAGCCCGTAGCAACATCTGTTAGCAAGTAATACTCTTCCCTTTTTCTCCATGTTGACATCATTTGTTTTGTTTACAGCGGAGCCGAGATAGATGAATTCTTCCACTACTTCAAAATTGTAGTTTTCAACGTTCACACAGCATCCCAAACAAGTAGACTCTTTATTTGTTGGAACCAATAACTTTGTTTTGTCCTCGTTTACCACCAGACCCATTTTTGCTGCTTTCTTTTCGATAATTGAGAAGGTTGCAGTGACATCTGGGAGTTTTCTGATGTCTATGTTATCTGCATATGCGAGTAACATATGGCTTTTGTTAAAGATGGTACCAGACGTGTTAACTGCAGCTTTCCTCATAATCATCTCCAGCGGTATGTTGAAGAGGTCGCACGATAGACTATCGCCCTGCCTAAATCCTCGATTGGTGTCAAATTTTTTCTTACTGGCCCTATTTTGCCCAATTTCAACTATAACTAACACAAGCGGACGGACTGACATGCTTAAATCGGTATAGATATTTAATTGAATTTTGCATAAGAATTTTCTGTTGTTGTCGTCGGCTAAAAATAGCATAATTGACATAAAAATTACCCGTTTACCGGTTATTAGATCCGAATCTGCGCACTCTAATATTAGCACAGTTATAAAACATCAACTTGTTTTCCTCTTCTAAAATCTTGCAGAAGAACAGGCAATGGTGTTGTTGGCATTGGAGTCGTTCGTTGTAATCGTTACAGTAGCTGCTTGGACGAACATACAACAACAGTAACTTCCATAGTCTCTCCCTCTGCCCTCCAATGAATCAACTGCGTTTCTGTTTAAAAGCGAGAAAAATAAACTATTCACAAATACGAGGCGTGGAAAGGGGTCAGTGGGCTACTGAAATTATTTCTAATACTGTGACTTATCTTCAATTAACAAATATGTATATTATTGGCACATCTATTACACTGTCTAGCAGTAATCCTGTAGGAAGGATTGTAGACGTTAGTCATCTTTATATATCATGTCGGAATTACAATCAATTTGGACTTTAGGCTAATAAGGTAGACAATAGAATTTGTACCCAACAAACAAATTTGAAAACTGTTCAAAGTATTAGATTTTCATTCCTTTCAGTTTAAAATCATTCTTTTGATGAGATTATTTTACTTTTTATACAAGTTATTTAACGAATTTTCGCAGATCAAAATAACGTTAAAAGTTTTGAATTTATCACCATTGAGAAATAATCATCACTGAAAAATTGGCTAAATGCAGTAGAAAATGGATAAGTGCATATTTTATCATTAATATACAGGGTTCTGGTGATGAGAATGTACAATGGAAGTAAAGGACAATACCTTTAAAAAGGTTGTCCTATGTACGACGTTCAGTATGTCAGACTTATTAGAAGGCATCCTAGAATGCCGTCTTCGAAGCAGACTTTGCTGGCAGGCACTAAATAACCATGTAAACACAAAATAAAACACTGGCATTATCGCCATCATGGGTTGGGATCCGCTGCGATATATATGTAGACAATTTACTGCTTTCTGATCAGATGAATGACCGACCTTTTAAAACGTATATAAACTGAAATGGTTCTTTCTTGAATCTATCTTTGTTATTTTTATCACAACCCATAACAAGTTCGGCAGTTTATTGGTCTTTACAATATCACCTTGGGACTTATTTATCTTGTAAACCAATGCGATCAAAACAAATATTGGATATATTGTTTAAAGGGTGATTCAAAACAAATTTATTTATGTTATTAGGAAAACTTAAATTTGAGAATAATGTCAAAAAATTGTTAATTGGTACTTAGCAGGTGATCTAGCAATATATTCTAAATGACAGGATGGACGTTTTTTCATAGATCTTCGCCAACGATACAAAGTTGTCAACTACTTATTTTTATACAGCGGACTCGATAATGCTTGGTCGAATGTTGTCTTGAAGATACAGTTTGCAGGTTCCTCATATTTTGCAGCAGTAGAACGGCACAGTTCCCAATGCCTTGAGATTTCGAAAGCTCCATCTATTGGGCATAGCAGAACTCGTCCTTCTAAATGTAAATGATCTGATTGCGAGGAGATCGTTAGATCTCGTTAGATTGCGTCATGGAAAAGAGCGTTTCAATCAGTATAGGATGTAAATACAGTAGAAAATTTATAGAGGAAAAATTAGTCTTTTGCTGAACCCAAATATTAACCACTTCGAGTACGAGGTGTGTTCAAAAAAAAAAAAAAAAAAAAAAAAAAAAACAAGGTGAATTTTCGAATTTCACGGGCTACGTACATTCGGCTTTCGATTTTTATTTTATTTTTTATGTTGGTACACTCGACTCGAAGACATGTTGACGGTTTTATCCATATAGCATGTTTAGTTTATTTGTGAGGGGCCTAAATAAGATAAGTGTTTTGCGTGTTCGGCGATTTTCTGCTATCGGAAAAAAATGGATCATAGAAGTTGCATCAAATTTTGTGTAAAAAATGGAATTAAGTGCTCAAAAACACTTGAAATGTTGACAGTGGCATACGGTGAGAGTACTCTGAATCAAAAAATGCTTAAAAGTGGTACTAACTTTTCACAGAATTTCAAGAAGATGTGAATGACGACGCTCGCTCTGGACGCCCCAGCACATCAACAACCGATGAAAATGTTGAGAAGTGAAGAAAATTGTTATGAGAATCGTCGAATTACAATTAGAAAAGTTGCTGAAGATGTCGGCATATCGGTTGGCTCATGCCATGCAACATTTTTGGAAATTCTGGGCATGAAGTGTATGGCAGCGAAGTTCGTTCTAAAATTGCTGAATTTTGACCAAAAACAACGTCGCATGAGCAGATTTGCTTAAAAGGGTCTTAGCTGATGACGAATCATGGGTACATGGTTATGATATCGAAACCAAAGCCCAATCGTCCCAATGGAAGAGTCCAGGAGAGCCAAGACCAAAAAAATCAAATGTCAAGGTTTTGCTCACTGTTTTCTTTGATTACCATGGCGTAGTACATCAGGAGTTCGTACCAGAAGGTCGTATGTTAAATAAGTAGCATTACCTTGAAGTTATACGTAAAAGTTATTCGTATTGCGTAAAGTTAAGTTATTCGTATTGTAAAGTGAAGTTATTCGTATTGCGTAAAGCAATACGAAAAAAAAACGACCGGAACTGTGGAAACAAAATTCATGGGTTTTGCATCACCTGCACCTGCTCACTCATCTTTGTGAGAGATTATTTGGCCAACGTCGCTATCATGCTTCAGTCACCATATTCATCAGATTTAGCCCCCTGCGACTTTTTCCAGTTCCCAAGATTGAAGAGACCCATGAAAGGACGGCGTTTTGCGACGACTGAGGTGATAAAAACCGAATCGTTGAGACAGCTCAAGGACATACCAAAAAGTTCATATCAGAACTGCTTCGAGGGTTGGAAAAAACGCTGGCACAAGTGTATTGTATATAAAGGGAACTACTTTGAAGGAGATAAAATAGAAATTGATGAATAAGTAAATATTTTTTGAGAAATATTAAAATGCACCTTTTTTTGAACACACCTCGTAGTTTGAATTCAGGGATTTTGGTTTAGTGCTCACCGCTTGACTTGTTAAAAATAAGAGAACTTTTACAAGATATCGACTTAAGCACTAACATATTCAAAATCGCCAAATGCTAGAAATGTGCAGACTTGTTTACTAACACAACTTTTAGAAAGAAAATCCATGAGAGTAATTTTTCGATGCAATTTTCAGTTATAATTTAAAATTTTATATTTTACTAGCCGACCCGGCAAACGTTGCTTTGCCTTCAAATTTTATTTTTATTGGAAATGTTTCATGCCAATCGGTCTATTATAATAAGAAACGCCTATATTTGCAGAAGAACTTAAAATATGTTCACTCAACCGAAATACAAAATTCTGTTTAAATACCGTTAGCAGGAGCAGAAATAATTGCTTTTTAACTTGTGGTTTGTATGGGAGGTACCACGCTCCATTGTCCAATCCCGCCCATATTTGCAGTAGCGCTTAAGATATGTACACCAAACCTACGCACCGAATTTTGTTCAAATACCGTAAGCAAGAGCAGAAATAATTGATTTTTAATTTTTTGTTTGTATGGGAGGCACCACGCCCCTTTGTCCAATTGGACCGAATTGTAAATCTAAACCATCCCGGGCACCACCCAGACGCATATACAAAAATTTATGCAAAGCGGTCCAGCCGTTTAGGAGGAGTTCACTGACAACGCCGGTACAGTAGAATTATATATATAAAGATTTGTTACTTTTCCAATAAATTCAAGTAGTTTTATGGTTAATTTAGGTTTAGCAATTTAAGTAGACTTATAAATTCATTGTTCTTATGGAAACAGCAAATCGTTAATGTCTAAATCTTGGATTTGCACACGTATTTAGTTTACCTGTAGAAACATGAAGAATCTTCCTCTAAATGAATAATATCGGTCCGTGTTTTCATATGGTCTCTCTATGAATGGGCTCTGTACCGTATTATTAAAAAGTTCTAAAATATACGCATTTTTTGTGGAAAAGTTAATATATACGATATATTACCTACGAGAAGAAGCCCTTTCAGTTATGTCCCAGGTTTGACTTATAATGCTTGTATAGGGTGGCGCATAAGCAACGGTGACGGCGACTATATTGAATGCGTTCTTGTGGATCATTTGAACCAATTGCATCTTTTATGGGAAAAGATGTAACATATGTAAAATTCTTTGCAAATACCGCCTAGACATCTCTAACTGCTGAGAACGAGGTCTTCCAGCACGCGGAAGATCACAGACAGCCCCTTATTGCCCAAAACGCCAAACCAATCGGTAAATTGTTTGAGCTCTAAGAGCATTTCGAACATGAAATAAATTTCGATATGATCTGAATAATCGAATGCTGACTTTCAAAGTAAAATTGAACAACTTTGGTTCTTTGTTCTGTGCTGAGCCTTTCCATCATAAATTTCCCAAGTATTAGTTAGTTAATTCTGCAAAGAGACGAAAAAAAAGACTTAAACAAAAAATGTATTTACTGATCAAATCTTAACGTTACTTATGCGCCACCCTATATAACTTGTCGTCTGTCCACATATTATGGTCTATCTGTTATAGACCCGACTATAAACTCAATAGTTACGAATTACAAAAAAAAAAAAAAAAAAAAAAAATAGGAGTAGTAACGGATGACGGCACTTATTCTACGCTGGTCTCTTTTGAAAATCCTTTGAATGTATTACATCTGATGATCGAATTTTAATCAATGAACGTTTTGCTCGCTGCTTTCATGGGTTTATCATGGGTATTAAAGAAATCTGTGAGTAAGTAAGTAAAGTAAGTTAATTCGTTCTTCAAGTCTTTGAATGATTCGTTTAAATGATTCGATAGAAGGCATAACCAAATGCAGAGTCCACATGCTCAGTTTGCTGCTTGATGACCCACGTATACCTAACATTTAAACTAAAAATGCATTTCTCCATTTATTTTAAATATGGACCTCAGAATGTTTACACGTCACTCGCACTCTGAACTGAAATATTCTATTCGCTTGTTTCACAATTTAATCTGAGCATTTGCAAATGTTTTTCATGTTTTGTGGCGTTTCATCGAATATTTGTCTACGCAGCCATTGTGGCACTCACACTCGCATTTACATCCGCTTTTTTAAGTTTCTGCTGTCGCTGCTTTTCGTCATCGATGTTGTTGTTGCTACTGATGCTGCTGCCCGTTATCCTTTTCAAAGACTCATTGGCGCCAATTTGATAATTTTAAATTTTCATTACGCTATTGTTGTTGTATTTTATGCGCATACCCACAAACACATATCATTCGTCTAGTTGTGTGTGTATGCGTGTCATCGATGTTGTTCTTCAGTGCTCTTTCTGTTAATTTATTTTATTTTGTTAGTAATCCTCCCTTTACTCTTTGCCAGGATCATCAGATGTGTAGACGCCGGTGATGCTATTCGACGGTGGCTGCGTCAGTGGATTTGTCGCTATGTGTTCGACTTGGGGGAATATAAATTATGTTATATTTTGTATTCCATTTGTATTTTTGTTACTTATTTTTATCGCTCTTTTTGCGGTAGTTGTACTTTTTTTCTATTATTCTTTATTAGCAATCATATGATGATATTCGTATATGAGGACACGTGTAGTGAATGGTTTTATCCGGTTGTGTAAAAAAAATTATATGAGTGGTAGTTTGAATAGCATCGTCCTCCGGATTGTTGAAGTCCACCACCAATACCACCATAACAAGCAACGCCACCACCACCAACGCCATTGAAAATCGAGAAAATGTTCATATTCAGCAAAAGTTTATTGGATAATAATTTATATGTTGGTTATGCCAGCGAATAAATACGAATGATGAAGCAAGACCCAGGAAAAATGTATTTTCGTTTGCTGTGGAAATGTTATAAATAAAAAAAGAAAATGAACAAGTTCCCTAAGGAGAAGGTATTCGCAGGGAACTGGATATTGCATTACCTGAAGAATACCAGTTGCGTGGTGTGTTGATCTAGTAAACTCACTCCATTTTGAAGTTACTTTAAATAATACACGATATAGATTAAAATAATGTTAGCATGCAAGAAATAGACCGGTAAAATATTTCTTACCAAACAGGACAATATTTATTACAACAATAACAGCAAACAATATTTCAATGTAGGCCCATTTCAAAATATTGGGTTGTTCTAAAAGTTCGTTCGGTTTTTAAAAGAATTTTTTTTTGCAAATTTATGTACAAGAAAACAATTATTTTAATCTCTTTATAATCTTCCCCTTTTTTTAATAACTTCTTCCCAACTAACTGGGAGGTTTTTAATTCCTCTCTCCTTAAACTTGTGTAGTTTTTCTGAAAAAAAGCGTTTGATCCAATTTTTCATTTTCTCGACGTTACGGAGATTCAAATCATTCAAGTGGTTGCTCAGACTGTGAAATAGATGATAATCGGATAGGGCGAGGTCTAGGGAGTACGGTGGGTGAGGCAAAACTTTCCACCCAAGCTCTGACAGTTTATGACAGGTCAGCAAGGCAGTGTGAGGTATCCCCACATTGAGGTTGCTCACAAATCCGAGCTGTTTTATGACCCCGTGAACGGTTGAGACTAAGTTTTTGATTATTTCAGCTATTTCCCTAAATATGGGGATTAACAATAATTAAATCTCTCACCTGCTCGTAAACAACTTCTTTTGGTCGTCCTGATCTGCGAGCGTCCGTTGCGGAGAAGTCGTCCACAGAAAATCTTACCATTTTTGGTAAGTTATTTCATTTGGTAAGTTTTTTTCATGAACAGCCTATATTTTTCGACTGGCTCCAGCAGCCGTTTTTCTTTTTCGGAAATAATATATAATAATATGCCTAAAATGATCTTGTTTCCTAATTTTTTCTAGTTTTTAAAACTATTTTTAAAACGCTATAACCACTCACGACCAGAACGAGAATACAAGTAAACAATAGTAAACAGTTTAGACAAGGGATGGGAGAAAGTTATGAAAGTATTCCGAACGACTCGATATTATACTATATCTGTACCAACGAATTTAATCATCAAAACATATCTCAAACGCATTTTCCTTCAAAGACTTACGTTCTCGCTGTGAATTCTCTTACCTTCATCATGGACCTAATTCGTCAGATTTAGCTCCTTCGCACTATTTTCTACTTCTATACTTGAAGAATCGCTCGGTGGTAAAAGATTTACCAACAATGTGGAGGTGGGGTCTGCGGTTGATGGCTGCCTTATGGAGTTTGACCGTTCTTACTATAAACAGGGTACAGAAGCTATTGAAAATCGGTGGAACAAGTGTACCGAGCTAAAGGAAATTTTATTCAAAAACAAAGACAATTTTTCTCCGTGCCTTCTAGTTTTGGCCGGCTAAGTCGGCTAGTTTTGGGACCGCCCTTGTATATGCCCTGTAGTTTTCCGCGGAAAAGCGAGTTCCAGAAAATTCGTCTAATAATTTCTTACGCACTCGTAACGCATTTCGTAACTCTTTAAGTCGATTTTCTATTAGTTGCCTTAATAAAATTGAATAAAATTGACCGATTAACCACGCTCCACACAAATGACCAATTTAGCCCACATATTTCTATGGTTAGATCTTTCATTCAGTTATATTAAATTCAAATTTAAGAAACGTTAAGTCTTTGCTAAATTACAGTCTGAAAATAAGAATGGATTGACTAAAATGTATGAAAAAGCTGACGCTAAAGACAAATTGAAAATTGGCCTACTAGGAAAAAATTTACTCATACAAGGAAAAAAATAACAAATATCTTTGAACAAAGATAAAAACAAGCAACAAATTCCTTTGCATCTCATGAATGAGACATGGGGGAGCTTCTCACATTCAGTGAGTTTACACGCTTTCCATTTTTAGACTCATTCAACTGGATCTACAGTTTAACTACTATTACCAACGTCACAGTTTGAGAAGCATTGGCAAGGCTTGTCGATTACTCAACCACTCGAAGTATTCGCCACATACATCGCGGTAACGCCGCTGAAAGAATGATAGGTGACTGTTGGCGGGGAACCTGCGATAATGCGAACGATAGTCGTGTGTACTAATCATCGTACCACGATGCTTCCCCGAATTTCAATGGTACTTAATGGATGCCGGAAGGAGGCACCCTATATTTATATATATTTGAATGAGAACACCTTATCTGTTGGTGTGAATACTGAAGAATACAAAAAAAAAGAAGACGTTTTTCAATGGGAAAAAATATGTCGATTTTTATTTAAGGAATGAAGCTAGGTTTGGTATATCCACTCATCTGACGGTACGTTGGTACATCTTTCATGCCACTGAACTAAGGTTTGCTGTCCAACATTGCGCCTGTCCTCTAGGTTTTGCTGTACTTGTTTGTGACAACATTGAAATCCAGCAAGGAAGCCAACAACGTTTTGGGTTGGAGCAATAAAATATCTTTCCTAGGTTAATTTGGTGGGCAGAATTCGAGTCCGTAATTGGATTTTCTCTCTCACGTCAGGTTTTCAAGATACAAAAGAAAAAAAAAATATTTTAATTCATTTTTTACATAAAAATCATTAGTTTATTTAAAAATCAATGAATTTTCAAAAGTGAATGACGTTATTTGAACGTCGTTTGTATTTTGTTGGTTCAGTTTCAGGTATTAGAGCCTACCAATAGTCTACCAGCATGCTTTTTTCCCAAAATCCTTGATAATTCCTTTCAATTTTCATTAAATCTTGGTGACCACGCTCTTTTTGTTCGTCGCTCGCCGCATCTAGGTTTTGTGGGAAAAATCTAAATGTGAATGAAGAAAATGCATTTTGAGTGACAACCGTGCACCTAATTCCTAATAATTTTTCAACAATTCAGCAACAATTTGTCTGCAGTTTTCACTTTTATTGTTTCCAAGAAAACTGTTCGCGATGCTCTTCAAGGATTTCCAGGCAGCATATTCTTTCTCCAATAAACATTGTAAAAAATTGTCATAATTCAATAGCTTCTGGATCTTATCGCCAACAAATATGCCTTCTTTAATAGTAGCATATGAATTTTTGCGGAAAACCGCTTACAAATATTTAAGTGCTGCACCATCTTTGTCCGGAGCCTTAACAAAGTTCTTAAAAAGGCCCAATTTTATGTGCAGCGGCGAAAAAAGAACGTCATTTGCATCAATTAGTGATTTACATATTTGAAATGTTTTGTTTTCCTGGTGAATACTCAGTTCCTCTTGGCCACTCTGTTCTGACGTAGCTCGACTATTCCATCGACAAAGGAAACAACAATATTTTGTGAAACCCCCTTGCATACCAGTCAACAAACCAATGACCTGAAACAGATTAATTTAAAGTTATTTACGATGGTCTGTACTATGTATACAAAGAAATTTAAATCACGCAAAATATGCAGCCAATTCCAAGCTTCTATCTCTATAGATTGCTACTTTTATCCCAACTGCAAGATGTTTTCGCTGCTGCATGCGTGAAGTTAGTAATTCTGCGTCTTTCTTCGTTTAATGTCTATCTTGAATTAGATCATTTAGCTCAGCTTGAGTCACGAAATGGCGTTCATCATCAGCCTGATCCAAACTACCACTGCTGGTGAAAGATGTTTTGGACTCACTGCTCGTAGTACTGGGAATGACTGATAATGGATCATTTGGTGGACGTTGAACTGGTTTGGAAACCGATGGGACATTCGCGTAAGTTATATTTTTTTCATTTGTCATACTTTTGTTAAACAGAAATAACAATGGGTTTGGTAGTTACTTGACTCTCTCCAAAGTATTGGAATCGAAAACTTGAAATAGATATTCTTGACATTCGACCACTTGTATAAAACAGTTCTGCAATTGTTGCAAAACATTGTCGGTGTCCACGGTTTGTTTAAATTTTTATGACAGCAATACTAAAATAATGTAAATATGCATATTTTAATGATTCTGATATTGCATATCCTTTTTCCCCAACCAAATATTCACCACAAACAAAGCAAAAATAGTTTGAATCAGTAACACACGATCTCCCTGACATGCTTAAACACTACTATTATGAAGATTTAGAATGAATGTGGGCTTCTGTCAAATTAATAATTGTGAAATTGCGGTGTCAGTATTGACTGTTTTACAGTATTGCCAGCATGCGATAAAAAATGAGCAAGATGTGATTGCCCAATTTTTATGCCAGATTCGAATTCAGCACACCCAGATTAGTTAAAAAACGTGATTTGTTTCTGCAGTCAATTTTTTCCCCCAAATTTGTAGACCAGTGTGTTGATACGAAGTTTTTGCCCGTTTTTTGATGGAACTATCTGGTAGCAGCAAAGAACCAATTTTTACCATTTGTGAGAGTTACCAATTCTAAAAAAATTGTTGGCAATCAAAGTGGTCAACTCCGTCTGTAGTTTCGGTGATCTGTAATCCCTACTATTCTCACGAGCTGCAAATTACTGTGCATCAACCCATTTCCACAAATTAGCATGGTGGGAAATTATTTCGCCTTGATGAGAACTGTGGCTTTGTCTGACGGAATGATTAAACCGCAAATGCATGTGGGACCTAAAAAATTATTTTCCTCACTAAACCTATTAAAAAATTCTATCACAAAACAAACAAGTTTTTATATAAGATATTCAATTTTAAAAAAGGGATATATTAGAAAATCTTAAATTAAATATGTCTCGATCATGTATAAAGTTTCTGCAGGCTTCATAAATTTAACTCAGTGGTATAAAAGATTTATTAAAGAATACTTCAGGAAGTGTTCTTTGCAACTTTTACAAAAAACTCTGGATTGAAAATGCTTTAACAAGTTCTTGCGTTAAGAGTATTCCCTTAGTCTTGAGGCATAAACTTATCATTCAACTAGTTCTTAATATATTTTTCAACTACTTATCTTCTACCACAGAGCATGACATAATATTTTCCCTACTCCATTGATAGTGATATCGACAGCCCCTACTTTCAATGGTAAAAAACTGTCAACAAGTCATAAAATTTGGGAATCGCTATAAAAAAGATTTAATACTATTGAAATCAGCAACAAAAAAACTATGTAATACTTTCGTTTACAACCAAGTAACAAAAAATTGTTATCAGTTTATAAACGGTTGGACCTTTACTTTTGACTCCTCATGCCGCACAGTGGGATTGCTTCATACATTTTTGTGCAATAAATATAAGGAGTTGTCGTAGGGTCTTGAAATTCGGCGTAGAGCGTTTTATGACGTAGAGTAGCAAAAATATAAAGTTTCATCCAAATCGACTACGCCCATCGGCCCATGAAATTTTTGTATACATTTTTTCTGTTAGGTAGAAATTCTTGTAACTTGGCATGGATCATCTGTACTACGAAAACAAAATTTTTGGAAAGTTCCATCTAAATCGGCCACGCCCACCGCCCCCCGCCCATACAACTCAAAATGAAATTTTCGTATAAATTTTATTCTGTTAGGTAGAAATTTTTGTAACTTGGCATGGATCATCTGTACTACGGAAACAAAAATTTTGGAAAGTTTCATCCAAATCGGCCACGCCCATCGCCTATATTACTCAGAAAAAATAACCATTTCACCCACTACCCGTCTGACTTATTTTCTGTAAACATATTTAGTAGGATTGCCTAAAATAAAATAATTAGTTACATGTGTAAGGAAACTTATTTACTTATCATTTCTTTTACAACATCATCTAATTCCAAATGTTGTTTACGAGGTTGACGCCTTATTTTACTAAGAAAAGGATCTGACGACACCAAGAGACGGTTGAAAACGTCAGAGTTAGTTGCCATTCTATTGTATTTTCTTGAAAACATCAGTCTATATTTTCTATAATCCTTGTTGCGCGTTTCTTCTGCCTCTTCGGATAGTATACCAATAGGAAGAGTAGCTGCATCGATAAATTCTTTTCCATGCATTAATATTTTGTGCACAGTTACTGCCATATAATACCAGCTGTATTTTTCGACATAAAGTTTCGCCGTATCCCGCGTGTAATTTTTACACTTCGAAGAATTAATATTTCGGCCACATGTGATTATTTGTAATATAATGCGAAACCTATCAATTAATTCCTCTTCAACTTCAGTTATGTCAGCTACAAGTGACGGATTGGAAAAAAAAAACGTCTTGAGGTGTTGCCGTCGTTGGAGGTCCCAGTGCCTTGCTGAACCTCATCAACACGTAAATGCATATGGTCTTTAAATGCGTTGTGAATTCGGACTTTGTTTTCTTGTTTCATAGCCTTATGTTCCTAAAAGTATGCACCATATACGTGTTTTGTCTTTATTTCTTTGCTTAATTTGTAGCGTAATTTCTTGTGACTTTTTTCATAAAATTTATAACTTTGTTCAGCAGTATAAAATATTATAAGGATTTTTTTCTATAAATCGCAATAATATACTCCCTTCCTTCATTTTATTGCAGTCAGAGCATGGAGGTCGCCGGAGCTAACCTTTTTTTCATCCAAGGAAAACTTAGAACACTGAAATTTCTAGGGCTTTTTTTTTAAATTTAAATAGTTTCGAAACTATTTATGCTATCCAGTTGCCTTTTTTTCTTAAAGAATCACAAAATACCATATTTTTAGAACATCATGACATAAAATAGTTAAACGAACAACAAATATGCATATACAGGTCCTCAAGTTGCATTAAAATCTTAGTCGTTTTGCGCTTTACTTCTCCCAAGCATTTTTAAGTAATTATTTTGCGATAAAAATTATTTTTTTCAAAAAAGCAATGATGGATTTCTCTTAACTAAACAATTCCGTACAATATTGCATCATTACATTTTTAATATTTTACAGTCGAAAAATAGACTTTTTGCACTTAGAATCTCACTGTGTGCCGCCCCAAGGAGATGGGGTTTGACACGAGAGATGCATACCATTGAGGGTAGAAGTTGAAGAGCACTCATGTGTAAAATAGCAAGAGTTTCATTTCAGTCAAAGCTTGTATAAGTGTAGTTTCATGTTCAAATTACTGCAACTAATGGATGCATTTAATGAGCTTAATATGAATATAGAATGTAGAAACAGCAAAAGGATTCGAAATTGAAAATTTAATAGATTTGTACAAACATATATTGAGTGTTACTACTGAACTGAAAAAGAAGTAGTAGTGATTGTTCTCAAAATTCGTTCATATAGCAAAAACAAAAAATTAATATATAAATTGAATATAAAATTATTGCCATATGCATATCCCTGTCGTTTTCTGCCTTGTCGTTTTCGAACAAATTATGTAAAAAAGTGAATGAAATGTTTATTCATTTCCCTTGCTGTAATTCGAAGATGCTAGATAAACTGTTGGAGAAATTATTAAAAATAATTATTTATCATCAAAAAGGCCGTCATTGCTTTTTAGAATAAAAAATATCATGAAACTCTAGAAACTTAAAACCAGTTTTTTTTCAAAAATCGTTTATTCATTTTCCCAAATCCATATCATTCCTTTCCAAAAATGCCCCCCGAGATGCAATACGCTTGTGCTAACGTTTTTCTCCAATTCCCGAAGCATGCCAAATAGTTAACTTACGGTATGGCCAACAGAGTGCGTTGCCAATCATGTTGGATCCTTTCAGTAGACTAAATATGTTTCCCCGCACCGGTTTGTTTTCAGGTTAAGTAAATAGTTCGAAGTCACAGGGTGCCAAATCAGGAGAATACGTTGTTCGTGGAGATATGTTAGTTGAATTTTAGCCGAAAAACTGACTAAAGGCCAATACAATGTGAGATAGCGCATACTTGTTGTGCAAAAACCAAGAATCATCGGTCCATAAATGCGGTCTCTTCTTATACCTTCAGTTGAAGGTATGATACGGAACAAATTTAATACTTAGAAAACAGTATTTAAAGTATCAAAATTTCTTTTATAAAATCTATTTAAAGCTTGCTAAGTCAATTGAGTGATGTCCTTCTGTCGGACTGGCTGGCAGACACACTTACTGTCACGAATCTTTATGAATCTTCTAAAACTTGGCTCAATATTTTCTTAGATCATAGGTGAAAATTGTAAATGGCCTGTATCCATATACCCTTTTTGGTACCACCCATAGAGGTAGATTTTCTGAAATTTCTCTTGTCATTTGGCATACAAATTGGTTTGTTATCCGTAACTCAAGCTTATCTCACGCAATTTTTTTCACATTTTACAACGGAAACTTAAAATTAGTTGATTGTAGGGGTGGTGCGAAAACACTGGTCTACAAATTTGTAAGAAAAATTGACTGCTGAAACGAAGCATATTTTTTAACTAATCTGGGTTCGCTGAATTCGAATCTGGCATACAAATTGGGCTATCATGTCTTGTTCATTTTTTATCGCATGCTGGTAATACTGTAAAACAGCCAATACTGACACTACAATTTCACAATTATTAATTTGACAGAAGCTAAATCTCCATAATAGTAGCGTTTAAGCATGTCAGGGAGATCGTTTGTTACTGATTCAAGCTATTTTTGCTTTATGTGTGGTGAATATTTGATTGGAAAAAAGATATGCAATATCTGAATCAATTAAATATGAATATTTACATTATTTTGCTTTTCTTGTCAGAAACTTGGGCATACCGTGGACAACGATAATAGTTGCAGAACTGTTTTATGCAAGTGGTTAAATGGCAAGAAGATCTATTTCTAATTTTCAATTCCAGTATTTTGGACAGAGTCAAATAACCACCAAATCGATTGTTATTTCTGTTTAACAAAAGTAGCTAGATTCAATATGAAAAATCCAAATAATCCCATCGGTTTCCAGATCAGTTCAACGTCCACCGAATGATCCATTACCAGTCATTCCCAGTGCTACGAGCAGTGAGTCCGAAACATCTTTCACCAGCAGAGGTAGTTTGTATTAGGCTGATGATGAACGCCATTTAGTGACTCAAGCTGAGCTGAATGATCTAATTCGAGATTTACATTTAACGAAGCAAGACGCAGAGTTACCAACTTCACGCATGCAACAGTAAAAACATCTTGCAGTTGGGACAAAAGTAACAATCTATAGAGATGGAAGCTTGGAATAGCCTGCATATTTTGAAATGAAATTCTCTATTTTATACTGTACTGATGTTGATGGTTTATTTCAAAAAATGAACCAGCCATATGACAAAACTGAATGGAGATTATTTATTGATGGATTTAAGTACAGTTTAAAAGCTCTTCTTTTGCATAATGGGAATGAAAAGCCATCCATACCAATTGCTCATGCCGTTAATACAGAGGAAAATTACGAGTTTATGACTGAAATTTTGACATTACTTAAATACAACGATAATAAATGGAAGATCTGTGGTGACCTTAAGGTGTGTTATTTAAATTTCTTTGTATACGAGTATATAGTATAGACCATTGTAAATAACTGTAAATTAATCTGTTTCAGGTCATTGGTTTGTTGATTGGTATGCAAGGAGATTTCACAAAATATTGTTGTTTCCTTTGTCTATGGGATAGTGGCGCTACATATCATCATTACGTCAGAACAGAGTGCCCAAAAAGAATTAAATATTCACAACAAAAACAAAACATTTCAAATAAACCATTAATTGATCCAAAAGACGTTCTTCTTCCACCGCTGCACATAACATTGGGTCTTTTTAAGAACTTTGTCAATGTTCTGGACAAAGATGGTGCAGCATTTAAATATTTGTTAGCGGTTTTCCCCAAAATTTCATATGCTAAAATCAAAGAAGACATATTTGTTGGCCCTCAGATTAGGAAGCTATTGAATGATTACAATTTTTCACAATTTATTATTGGAGAAAGAATATGCAACCTGGAATTCTTTCAAGAGCATCGTGAACAGTTTTCTTGGAAACAATAAAAGTGAAAACTACAGACAAATTGTTGCTGAATTTTTGAAAACCTATCACGAATTGGGTGCACGAATGTCACTCAAAATGCATTTTCTTCATTCACCTTTAGATTTATTTTCCGCAAAACCAAGGAGAGGTGAGCGAAGAACAAGAAGAGCGTACTCACCGAGATTTAATGAAAATTGAATACCGGGATACTATTGCTGGACTCTAATACGTAAAACTGAGCCAACAAAATAGGAACGACGTTCTAATAACGCCATTCACTTTTGAAAATTCATTGATTTTTAAATAAACTAATGATTTTTTTTATGTAAAAAACGAATAAGAACATATTCTTTTGTATCTCGAAAACCTGACGTGATAGAGAAAACCCAATTACAGATTCAAATTCAGCCCACCAAACTACTGTGTGAGAGATACTTGGTTGCTCCAGTCCAAAACCTTGTTGACTAGTGTAAAGGGCTTCGTTTTTTTGTGGTTTTCAGGTCTTAGTTTGCCAAGGGCGTGATATAGCCACATTTGGTCGAATTTCTTGTAACTGGTTGAAAGATATGAATGGGTTAATTATTTGCATGGGGTGTACCAAAGGAAGGGGTTTCCTTGATCTATAATATGTATATTTCAATTTTGTAAAGAATTATAAGAAAATGTAATGGACAGAAATCTAAACTACTGTAGGTTACTAATTAGAAATTACAGAGGAATGATTGATTAAAAAAAAAATCAGTCGCTTTGTGTGGGAGATACCAAAAAATACCTGCATTCAAAAAAAAAAAAAAAAAAAAAAAACTCTTACTGAATTTAGTTTGAAAATATATTCAAAATATGTACACCAAATTTATTCAACACTAGTAAATTTTTACTTGAAACGAGTAACTGAAATTTAAATTGACTAAATTGTAATTGATTAATTAAAATTAGTCGGCAAAAAATCCTACAAAAATTTTATTGCTAATTTTGAGTAAAGATGTAAGATGTAACGTTACTTATGCCAAGTATAGGGTGATGCATAAGTAACGTTAACATTTGGTTTTAACTCGTGAACCAATTGCATCTTTAATTTGAAAAAATGTAACATAAGTAAAATTCTTTGCAAAGACCGCCTAGACATCTCTAACTGCCGAGAACGTCGCCTGGTGGAAGTTTTGGGGTTTTCCTCAATACTTGCTTGCACTCGAGCAATGGTCACTTCATTTCGAACTGCACGAGGTCTTCCAATAGGCAGAGGATCACAGACAGCCCCTTGTTGCCCAAAACGCTGAACCAATCGGTAAATTGTTGGAGTGCTAGGAGCATTTTTGAAAGAAATTTCGATATGATCTGAATAACCGAATGCTGACTTTCAAAGTAAAATTGAACAACTTTGTTTCTTTGTTCTGTGCTGAGCCTTTGCATCATAAATTTCGCAAGTATTATTTAGTTAATTCTGTGAAGAGACGAAAAAAAAGACTTAAACAAAAAATGTATTCAATGATCAAATCTTAAAGTTCCTCATGCGCCACATTATATATGGAGATATGTTTCACACAATTTAGCTCTATTTTGTCTCAAAATTAATATGACAATACCATTCCTTTTCATTCTGAAAAACTACATTGACAAAGGCTTAACGTGTACCAAATTCGTGAAAGTTCATTGCAACGTGTGTAAAAGATATGAGCCTAAGAATATATGGGTTAAATAGATAATTTGTATGGGAGATGTCTATATTTCTTCAAAAATGTATGAGGAGTTACAGAAAAAAAGTGGGACTTTGGAAAGTCGGTCAATTTATATGAGAGGTATTTTAAGGTATGAGCCGATATAGCTTATTTATAATCCCCGGCTACGATCTAGCGAAATATTGGACTGTGTCAAGTTTCAAGAAATTCAATGTTTTGGTTATCGTAAATAATAGCCAACCTGCCAGCTAGCCGAACGGATAACGTTCAATAGACTTAATAATTCTTGAAACACATTTGGTTGAAACATGTTTAGTACTTTAAATACCTCCTTTTGGGGAGTTAAATTTGTGCCTTTTCAAATAATATACGAGTATACCTTCATTCCTCGGGTGGAGCTTTAAAAATGGAAATAGACGGCATCGCCAAATACATTTTGTTATTTTCTTCGCTCTTTTCATGATAATTTTAATTTAAGATGAACGGCTTATTAAGCCACTGCATCCGACCCTAGTGCTGGGGCTGCCAACGACCACTAGGCTGGTGAGTTGAGTTTCAGTAACAGAATTTACCTACTGGGCTAAGACGCATTGGTGTTAGGATGCCATTTAGGTTTCTCAATTAGCTACCTACTCACTTTAGCGGATGTTTGATGGCATTACCAGGAAATACTTGTCCGAAGGTCGGAAGTCGTGAGCTGCTTGGAGAATCCTGCAGAGAGATCTTGTTACTCCCAAGTGATCTTGTTACTCCAAGTAGGCTGTTGGTAAGATTTAAACCAAATCTGCCGACTAACTACGCCCCTTTCTGTTCATTCAAATAAATGATCGATTTAGTCCTTATGTTCTAGTACGCGTATTCATATCTTCTACACAGTTACACTAAATTCAGTAAAATTTGGGATGTCGATTGTCATGACCTTTTTGATATTTTCCCATAATAACTATCCGATTTTCGGGAATTTAATTTTTTCCTTATAACTCTTGATTAGCAGCGGATTGCAAAAAGAGTTTGGGTGAAGGTACAATTAAGTCTATTTACGCGACTGAAATTTCCGCAGTTGTTAGAGTTTGAATTATTTATGGAAAAATATGAAATTATCGATAGTAGGTGTGACATTTTTCATTTTGTCATTTCATTATCGTTTATGTCGATTCTTAAATATCAGGCGAAACTTGTAATTGTGATGTGAATTAGCTGATTTAGCTACTTAAAATCCAAACTAATTAAGTTTTTACATCTCTTAATGGTTATTTCTTAGTTTTCCATTGTTGCCATCATAGTTGGTGTAGTAACCAAAGTTTATTCGCTCCAAGCGCAGAGTGAGCCAAACATTGTTCAAGTTGTTTATTGTGGCAACATTCTTACTGCCACCTACGTGATGTGGTCAAATTGCATTCTCTGTTTCATTTTCACTGATTTGGGCTTAGTAATGAGGACATCAACTAATGAAGAATGCATTGCGAGTATGTTACCCGCATTAAGTAATGGTGGTATTCAGGTGATTCAGCATTTCGTTGAAAGGACAAGAAATGCAGTATGGGTTGGGGCTTTGACATACCATAATGAAGTAATGATAGGTTAAGGTTTACATATAAATAAAACAATGTGGCAGGTGGCGAGACGGATGGTAAGAGGCCAGTGACAGTATATGGGGAAGTCAGTAAGGTTGATCTAATTACTTTACTTTTTCCATACTGGCATCCCTTTGTAGAGAATAATTGCTGTTATGGACAGATTATGGATTTCGGGAATTCATGCCATTAGAACTTTGAAATAGTGATAACCAATAACTTTAGAAATAGTGATAACCAATTAGAAACCGTTGAGATTTTCTGCTCAGCTCGAAAGAGAAGGAATCTCTTCTTAAATTCAATCTCTCTACTTCTTTCTTTCTTTTCCTACTATTAATTCAGGCTGCCGATTTTTAAATCCATACTAACCTTTCAATAGTTTTGAATATTGGTCCTTCGCCCGATAGATACAACAATTACAACAGTTCCTTTTGATGCCGAACATGCTCCCAATACAAAATTCAATTTGCACTAACTGTTATGAATACAACATACTGATATATATATACTGATAGGAGAATTTCGTTTGAGTTGAATTCACTAAGCTGTGTCCGATATTGAAAATGTAATTTATGACGATGCACTCCCGTACGCTCACTGGTATGTGAAGATATTCTAAAACAAATTATTTGCATTCTATGATTGATATGCATACAAATATGCGTGCATGATGCTATTTCTGTGGCAATGTATGGCTGTGGATTTAACCCAGCCACCCCTGATCTATTATAGCGGATGCTTTCCATGTCCACATGAGTGCATTTAATGATTTGAAACAAGCAGTCGCTAGGGATTTAAAAACGTTAACCGGTTACGTGTTTTTTTAGCATGTCTTTACTTGCAAATGCCAACTTCCAATAATTTAAATAAAAAATGAAAGAAAAAATAGAGTAATTAAAATTAGTAGGTTGCAAGTAAGAATAAAAATTCATCTATTCGCCTGCCTGCTGAAAGCACTATACAGTCTTAACTTCTTGAGTTAAGAATCTGAAATATTGCGTAAGAATATGTCAGAATCAAAGGCTCGTAAATTTCGAATTTAACTCACAATTTTTATCAAAAATTTGATCAATTATTTGCTAACTAAAAGCAATAAATGGTGGTGGTGCATAAGCACTGGAATACCCCATGCGAATTATACACTTTCATAGGGCCCTCATATTTGGTATAGTATTATAGTATTCTACACAGAAATTCAAATTTCCAAAAGAAGGAGTAAATTCGTTATACTCGGTGCCCGATATATGTTGCAAACAAGATGTTACTAAAATGCATTAAAAGAGTTTTTCTTTACCGAATTATGTCGAAGGTGAATTCATTTCAACTCTGTGTGGTTTCAACAATATGGGGTTACTTATCACAAAGTTTTAGTGGATAATTCACTGCCAAAAAGGATTCTTCAGCGTTAATTCGTTTGCAATTAGCGAATTTCCAAGGGATCTTTTAACGAGGCTAAAATTTGAACAAAATCTACCGACTAACCACGCCTCTTCCTGTTTATCCAAATAAATGATTGATTTAGTCCTTATGGTCTTGTATTCATATCTTCACACAGTAAAATTTGGTATGACTTTTCTGATACCTTCCTATAATAACTATTCGAATTTAATGTTTTCCTTATAACTTTTGATTAGCGTATTGCAAAAAGAGGTTGGGTGAAGGTACAATTAAGTTAATTTATTCGACTGAAATTTCCGCAATTGTTAGAGTTTGAATTCTCAAAATTAGCCGATCTGACATACAGATGGTGCCAGTAGTTTGAAAAAAATTATTTTGGTGCATAGTGGCAACTTTATGAAACATATGTCTTAAGTTTCAAGACGCCACGTTGTTTAAAATTTTTATTTGGGCCATCAAAAATAAACGATCTCAGTAAATTTGTAAATATGGCAAAAAATTGGTCATCGTTATGTAATCCAGTATTTCCATTTGAAAGGTTTCAGTCCAACCAGTATTAAAGCCGAGCTAGATTCTACTCTGGTGAGTCTGCTCCTTCGTTTACGATTGTAAAACAGTGGGTATCAGATTTCCAACGAGGCCGTACGAGCTGCCAAGACGAACAGCGTAGCTGTGGACCAATTGAGGAGTCCACGCCAGACACAGTTAAGAAAATCCACAAAATAGTATTGGATGATCCTCAGTGTGAGGTAGCTGGATGCGTGAGTTATCTGAAATAATAGACATTTTAGAAAGTGCATTGCATATTGACCGAAAATTTGAAGATGAGAAAGCTATGCGCAAGATGGGTGCCGCGGTTGCTTTTAATAGAGCAAAAACAGAGTCGTGAAGAAGTTTCAGTAGAGTGTTTGGCTATGTTTGACCGCAATGAAGCCGAATTTTTGCGTCGATTTACAACCAGTGTTTTTCGAACTAAAAGCTGAGTATTTCAGTGGCAGTACCGACATTAATATCTTTAGTTTAAGATTTGAATACTTATTGTGAATGTCGAAAAGACAGATTCAATAATAAAACTAATATTAAAAAAAAATTTATAACCATAGATGAGACATAGGTCAACTGCTTCACACCTAAGACAAAGGAACAATCAAAACCGTGAACTGGAATGAGAGAATCCTGTCCAAGGAAGGCGAAGATGGTTCCATCTGCAGCAAAGGTCATGGCGTCTGTTTTTTTTTTTTTTTGGGATGCGCATGGGATTATTTTTTTATTGATTTTCTTTCGAAAGGAAAAAGCATCAATGGCGAATATTGCGCTAATTTATTGCAGCGTTTAGGTGAACTAAGGGAAAAAGGCTGCATTTGACGAAAACGAAAGTGCAGTTTCATCAAGATAGTGCAGTAGTTCACACATTCGCGGTAGCTGATGGATAAAATTAATGAATTAAAATTCGAATTGCTCTATCACATAGATTTATTCGCCAGATTTAACTCCCTTGGAAAAATGATTCGGTGATAAAAGATTTGCCATCAATGAAGAGGTGGAGTCTTTGGTTGATAGCTGTCTTAAGGGGTTTGCAATTTCTTAGTATAAACAGGCCACAGAAGCTATTGAATATTGCTGGAAAAATTATATCGAACTGAAAAGAGATTATGCTGAAAAACAAAAAGAAAATTTCTCCCAAGTTTTTTGTTTTTAAATAAAGTTGTCGCAACGGAGTACGGTTTAATTTATTTATCTTCAAAATGATTTTTATATTAAAACTGAAACACATGTTTAATTGTGATATTTTAAACAGACGAATTCGTTGATGCATCAGTCGAAATTACCGATTGTGATTACTTTTAGTTGTGACTAAATTTATTATGTAAGTATAGGGTGATATTTTACGATTTCAGGTTTTCAGGTTGGTTGCACTGGTTGGTAATGGCGTCCAAACGTCATCTGTCAAAGTGAAAAGTGCACAGTATACTCTGCCATTTCATCATGGTAAGACTAACAAACGAGCAACGATTGCAAATCGTTGAAATTTATTATCAAAATTCGTGCTCTGTGTGGTCATCGTAATCGACCTGCTAAATCAACAATTCGTGCTGCTGTCTTCAAATTTCGCACCAAATTTGCTTTGTTGGATGTAAAACCATCGACTCGCATGCGTAGAGTGTGTACCGAAGAAAAATATTGCAGCCGTAGCGACCAGTGTTAACGATGATCGCGAAATGTCAATTCGTCGCCGTTCTCAGTGATTGATCATGTGTTACTCAACCACAAGGAAAATTTTACACGTCGAATGACCTATCGCAACGTCTAATTTTTGGTGAATGGGCCTTACGAAAGCTCAATGAAAATCCGCTGTTTTATCGAAAAATTGTGTTCAGCGATGAGTCTCATTTCTTGCTGATACGTACATAAGCAAAGCGGTCGCAACTGGAGTGATGAACAGCCACATGTCGTACATGAATTACCGATGCATTCCGAAAAAACGACAGTCTGGGGTGGTTTATGGGTAGGTTGCATCATCGGCCCATTTTTCTTCAAAGACGACCGTGGAAGAAACGTTACCGTCAACGATAATCGATAATCGATTTTTTGTTGCCTCAATTGGCTGAGTGGTTTCATGTGGTTTCATCAGGACGGTGCAACATGCCACACTGCTCGTGAAACAATGGATATGTTGAGGGATGAATTTGGTGAGCAGCTTATCTCTCGATTTGGCCCTGTGAGTTGGCCCCCAAGATCTTGCGATTTAACGCCTATTGAATATTTCTTGTGGGGTTATGTCAAGTCGTTAGTCTATGTGGACAAGCCGAACAATATTGAAGCCTTACAGGATAACATAACGCGCGTTATTCGTAGAATACAGGCTGAAATGCTGGAAAAAGTGACGAAAAATTGAACCATCTGAATGGGCATTTTGAAACGAAGCCGCGGACAACATTTACATGAACTTATCTTTAAAAATTAAATGGCAAAGACCAATTTATCAATTCCAATAAAAACTGTAATATATGATGCAAATTTGAGTGTTTTATTCGATTTAAATAAAAAATCACCTTATATATAAGAACTACCAAAATAGTGGTCGTTGTTATTGAGAAGTGTTGAAATTTGGAAGTTTCTGTTATAAAAACGGCATGATTTGGTGCATTCTGTATGACATTTTGTACGGGCATGAATGATATTCGAAAAATTCTGAAAATATATTTCAATGAATACATCATTGGAAAAAGAGATAAGCTAATGTAATGTGTATGAGAAGGGAACAAGTTGAATACGCCCTTTCATATTAAGACGAACTGGTACATTGCTAATGGTTATTTTGATGTTTGAAATTTCAATTTTAACAACATGATCTGTTGCGATGTAGTGTTCTGTATTTTGGAAATTCAACTGTACACACGTAGTGCAAATATTTGATGGAGAAAAGTTAGACGCCTAAAACAATTTTGCAGCGTAGCGTAATTAACGATCGAAGGTAGGTAGCTAAATAAGCATTTTCGGCCATATTCCTTTGTACCATTTTGGTGGCGAAGAGGAAGGATGTATGATTTTTCACGTATAAAAAGCAAATCGCTCGTTTATAATGAATCGTATGTCTAAAAAGCACAAATCTGTTTTTCAGTAGAACCGGTTCATTTCATTGCTAATCTACACGTAATGTTGCACCGCATAAGCAAAGTTGGGGGCGCAATTTTTGTGTGTCAGCAGGAGAAGTCGATGTGCCCAACCATTCCAGTGGATGTTGACGATGTTATTTTATTCATGATGATTTTTGGTCGGTATTTGCATTGAATATCTGTTTACTCACTGCAAATACTCTCTTGCATTGACGTCCCCTGGGCATCTGGGTTGAGGCAGGCAGAGTAAGAAATAAAATAAAATCAAATACGAATTTATCGTATTTTTCAGGCCACTGATTTTTATCTTTACAAAGGGAAATCACAACATTTGCTCGAAGAAAATCTCAAAATCAAATAAAATGTTGAATTTATTTAAAAATTTAGTTATTTCAAAACAAATTGCAATGAAATTGACCTAAGTATATAAGCTAAATTCCCATACGTAACATTCGTAGTTGGACGCATATGAATGCATGCATTTGGAAGGAAAATGTGCATAAATGTATTTTATACTCATGTATTTGTATGTACGTTTTTAACTGCATGTAAGTCCATATAAACGAGTATGTAGTTTTTATCCTTTGGGCTCTGGCAATAAAAATTTATGAAAGCGGGCGGTCAACTTCATGCATGTGACCCCATGAAATAAGCGTATTAAAACAACAAGGGCAAAGTTTTGCGGGAACGTTTTTATTGAAATCAAGGACAGGAACTGCTGCATTGCAGTTGCTGTCGAGCATATCAAACTTATGTGCTTAAACGATGATAATTAGGGAGTATAATTTAGTTGTTTGAACTTGGAGTTTTCAAAACAAAAAATGAAAATTCATAATATTTCATATTATTGTTGTTTGTGTTGATATAACTCCACAGTTGATGCTTAAAAATTGAATTACATGTTACTACATTACATGGTAAGCGAAATATGATTTTGTAAATTAATCTAATATACGAAATAACTGCGACTACTTTGCATCGAAAATTAATGCGACATTTTAAAATAAAATTAAAATTTTAATATTTTAGGTCAGGAACAGGCATGTAATTTACTACTGACTTTAACCAAAGGGAAGACGACAAATTTAACTACACTGAAAAAAAAAACTATTCTTAAAACTGTTGCGACTGTTTCCTTTAAAAGATTTAATTGTTGACAGCACAAGTCCGAATTAAGAATTAGACAGTTCGCACATACCCTGTCAATCTCAGTAAACACACAGCAAAATCTTTTGGACTTGAATTCTGGACTTGCCGCCGTCATTTTTGCTTGACGTTGTCGTAAGTGAACATTTTTTAATCATCTGTAATCTTCTGCTTCAGATATGGCTGGATTTTGTGGCTATTCAGCAGCGAATCGCAGGTGGAAATTCTGTTCATAACGCATATTGCACTCATACATCGAGCTGTTTTCTGTATCCAGCCTTATCTAGGTGATTCCAAACGGGTTTACATATGTGAAATGTTTAACTCGTCAACAACCGAAACAGTACATTTAAGCGCATGGTCGTCTTGACGATTTTCACTATTCAGTAGACATTTTCGATTGTTATTCTGACAGTAACTCGGAAACGGATTATAATTAATGTTTTGAAATTTAACAAAATCGCTAACCATTTTCTTATTGGATTGTCTGAATTTGCTTTCTTCGAACTTATTGCCTTCCCTTTTATTTTTTTTTGGTGGTGATAAAGATAATTGAATGTTGTTCAAACCCAAAGTTGTGGTTCCAGTTACCATAATGCAATTGTTTTCATATATTGTGCATTTAAAAAAGAGGAAAAACGGCTGTCAAACCTATGATCTATTTCTCTATCTCGAACAAAAATCATGGCGAGCGAAAGCGAGTCGTTGGAATTCGACTCAAATTGGGTTTCACGATCTCGAAAGCTTTTAGTCGCCTGCATTTACGAATGTCAAAACTCGGTATTTGAGAATCACATTATTGTCAAATCGAAAATTTTGTACTTTTGTTGCATTTCCTCCAAATATAACATAAATCATATCAAATTGTTCGGATGTACAAACAATTCATCTTACAAGTGATCAGCTGCAAATGAGAGAAAAAAAGAGAGTGAGAGAGAGAGAGAGAGGGGGAGAGAGTGAGAGCGAGAGAGAAGAAGTCCACGAGAATTTTACGTGAGTCCCGCCATGAAGGTCTTGCCCACAGTGTGCGACCCAATGAGCATATTACAATGCGATTGCCAACGCCTCCCTGCAATAGCCGAGTAAAACTTGAACTATATAGGAAAAGGAGCTGACAATTTTGGTACTACCGCAATTGTCAACCTTTCTTCGCAGCCAGGAGATACCAAATTGATTATGCTAGTATGGAACATAATCCCCATTGGCGGAGGTGAGGTCTATCTTACCACCTCTGCTACTTTGAAATAAATATAGGGATATTCTTTTTTCAGTTTCAAAAGTAAAATTAAATGAAATACATATAAGGCTATGATTTCGATGAGACTTTTATTTCCTTATTACGTTTGGGCATGAAACGCTTATGCATGAAATACAAAGTTTCTGGATTGGTTGCAGCAGTGGATCCTTTGAGGTACCTCCAACGTCATTTTCGAAAAAATACGGACCAATGACACCTCCAGACCATAGAGCGCCCCAAACAATCACTTTTTCCGGATGCTATGGCATTTGCACAAACACTTTTGAGTTCTCTGGGCCACATATGCGTAACCGCTTAATTAAGCTTGTTGACGTAACCACTGAATAAGAAAAGAGCTTTATCGCTGAAGAAAATTTTGTTCGATTGAAAATCCTCGTTTAACTCACCACTTTTGTAGTAAGTTTTAACTGTTTTTTCGCGTCCTTCAGTTGCTAATCGATCCATATTCGTAAATGGCAAACCTTTCGCTAAATAAATAACATTTCAGATGACAGGTATTTAACAGCTGACAGCCCTGCCAGACCGCCGGTTTTGAAACCACTAAATAGATATTAATATTGACAAATTAATGATAATTATATCATTTTACACTTATTATTTGTTACCCACCCCTAATATTTTTACTTCCGAAATATTATTTCACAAGTGAGTGATTTTGACATTTGCGTTAGCGCAGCTGACAGCGCATTCAAAATAGAGAAACACAATTTGGAATGATTCCAGTCGTCGTTCGCATAGAAGTAGAACTTCTTCGCTAGAATTGAAGAAATGAATGTGGAGGGCATGTGGTTTCAACAAGACGGTCGCGTTTTGGAGACCAGAATTGGCCGCCTAGATCGTGCGATTTAACACCATTAGACTTTTTTCTTTGGAGTTTTTTGAAGTCGATGGTTTACCCGAATAAACCGACGACGCGAATAAGTCTTAAAAGAGGAAATTGGACGTTGCATTAATGAAATACCGCAATATTTATGCAAAACGGTCATTGAAAATTTCATTAAAGGATCGCGTGTGTGCCAGCAAAGCGGCGGCGGCCATTTGTCAGATGTGTTGTTCCATACATAACCTCATTCTCTCTACTTTACGATTTAATGAAGTTTCACGATTTTTTTTAATATCTGTGTTTTGTTTAAAATTTAAATCCTGCGTTCTTGTTGGGACACCCTAACAAGAAACATGTCGTTCGAGAACATTTATTTTTTCTTTACGAACATTTTCTTTTTTTATCATTTTATCATTATTTTCATTTTATTTCCTTACCAGTTTTTTTCTGCAATTTCTGCAGCTTAAAATTAATAGAAAAAATATGAATTCCTGTTTACGAACTTGATATCTGTTTTTTTTTCTGGTTTTCCATGCATATATTTTTATGTTTATTAGTAATATGGATACAAATAACCCAAACATTTCTGCTTCTAAACTGTTTTATTACATATTACAATTCACACACAGGTGCACACATACACACAGACATTCACACAAATACACGTACACCCACTAGGAATCACTTAATTAAAAGTTCTTCCTCATTTTCCAAACATTGAATTTGACTTTGAAGATGTTTCAGTTCGTTAGAGTTTCGAGTATTTAATGCTTCAATTTCAGCGTTGATGGAAATAATACGCTCACGTAGGGAGCTATTTGAAATGGAATTTAAACGCTCCGGCTGTAAGGTATCCTCTCTCATCTGCTTTATTTTCAAGCACATTTCCTTAACGGCTGTCTGTGATTGCTGACGGTACGAGGCCAAATCGGTAAAAAGTTGTGATTTGCAATTTTCAATTTCGTTGATGAATCCGACGGTTTTGTCGTTTTGGTCCGGTTGCGGCGTTAATGGCAGAGGCGATGAAATTTCACAGTCATAGAAATGTTCTGGCGTTAACGTGGCTTGATTACTTTCGAGATATTTTTGTTGCGATTTTAATCGTGTTAATTCGCACAACAATGTTGTGCAGGATGTTCGTTTGGTCATTGGTCCTCCCCTAGCATTGGAAGTATGTGAGACTTTGGTGTCAAGCTTCATGACTTTGGACACTGTGAACGTGCGGAGAAGA
>JAHXMU010000762.1:1131893-1261329 GCA_019455685.1 Philornis downsi | reverse complement strand
ATATATATGTACTGTGAATAGCTTAATCTAACACACACCTTCTTGTGAAACGTCTCAGAGCAAACTGCATTTTGGGTAAAACGATTATTGGCAACATAGAAAATGTAGTTTTATTTTAAATTCCTCGTAGCAACAGGACTTCCTGTTTATTCCTTATACATCGTTGATGGTTGCTAATGATGCCCTAACCATGGTTTTGTTTATTCCAGGTTAATAAATGGGGAAAAATTATGTTTGTACTTTAAATACATACAAATAAATTGCACGGAACATTTTCTTAAAGCTTAAAACAATTATATTTTGTTTTCATTTATGGGCGATGTATATTAAAAAAGTATTATTTTTCCTTCAAATTAAATTCAAATCTTTCGTTCTCCTATTCTATAACAAACTGCTTATAAAGGGTGATTTTTTAATCGTCCCTTTTTTTATAAAAATCGAATAAAATACTCAAATTTGCATCATATATTAAAATTTGTTATTGGAATCGATAAATTGGTCTTTGCCATTTAATTTTTTAAAGATAATTTCATGTAAATGTTGTCCACGGCTCCGTCTTAAAATGTCTTGTAAGGCTTCAGTAGTGTTCGGCTTGTCCACATAGACTAACGACTTGACGTAACCCCACAAGAAATAATCAAGAGGCGTTAAGTCACAAGATCTTGGGGGCCAGCTTACAGGGCTAAATCGAGAGATAAGCTGCTCACCAAATTCATCCCTCAACATATCCATTGCTTTACGAGCAGTGTGGCATGTTGCACCGTCCTGATGGAACCACATGTCAATAAGGTTCAACTCAGCCAATTGGGGCAAAAAAAAAAAAAAAAAAAATCGCGTAGCATGGCTCGATATCGTTCGTTGTTGACGGTAACGTTTCTTCCACGATCGTCTTTGAAGAAAAATTAACCGATGATGCCGCCAGCCCATAAACCACACCAGACTGTCGTTTTTTCGGTATGCATCGGTAATTCATGTATGGCATTTGGCTGTTCACCACTCCAGATGCAACCGCTTTGCTTATGTACGTATCCGTTCAGCAAAAAATGAGCCTTATCGTTGACCACAATTTTTCGATAAAACAGCGAATTTTCATTGAGCTTTTGTAAGGCTCATTCACCAAAAATTAGACGTTGTGGTAGGTCATTCGGCTTCAATTCTTGCGTGAGTTAAATTTTATAGGCTTTCAAACTCAAATCGACGTGTAAAATTTTCCTTGTGGTGTGGTGTGTTACTCACATACCCAATCGCTAAGAACGGCAACGAATTGACATTTCACCATCGTCATTAACACTGGTCGCTACGGCTGCAATATTTTCTTAGGTACGCACTCTACGCATGCGAGTCGATAGTTCTATGTCCACCAAAGAAAATTTGGTGCGAAATTTGGAGATAACAGCAAGAATTGTTGATTCAGCAGGTCGATTATGACGACCATAAAATGGTCGTATCAAACGATGCACATTTGTCACGGAGCACAAATTTTGATAATAAATTTCAACGATTTGTAATCATTGCTCGTTTGTTCCATGTCCATGATGAAATGGCAGAGTATACTGTACGTTTTTCACTTTGACAGATGACGTTTGGACGCCATTACCAACCAGTGTTGCCAACCTGAAAAACTTAAATCGTTTAAAATTACCTTATAGTTTACCTCGACGAACGGAGGTGTTCGCGGTATAATCATTTTCTGCATGTCATTTGTAATAACTAATAATAATCTAAGCCGCCCTATACAGCATAGTATCGGGAGGTTCGGAAAGTTCGGCCGGCTTTTAAAAGAAATTTATTTACAAATTTATATACAAGAAAACAATTACTGTAATCTGTTATATAATATTCCCCTTTTTTTAAACAATTTCTTCCCACCTCTCTGGTAACTTTTTAATTCCTCTCTCACAAAACTCGCATGGTTTTTCTGAAACAAAACGTTCTATTCGATTTTTCACTTCCTCGTCGTTATGCAAATTTAAATCATTCACGTGGTTGCTCAGACTGCAAAATAGGTGATAGTCGGCCGGGACGAGGTCTGGGGAGTACGGTAGATGAGGTAAAACTTCTCGCCCAAATTCTTACAGTTTCTGGCGGGTCCACAAGGCCGTTTGAGGCCTCGGTGAGGGAGTATGGTACCCACACATCGAGGTTGCTCACAAATCCGAGATCTTTTATGACCCCGTAAACGGTTGAGGCTGATTTTTTTGATTATTTCACTTATTTCCTTGTTGCAAGGAGGTTAACAATAATTAATTAGTTAACAATAATTAATTAATTAATCTCTCACCTCCTCGGAAACAATTTCTTTCTGTCGTCCTGATCTGGGAACGTCCGTTACGGAGAAGTCGCCCGCAGAAAATCTTGTAAACCATTTCTGGTAAGTTCTTTCATTTGGTCCGCTTCCTTCGTAAACACACGTTATTTTTCGACTGGCTTCGGCAGCTGATTTTCCTTTTCGGAAATAATACAGCATAATATGCATAAAACTCTATTTTTCGCTCATTTTTCCCACTTTTTAAAACGTTTTTTAAAGGCTATAGAACGACAACACAAGTAAACAATAGTAAATAGTTTAGAGAACGGGGTTTAAAGGAATTCTACGTCATCAGAAGTGACGTATGGTGAACTAACGAATTAGCCGAACGAACTTTTCGAACAACCGAATATATATTCCTGATCGTAGTAAATGTCTATGACGATCCAGTAATGTCCGACAGTTGAAGATATAGGTCAGACCGCTTCTTCTAGGAAGCTGCATTAGCTTGGTAGCTAATTGACGTCGTCAAAGCGCGAAAATACGCTTTCTTGAAACTTCTCATGCAATAAAGACAAAATCGGTCGTGTTTTGTGGATCCTTTTGAGATAGTTTTCGACCACTTTTTCCTACACTTTGGGCGGTATCTTGACGATGACTTGACGAATGTTGGTTTTCAAATGCTCCAACGTTTGGGGATTATCCGCGGTCTTTGATGTAGCAAAAAAAAAAAAAAAGAACTAACGGCGCCTAATCGCACGACCTTGGCGGCCAATTGACGTCGCCAAAACGTAAAATTACGCTTTCTGGAAATTTCGCAGATAATGAATCCGAAATCGGTCGTCTTTTGTGGATCCTCTTGAGGTAGTTTTCGACCATTTTTCCCACAATTCGAGCGGTATATTGGCGATGACTTGACGAATGTTGCTTTTCAAATGCTTCAAAGTTTGGGGATTACCCGCGTAAATATGGTTTTTGGCCTATTTGCACGATCTTGATGGCCAATTGACGAAGCCAAAACGTGAGATTACGTTGTCTGGAAATTTCTCATGCAATAAAGCCCAAATCGGTCGTTCTGTGTGGCTCATGGCAGCGTCTTGTTGAAACCACATATTGTTCAGTTCATATGGCCACACTGTTCTAAATTGACGGTATCAGTACCTTCAACGTAATTTTAGAAAAAAAATACGGCCCAATGACACCTCCAGGCGATAATGCGTACCGAACAATCACTTTTTCCGGATGCAATGGCTTTTCCACAATCACTTCTGGATTCTCCGGGCCCCATATGTGACAATTTTGTTTGTTGATATAACCACAGTGTGAGAAATCAGCTTCATAGCTGAAGAAAATTTTGTTCGAAAAATCAGCATTGAAATCCTCTTTGCTATAGCACCCTATCAGCATATCTATGGCGTTGTGATCAGCTGACTGGCTGGTTTTAATTGTTGCGTGAGTTGGACTCTATATGGATGCAGGTGTAAATCCAAATGCAAAATACGCCATAATGAGTCGTAAGATAGGCCCGATTATCGAGAACGCCGTGGAATCGTGAAATTCCGGTTATTCGCCACACTTTCACTACTTTCGCACAGAAGCGATATTTTTGGCAGTGAGTACATTGCGATGATTCACAAACCTGACCACATCTCTAATGCTTCCAGTCACTTCAAATTTCTTTAAAATCTTGGAAATTCCTGGCACAGTAAGTCGACTATGACGACCATAATCACCTCGTAATGCAGGAAAAGTGCCCACGTATGAATCACCACTTTTGTAGTAAGTTTTAACTATTTTGACTCGATATTCGGTTGTTAAACGATCCATTTTCGTATATGCCAAATATTTTATTAAATAAATCAAATTTCAGGTATTTAACAGCTGACAGTCTTGCCAGACGGGCGTTTTTGAAATCAGTAAGTGGGTAACAAGTTCTTGTAGTTATGGGCAGGTTAATTGTAAACATGGGCAAAATCGGTCGAGTACAGAGGAATTTAATCAAGCAAGAGCTGAACCTGTAGAAAATTGTATGTGATTTTTAGATTTTTTCAAGAATTATATGATTTACCCGATAGCAAAAATTAACATATTGTAGTATTGAAGAAACAATGGATAGAACTAGTTCTATATATGTTTATATTAGGTGCGCAACTAAGTCCTCTTTTTTTTATAAAAATTCAACTTTATCAAAAAATGTTTACAAATGATTCATTGAAAGTGCTGCCCATCGTTAACTACTACTTTTTCCCATCTGCCTGGCAAAGCTCGAATTCCGTCACGGTAAAACTTTTCATCTTTTGAGGCTATCCACGAATCTAGCCATTCCTTGATGTCGTCATATGAGTGGAATTGTCGGTCAATCAGACCATGTGCCATCGAACGGAAAAAGTGAAAATCGGATGGCTCAATATCTGAAGAATATGGGGGAAAGGGTAAGACTTCCCAATTCAACGTTTCCAGGTAGGTTTTAATGGGCCTGGCCACATTAGGCCGAGCGTTGTCTTCCTGAAGAATCACTCTTTCGTGCCTCTCCGCGTATTGTGGCCGTTTCTCGTGCAGAACTCGGCTCATTCGCATTAATTGAAGTCGATACCGATTCCCAGTGACGGTTTCACTTGGTTTCAACAGTTCGCAATAAATAACACCCACCTGATCCCACCAAATGTAGAGCATAACTTTTGCAGCGTGAATACTCGGCCGAGGCGACGACATGGAAGCATAACCGGGCAGCCCCATCACTTTTTTTCTCTGGATTGCTGTGAGGAATCTATTTTCCATCACTCGTTACAATACAATGAAGAAATCCCTTCCTTTTTTTGTCGCTGAAGCAATTGTTCTCAGGCGAAAAAAACGACGTTCAAGGTCCCTTGACTTCAACTCATAAGGAACCCAAGTCCCTGGTTTCTGAATCATTCCCAACGCATGCAATCGCTGGAAGTGGCTTGGCGGGTAACCTTTAAAACTGAAGCAAGCTCTACCTGCCTTTGTCACGGATTGGTCGTGATTGATTTATATATAATTGAAATCTGTATTTTGACGAATTCGTTTTGTATACTAATTATAACAATCTACAAGGTGTTTTAAAAAAATAAGGTGAATTTTCAAATTTCGCCTTCGACTTTCGATTTCATATATTTTTTTTATGTTGGTACACTCGTCTCGAAGATATGTTGACGGTTTTATCCATATAGCATGTTTAGTTTGTTTATGAGAGGCATAAATATGACAAGTTTTTGCGTGTTCGGGATTTTCTGCTATCGAAACAAATGGATCAAAGAAGTTGCATTAAATTTTGTGTAAAAAATGGAATTAAGTGCTCAAAAACACTTGAAATTTTGACATTGGCATACGGTACCAGAGTACTCTGAGTCAAAAAAATGTTTTCAAGCGGTACCAGCTTTTCACAGAAGGCCGAGAAGATGTGAATGACGACGCTCGTTCTGCACGCGCCAGCACATCAACAATCGATGAAAATGTTGAGAAAGTAAAGAAAATAGTTAAGGAGAACGTCGAATCACAATTAAAGAAGCTGCCGAGGATGTCGACATATCGGTTGGCTCATGCCATGCAATCTTTTCGGAATTTTTGGCCGTGAAGCGTGTTGCAGCGAAGTTCGTTCCAAAATTGCTGAATTTTGACCAAAAACAACGTCGCATCGCTCAGGAATTGTTGAATGGCGTCAACGATGATCCAGATTTGCTTAAAGGGGTCATAACTGGTGACGAATCATAAGTATATGGTTATGACATCGAAACCAAAGTCCAATCGTCCCAATGGAAGAGTCCAGGAGAGCCAAGACCATAAAAGGCACGCCAAGTTCGATCAAATGTCAAGGTTTTGCTCACTGTTTTCTTCGATTACCATGGCGCAGTGCATCAGGAGTTCTTACCACAAAGTCGTGCGCTAAATAAGGAGTATTAAGTTGAAGTTATGCGCCGTTTGCGTGAAGCAGTACGAAAAAACGCCCGGAATTGTGGAATACAATACAGGCCTTTTGTGCCATGATAATGGTTTGTTTGTGAGAGATTATTTGGCCAAAAATAACACCGTTATCATGCCTCAGCCACCGTATTCACCAGATTCGGCTCCCTGCGACTTTTTCCTGCTCCTAAGATTGAAGGAATCCACGAAAGGGCTGCGTTTTGCGACGTTTGAGGAGATAAAAACCGAATCGCTGAGAGAGCCCAAGGACATATCAAAAAGTGCATATTAGAATTGCATTGAGGAATGAAAAAAACGCTAGCACAAGTGTTTTATATCTGAGGGGAACTACTTTGAAGGAGATAAAATAGAAATTGATGAATAAATTAATATTTTTTGAGAAAAATGAAAATTCGCCTTATTTGTTTAACACACTTCTTATTTTAGAGAACATTTCAGATTTGTATTAATTACGACATATGTTGTAAAGATTCACTTCTTGCATCACAACAGTAAAATATCCAACTTTTCATACCAAATATTACACATGCTATATGCAAAACCACTTTCAATCTTAAATTTGCAATTCAAAAGCTGTAACTAAAACTTTTTCTCCTATGCGGATATGGAAATGTGGTTACTGGTTACGTCTCAGTTTCAGTTTAATCAGAACATATTAAATCAAAGTTAAAAAGGACAAAGTTCTTTCGTTCGTTTCGGTGGGACAGCAAGAACTCAAACAACTCGATGTTGAACGCAAATTGAACGGGTAAAACTGCAGTTAAGTTAAAAGCCAAGTTACCACGCAAAGGGAACGTCAATTGTTTGCCTAAAAGATTTCGTTGGCAGCAGTAAACCACTAAAGCATTAAATGCAATACAAGCTCTGAGGGGGATAAGAAATTGCAATTGTTGCATTTTTTTATGCCAGGTGAATTAAGGACTTGACTGGCTCTTCTACTTCCTGTTAGTTAAATAAAGAGAGAGTTTTTCTTGTTGTGCAGCGTCACCATTTGCACTGGAATGTCCTATTTCGTTGGCTCGATGGTCCTTTCACCCACATGGAATCTTTTTATGGGTTTTGGCATTTAAAGCAATAGTAGTAGAAAGTTTTTCTTTCTTCTTTCTTTTGCTTTCATGATTTAAGTGCATTTGGTGCGTGGTCGTGGCCGCAGGAATACTTTCTTTATTTGTGGAGGATTTCACAAAGAGCCCTTGTGAATTTATGGTCAAATCCAATTACATTTTGGTGCTGTTATGGCTATTGTTGCCGCCGCTGTTCCGTTAGCGATGTGTGGAACAAAACATTTTTCCAGATAGCATCCAAACAAAATATTTTGGTAAAATTTATTGTTTCCTCTGGCCAAAAAGGAGAAAACATTATGTCATTTGTTTAAATTGTCATCGCAATGTGTACACAGTAAAGTATGATTGCAATGAAGTGCAATAACTTTAGGTTAACCGTATTTAATGGAAACAATTTCATTCGTAGTGTCTTGAAAAATACCCTGATAAATAGATTTTAGTAATTATTTGATTAAAGGCGACAAAAATATAAAATCGATATAAGTCGATCATTTCGTAACATTGTGTAGAAATCCGAAATTGAAGTAAGTAAGCCACATACCAAATAAAAGTGGTTACATTTTTTCTTTTTTCAATTCAATACAAATGAATTTTTTTTGGCATTGATTGGTGTTTAGATCTTCTTTTCCACCGAAGTGTTTGCCTCTAGAATTTAATTTGCTGTTTGATTAAGTGCCTATTTTGAAATCCCAAGTTAAAGTATGGGTCGCATTCCAAGCTCGATTTTTTTTTCAATTCCATACAAATGCATTTTTTTGGGGAATGTGATTGGTGTTCAGATCTTCTTTTCCACCAAAGTATTTGTTTTTAGTATTTAATTTGCCTTAATCAATTTCATTAAGTCTCTATTTTAATGAAATTTTTTCATCTAGTAAAATTTGGTAGAAATCCGAAACTAAAGTAAGCGCCTCATTTAGTGAATCAATTCGGCACTTGCGTTCTATTAACACAATCCATCTCACAAATTTCTTAACTTTTTGACTTTTCTGAAATAAAAGAGAAAAATATGACAAAAATGCTCTTTTTGTGCGCCATAAACTGATTAATTGAAGCCTGAAATGTCAGCTTTATAGCTTTAAAACATACAATTTAATGAAATACAGGGTGGCGCAATTGAACGTGCATATTGCATCATCTTTTTTTGCGGGGTAGAAAAGGCGCGGGCGGGGCGCCTACATCGTTGGGTTGGCGGGCTTATGGAGTTTTAGTCGCTATGAATCACTTCGACGGGAAGCGTCGCGCATTTTGCGTGCGCGCATTTTACGAGAACTCTCGTTCATATATTGCTACTAGGCGACTATATTGTGCTGAATATGGACTACGGCGAATTAGTGAAGCTCCGAGTGCTAATTTAATTAAAATATGGGTAAAGCGTTTTGAAGAGACCGGTTCAAAGTTTAAACCACAAGCAAATAGTCGCCCAAGAACATCTAGGACCGAAGACAATGTCGGGAGAGTTATGGAGTCAGTACGAGGAAATCCACAAATGTCGACTTGCAAGAGATCGTCTGTCTTGCAATTATCGCGACGAAGTTTGCAACGAATTTTAACATTGGATCCTTAACTGCATCCATATAAGCTGCAATTAACACAAGAATTGAAAGAGTCTGACTTCATAGCAAGGCTCGCATTTGCTAATGAAATGCTTAATCGATTTTCCAATTTTGACAATATCCTTCTCTCATTTCCTTATGAATGGGTTCGTAAACCGTCAAAATTGTCGTTACTGGAACAGTGAAATTCCAAAAATCAAACACCAGAAACCATTGCATAGTCCTAAAGTGACAGTATGGGCAGCAATCTCGGGCAGAGGAATAATTGGTCCTTTTTTCTTCGAAAATGAGCGGGGCCAAAACGTCACGGTTAACACGGAACGCTATGTTGAGATGTTGGACGGATTTTTGGCTCCAGAAATTGAAAGTTTAAGAATAGTGAATTCCAGAACTTGGTTCCAACAAGATGGAGCTACCTGTCACACATCAAATGACTCCATGGCGGTGGTGAAGCAGATGTTCTCTGGCAGATTGATTTCGAAAAGAGGTGATATCCCATGGCCACCACGTAGTCCAGACTTGACGCCTCTTGACTTTTTTTTTCGGGGGGATACCTCAAACACAAAGCCTACAGTAATAATCCAAGAAACATCGTTCAGCTCAAGGAGAATATCCGTGGTGAAATGGCAGCCATTACACCAGTATTACTGAAGAAAGTTGTCAATAATTTTCGTTTGCGGTTAGAGGAGTGCCGTCGTGGAGAGGATCACCATTTAGATGATGTTTTTAAAAAAAAAATAAACTCCATTTATTACTCTACAATGCCTTAGATTTATTTTAACCATACCTTTTGTATTTATTTTTTAACCTATTTTTTAAATATGCACGTTCTATTGCGCCACCCTGTATTTGATAAAACCTGAAATTACTATCTTGACAAATTACTTATTCTTATCTGGTAGAATAAACAAGGAAGAACGTATGGAAAAGTGGCAACATGAAATAACCTCCAAATGATATAACACTCAAGTGAAAATATGAAACTACGTGAACTCGAAATATCGCTTAAAAAATAAGACCCAAAAAATATTATGAAAAATCGACCAAAAACCCGAAACAAAGAATCTAAATAAAAGTGGCTCGATTTTTCTTTTTTTTTTTTTTAAGATGTTATTTATTTATAAATAATTGTTATTATTTAATTATTTAACTCTTTTATTTGCCACTGTGATGAAATTCTTTGCCTTGCAAAACTGGTACCGCTGAAATAGACGCCGTGGGTCAAGCTATTTCTCTAACATAAATCGAGCGATTTTTGTTTGGATTTCTATTCTTATTTTAACGTTAATTTTCGGTTTCTATTTAGAACAAACTTCTTTCACATAAGTTATTGTTCAAATAAAGAAGTAAGGACATCGACATAACAGTCGAAACTTTTTTTTTTAGAAAATTCGATTATTTTTTGTTCTTAAATTCCTATTTTTACTTCTTAATTCTTTTGTTCCTACTTTTTTGCGGAAAAAGGCAACAATTTATCTGAAATACACAATTAAGGAACAAGAAACCCTATCTTGCAATTACAGGTTTGTACAGGATGTCCGTGGGGAAGGAATACTACTTTCTTTGTTTATAATTTTTGATTAAATGAAAGAAATTGGATTGGAGATATTGGAGGAAAATATAAACTTTTCCAAAATTTTCAAAACAAAATTTCAGAATTGATAATATATTTTATGCTTTTTTTCTAATCAAATATGCAAATGTGGGTATTTAAAAAAAGTTGTCATCAAACTTATTCGAAACCAAAAAATTTTTGTTTTTTGCCGCATTTGGAAAAAAAGAAGTTGCTGTTTGATCAAGACAATTCCAGTTCACATATCCGCTATTGCGAAGGCCAAAATTAATGAATTAAAGTTCGAATTGATTTATCACACACTTTATTCGCCAGATTAGCTTTCCCGGAATATTTTCTATTTCCAAACTTGAGCAAATGGTTCGGTGGTAAAGAACTTGCCAACAATGAACAGGTGGAGTCTATGGTTGACATCTATTTAAAGGAGTTGAACAGTTCTTACTACAAACAGGGTATAAAAGCTATTGAATATCGCTGGAAAAAGTGTGTCGAGCTAAAAGAAAATTATGTTGAGAAATAAAGAAACTTTCTTTGCAACTTTTTTGTGTCTTCTTTGTTATGTCGACTAGTTTTGGGGCCGCTCTCATAGACCCAATTTGGGTAACGTTTTATAAATTTTAAATGTTATATTGTTTAACGCAAGGGCTTTTTTCAACATTCTTTTAGTTTCTCCGAAAAAAATCGGTTAACTAAAGTGAAAAACCGGCTTAAACCGGTTTTGAACACTCTGGTTATGGCACAAGCGGAGGGAAGTCAAATATGATTAGCCGTTATGAATAGAGAAGAAGATCGATATCATGCGAATTATAATAGCAATGTGGGGTATAAATTTTGAATCAAAATCATCTACCTATATATGTAACTAGCCGACCCGGCAAACGTTGCTTTGCCTTCAAATTTTATTTTTATTGGAAATGTTTCAATGTTAAACAAAATTCTGTTTAAATACCGTTAGCAGGAGCAGAAATAATTGCTTTTTAATTTGTGGTTTGTATAGGAGGTACTACTCCCCATTGTCCAATCCCGCCCATATTTGCAGCAGCACTTAAGATATGTACACCAAACCGATGTACCAAATTTTGTTCAAATACCGTAAACAGGAGCAGAAAAATTGGATATTTAATTTATGGTTTGTATGGGAGGTACCACGCCCCTTTGTCCAATCTCGCCCATATTTGCAGTAGCACTTAAGGTGTGTACACCAAACCTACGCACCAAATTTTGTTCAAATACCGTAAGCAGGAGCAGAAATAATTGATTTTTAATTTTTTATTTGTATGGGAGGTATCACGCCCCTTTGTCCAATTGGACCGAATTGTAAATCTAAACCATCCCGGGCACCACCCAGACGCATATACAAAAATGTATGTAAAGCGGTCCAGCCGTTCTGGAGTTTTAAGCATCGGAACAAACCACGATTCATTTTTATATATATAGATTTACGCCCTACATGTTTTCGGCGCGTACATGGCAGTAAAATACTCCTGCTAAAGAATTTGAGTTGCCTAAATTTCGCAAAATATTATACAAGACACAAAATACCGATGTCACCTAAAAATTCTACTTTTAACCTAAAATGTAATGAAAATGATTTCCACCCATTAATTAAGTGAATTTCCACCCAAAATTAGGTGAATTTTCATTTTGCTCAAAAAATATTTATTTATTCATCAATTTCTATTTTATCTCCTTCAAAGCAGTCCCCTCCAGATATAATACACTTGAGCCAGCGTCATTTCCAATCCTCGAAGCAGTTTTGGTATGCACTTTTTAGTATGGTCTTGAGCTCTCTCAGCGATTTGGTTTTTATCTCCTCAATCGTCGCAGAACGCCGTCTTTTCATGGGTCTCTTCAATCTTGGCAACAGGAAAAAATCGCAGGGGGCCAAATGTGGTAAATACGGTAGCTGAGGCATGATAACGGTGTTGTTTTTGGCCAAATAATCTCTCACAAGCAAAGATGAGAGAGCAGGTGCATTATCATGATGCAAAAGCCATGATTTTTTTCCACAATTCCGGGCGTTTTTCTTGCATTGCTTTACGCAAACGGCGCATAACTTCAAGGTAATACTCCTTATTTACTATACGACCTTGTGGTAAGAACTCCTGATGCAGTCCGCCATGGTAATCGAAGAAAACAGTGAGCAAAACCTTGACATTGGATCGAATTTGGAGTGCTTTTTTTGATCTTGGCTCCCCTGGACTCAATTGAGACAATTGGGCTTTGGTTTCGGTGTCATAACCATATACTCGAACCCATGATTCGTCACCAGTTATGACCCTTTTAAGCAAATCTGGATCATCGTTGACGTCATTCAATAATTCCTGAGTGATGCTCATGCGACGTCGTTTTTGATCAAAATTCAGCAATTTTGGAACGAACTTCGCTGCCACACGCTTCATGCCCAAAATTTCCAAAAAGATTGCATAGCATGAGCCAACCGATATGCCAACAACTTCTCTAATTGTGATTCGACGATTCTCCATAACAATTTTCTTCACTTTCTCAACATTTTCATGGGTTGTTGATGTGCTGGGACGTCCAGAGCGAGCGTCGTCTTTCACATCTTCTCTATCTTCTGTGAAAAGTTTGTACCACTTGTTTTGGTATTGTGGATCGTTTTTCCACATCAACGTCAACTTTATTAATTCCCTTCAAATGTACAAAGTTGCTGTATTTATACTAAAATGACTTATTCTTGAAAATTCTACAATATTTCAGAGAGAACGCATATTTACATAATGGGTGCAACAAAGACAAACATATTTACAGTATAGTGTTGTATATCATAGACTTAATTCTAGAATGTTCTTATTTACATAACAAGTGAAAAGAAGATAACAATAGACTATATAATGGGAGTGAGAGGAACAAACAACACTTACTGTCGTAAACGTAATTCTAGAAAAGTCCCACCCACAGATACAGAGGGAAAGAGATTAGATATATCATACATGAATGTTCTGGGAGCGGCAATGATGATCTTTCTAGAATATACACTTAGAGAAATTACACTCACATACTACATTGTAAACATTTTTTTGACTCAGAGTACTCTCACCGTATGCCATTGTCAACATTTCAACTGTTTTTGAGCACTTAATTCAATTTTTTACACAAAATTTGATGCAACTTCTTTGATCCGTTTTTTTTTTCGATAGCAGAAAATACTTGTCTTATTTATGCCTCTCACAAACAAACTAAACATGCTGTATGGATAAAATCGTCAACACATCTTCGAGACGAGTGCAACAACATAAAATAGTAATAGCAACAATAAAAAGTACGTAGTCCGCGAAATTTGAAAATTCACCTTTTTTTTTAACACACCTCGTATAACAAATAATATATGTGTATCCAGAAGGCATGATGCATACACTCAAGCAAATGCGACAAAATGTGCGGGAGACCACATTCAACATATAGTAGTGAAAAAGGACATCAAAAATGTTGCGGTCATATGGAATTGCCATATATGTATTTGCATATCTTATGCCATAATCTCATCCAAATAACCTAATGAAAAGCATACAAATATTTTATGTTATGAATATTTCTTATCTGTTACATTTCATGTAAATCTTCGGCTTCACCATCCACCACCACTGCGACTGCGAAAAGATTGAATGACTTTCATTTTATTATGAATATTTCACTCAAAATAAATCAAATCAAATCGAAAGACAACCATTATCAAAACTCACGCAAACTAAATAAATTACTCAGATTCACGCACTCGGACAGGTGTACGTGCACGTAAAATAGGCTTTTAATAGTGTTATCGCAACGAATTTCGACAGAGTCCTGTTAACATAAACAGGCGAAATGAAATGAAATTAATTAAATCGTCACGAAATTATGTTTACTATGGAACTTGGCTGGGCGGGAACAACGCCATGACCGCGCGAAATTACACTAAATTGTGTGGGCCCACGAACATGCCACCACCACCACCACCAATTTTAACACACTGGCCTAAAAGCATACCTAGATCAAGGGTAGGTGTTTTGATAAATATATATATTTTAAGCACTGATAGGCAGCGATTTCGATGGAGGAATTTGCCGAATTTCAAATATAAAGGTTTGGCAGCCAACGCGTCAGTTTATATTAAAGGGATGTGGTCACACAAGCAGGTGCTTTTTGGATTGGAAGGGCGGAACAATAAGGTAAAGTAATTCAATACTGTCACAATGCAAAGGGTGGATCAGTGAAGAAAGTCATTTTATGCTTTTGGGGAAATGATTATGATTATTAGCTGTTATAGTTGTAAACACGATGTTGGATGTTGATTTACTCACTTGTAATGGGAGTATACATGAAACCAGAGACCGTCACTGAAATTACATTCGAAAATAGTTTTGATTTTATTTCAGTTTTTGGAATCCAAATCAAAAGTATACATATTTTTTATTTTGATTGCATTGTATTTTGTTCCTGTTTCATACATCCAAAAAGAAATTGCAAACAATTTTGATTTTGATTCTTACAACCGCAACGAAATTACAGGGTGTCCGTCGGGAAGGCTTGTTTATAATTTCTGTTTAAATGAAAGAAAATAGATCTTATATTGATAAATGTTTTATTTAATGTCGACAATTATGTATGGAGTACAATATCAGATAAATGTCCGCCTCTATTAGCCTCACAAATGCGAGCCTTTTTGAACACATTTTTCATTACATTCTTACACATTTCACGCAGTATTTCATTAATTTCATCATGAATATTTTGTTTGAGTTGCTCAAGCGTTTCTGGTTTGTTTCCATAAACCTTGCTTTTCAGATATCCCCACAAAAAGAAGTCCGGGGCAGTCAAATTGGGCGACCGTGGAGTCTAATCAATATCACCATTTCTTGAAATAACTTGTTGTGGATAGAGGTCTCGCAGTAATTCCATTGTAATTCTATTCCATTCCTGGCTGTATGCGATGTGACACCGTCTTGTTGATACCGCATGTTAATCAAGCCCAAAGCATGCAGTTGTGGCGATAAAAAGTTTTCAATCATATCACGATATCGCTCCCCATTGACAGTTACCGTTACGCCGCTTTCAATTTCGAGGCCACTCAATAGTTGGCGCAATGACGGTATATAGTGGTTTCTTTTTCTGTGATTTTCGGCAAGATTTGGGGTAGAATGAGTATATGTTTAATTTTAATTTACAAGGTCTATGGCTGCGCATATAAGATCCAATCAGGTGGGACAGAATATACTATAGTCTTTTGCATGACATATTCGACGTGCAATATATATCGGGTTAAAGAACAGAAGGCGAATTCGGATTTTCGGTGAATGGGGTTTGGCTTTAGAGGCTTTAGAGTTTTACAGAAATGTTTTGCTCAGTTGTGAAGTATTTTTCTTGTCGAATGGGTGTTAATAAGCTAAATTGCGACATTTAGTTTGATGGGCAGCCAAAGGCGGAAAAAGCATTTAGTATATCCAAAAAAATGCACTGTTTTGCACGGTGTAAGAACCAACGGAATCGTCGGTCAACGTTTCTGTAGCTATGACGTTACAGTCAATGGTCTACGGTTGAAGATTTCAACCCTTTTTTGGCCAAAATGCACATGAAGTTTCAACAAGATTGGGCTACAACTTGCAGACCACATGTGAAATAATGAGAAAAGAGTTTGATGAATAATTAATTTCACTTTTAATACCGATGAGCTGAATGAGTTAGACTATGCGATTTGCACCCTTCATACTATCATTACATTTGTTTTCCAAAATTATGCAGTTAGCTTAAATCCCTTTTAATATAGGCATGGTCAACATTAACATAAAATATCTCAATCATTGATACATCAATTCGAATAAAAATTGAAAATTAAAAACCAAACGCTTAACAAATCACCAAATATAAAACCGCATTGGAATTCACATCTCTCTGCATGGCAGTAGTAATACAGGGTGGCCCAGAATGAACGAAGTGGTGTGAATTCCTTATAACTTTTTTATTATATATTTTTTTTCTTTTTAGTATTTAGTAAAGAAGACTTGGAGAATTTTTAATGGAGCAATACACAACTGAACAACGTGCCCAAATCGTTGAAATTTACTTTGTAAATCAACGGTCCATTGTGTTGACTCAGCGTGCATACCGTCGTCAATTTAATGTGCGGGTTGCACCCTCTCAGTCAACAATAAACCGACTTGTTGCAAATTTTCGAGAACAAGGAGCAGTAAGAAACCCTCCTGGTGCTGGCAGACGACGAACGGTGCATACGGATGACAATATTCAAGTGATAGGATCCACAAACATCAACCAGGAGACGTTCGACACAACTTGGCATCTCAAGAGGGTCACTGCAGCGAATTTTGCATAGCATAAGAATGTTTCCATACAAAATTCAAATTGTCCAAGAATTGAAACCGACAGATTACCAGCAACGACTTTACTATGCAATTTATTTCCAGCAAAAAGCACAAGAGAATCCTAATTTTATTCATAACTTAATTATGAGTGGCGAAGCCCATTTCCAATTAAATTGGTTCGTTAACAAGCAAAACTGTAGGATATGGGCTACGGAAAACCCGAGAGTACTTCATCAACGAGAATTAAACCCAGTTAAGTGTACTGTTTGGTGCGGTGTTTCTTCAGAAAGGATCATTGGCCCATATTTTTTTGAAAATGAACGAGGTGTTGCCATTTTCATCATTCCAACAGGATGGAGCCACAGCGCACACTACGCGACATATTTGGTGAAAGAATAATTTCGCGTACAAGCAATTTTAATTGGCCTCCGCGTTCCCCGGATTTAACCGCTCCAGACTTTTTCCTTTGGGGTTATTTAAAAGGGAAAGTTTATGTTAATAAGCCCAGGACTATTGACGAATTAAAATGCAATATTCGAAACGAAATTAACAACATTACACCGGAAATTTTGCGAAAGGTAATGGAAAATGTGTTGGAAAGAGCATATTTGTGCGAAGCAGAAAATGGCCACCACTTACGGCATATCATTTTTAATAACTAATCTAAAAATATTCCCCATAAATTTACTGTATTTAAAAAAAAATTAAAAAAATGTGTCTTAAATAAAAAGTTATAAACAATTCACACCACTTCGGTCATTTTGGGCCACTCTGTAAATGCAGTATTTTTAACGCATTGGGATTCTCCATCATATCCACCAGGCCTTTTGGATTTTGATGGTGTCAGCCTTGTACTTACTGAGACCATTTTCCAATTAGATAGAGAGCAGAGTTCGAAACCGATTCGGCTACATTGGTTTCAGTAAGCCGCTGAAGAATGGTTCAAGAAAACATTTTTGACTGAGCCACGTTAAAACTTGGAAATATTACAACAAAATTTAGTACTTTTGAAATGAGCTGATGATATATGGAGACCTACCTGAATAGACTGCGAAACAGCATTTAGTAATGGAGTTTAGTGAATCCCAGTTTGTTATAGTCTAGGACACTTAAAAATATACACAATCTAAGTATTAAAAACGGGCTCCTAAAGAGGAACGATTGAGTCTTTTAAGTATATAAACAAATATTTGTGGAGATTGTTTAAACATTGATATTCTTACTTTTCTTAATTTTTTTTTTTAGTTTAAGACACCTCAAGCAGAATTACTTTTCCTATACAAAATTCATGCAAGTTCTGCACGTGGAATTCAGTTTGCATCAAATTTCCATTACTAAGATTTTCAACAGCCGAAGATTTCATTAGCATCATAAATATAAAGTTATTTTTTTTGATGAGAAACGAAAGATTTGTTTTGACTTCAAATGGAATGAGCAAATGGAACATTTAATATTTCAAACAAACGCATGTTCTTAAATAAATTACATTCCAGGTAGGCATAGAACAGGAGTTTTGACAGTTGGTGAATTATAGATTAATCAATAATGGAAGATTTGCCGTAGAAAATTTCCAAAATTTCTAATCTAATTTGTAAATCAATATGTAAATAGAGGTGTGATAAAAAAATAACCGTTATTTTCAATTTTTTCAAAAAGTATTTATTTATTCATCAATTTATATTTTATTTCCTTCAAAGTAATCCCCTCAGATATAATACACTTATGTCAGCGTTTTTTCCAATTCTTGAAACATTTCTGAAACGCGCTTTTTGGTACCGCCAACAGCTCCTGTTTCGATTTTTCTTTTATCTCCTCAATCGTAGCAAAACGCTTTCCTTTCATCGGTATCTTCAGTTTTGGGAAGAGGAAAAAGTCAGCGGGGGCCAAGTCCGGTGAATACGGTGGTTGAGGCATGATTGCGGTTTTATTTTTGGCCAAAAACTTACACACAAGCATCGATGTGCAAAATCCATGATTGGTTTTTCCACAATTCTGTGCGTTTCTGACGAATTGCTTCGCGCAAACAGCGCATAACTTCAAGGTATTCCTTATTGACCGTAAGACCTTGTGGCAAGAATTCATGATGCACCACGCCATTGCAATCGAAGAAAATAGTGAGCAAAACCTTAACTTTTGATCGAACTTGGCATGCTTTCATTGGGATGATTGGGCTTTGGTTTCAATGTCATAGCCATACACGTTGTGACCTTTTTGATGAAATCTGGGTCGTCGTTGACGACGTTCAACAGCTCCTGAGCGATGTCCATGCGAGGTTGTTTTTGCTCAAAATTTAGCAATTTTAGAACAATCTTCGCTGCCGCACGTTTCATGTCTAAAACATGCGTAAAAATTTCTTGGCATGAGCCGAACGATATGCCAACATCATCAGCAACCTCTCTAATAGTGATTCGACGATTATCCAAAATCATTTTCTTTCATGTTTCAATGTTTTCATCGGCTGTTATTGTGCTCGGGAGACTAGGACGAACATCGCCATTGACATCTTCTCGGCCTTCCTTAAACCGGTTATACCACAACTGAACTTGTGTTCTGCTCATAGTAGACTCGTCAAACGCCACAGTCAACATTTTAAATGTCCTTGCACATTTAATTTCATTTTTTACACAAAACTTAATACAGTTTCTTTGATCCATTTTTTCGAATATTAAAAAATCGACGAGCACACCAAAACACGACTAACCTTTTATCTGTCAAAAACAAATTTACAATCCAAAATGGCTGATATTGTCAACATATATAAAAGACATGTGTACCAACATAAAAAAATCATGAAATTTGAAAAAACCCGTTTTTTTTATCACACTCGTATACGTAAAATGCAGCAGCAATCAAGGGCAAATACTCCGATGTTCTCCGATAAAAAAAAAATTTCATGAGCCGCCGAAAAATTTTCTATCGGCTTCATACTCTAATAGCGATAACTTCTCAGTAAAAAAACTAACTTAACGGGATCACGTCTATATATTATGGTCCTTATAAGTTTCGAAGAAATCATCGTTGGAAATCGCAGAACATCATATTATTTTGAATATTTTCATTAAATAAAAAACAGCTATTTAATACTATTTATTTATTTTTTTTATTTTTGTAAAAATACAACTTAATTATGAAATGATAAATGATTCATTGAAAGTACTGTCCATCGCTAGACACTAGTTTTCCACTTTTCTGGCAAAGTTCGAGTTGCGTCACGGTAAAACTGTTCATTTTTGAGGCTATCCACTAATCTAGCCATTGCTTGATGTCGTCATATGAGTGGAACTGCCGGTCACGCAGACCGTGTGCCATCGAACGGATCAAGTAATAATCGGACGACGCAATGTCTGAAGAATATGGCGGATGGGGTAAGATGTCCCATTTAGCGTTTCCAGAAAGATTTAAAGGGCTTGGTCACGTGAGACTGAGCGTTGTCATGCTGAAGAACCACTTTTTCGTGCCCCTCCGCGTATTGTGGACGTTTCTCGCAGTGAGCTCGTCTTAGTTGCATTAATTTATGTTGATACAAATCCTCAGTGATAATTTCGCTTGATCTCAATAGCTCGTAATAAATAACACCGACCTGGTCCCACCAAACACAGAGCATGACTTTCTTTCCTTGGATTGCTATAATGAATCAATTCTTCACCACCCGTTACAATACGATGAACGAAACCTTTCCTTTTTTGTCGCAGAAGCAGTGGATCACAGTCGAAAAAACGATGCTCAACGTTCCTTGGCTTCAACTCATAAAGAACCCAATGTTCTTACTTGGAAATTACTTGGCGGGTAACCTAATACTGAAACAAGCTCTATGTGCATTTGACACGGATCCCCATCAAGCAATGCCGTCAATTCAGTGCCTTCAAAGGTTTTTCGTCTTCTTCCTCGCGAACGGTCCTCAACAACAAAATCACTGTTTTTAAAGCGACGGAACCAATCTCGGCACGTTGTTTCACTTAAAGCAGCATCTCCGTCAACGTTTTAAAGCTCTCGATGAGCTTCAGCCGTCGTTTTCTTCGATTGAAAGATGAAAATTAATACTTCCGCAAAATCGACTAGCTCTTACAGCTAGCGCCATCTATTAGCAAACAACGGAAACTTCGTTGCGCACCAAATACTTGAGAAAACAATTCTATATTTCTATTCAGTGAAAGTAACACCATGTGTGATATCTTAAAATCGTCCTTCTAAGCTGTCCGTATTCGGTCCCCTTCTCACAGGACTTGTCTTACTATCGAAGATATTGTAAGGAATGTTTAAGGTGTAAACACCTTTATAAACTAGGTACACTAAAACCATTCCTTCTGAGTAAATATGAATAAATCTGCATCACAAAGGAATTTGTTTACAGCTGTAAGCTTTGTATTCGTCAAAGGAACTAACAATATATTCTATTTAGCATAGAAACAAAATATCCTTATAATATTAAACGTTCGAAAGAGCTAAATTGACTATGACTGTATGACTTTCTATTTCATACTGAAAATTGTAATTACTCCAGGTAATTTGGCAATTGGTTCATTAAGTGTGAGTCTATGACTCATTAAACATGTTGATTTAAAAATTTCCTTCGACAACAAACATTCTCAAAGTATTCAAATTTGACACGCCTGTGAGACCGTAAAAGAAATGAATTTCTCTTACTTTAAAGTATTTAAGGAATTAATTTGTGAAAAGTCTTAAACATTTTATGAGACTCTTTAGACGTTTTTCGCAGAGCGCAACCAAATTCCACTTTATTGCTCTTTGTCCGTTTGTGAGGAACCAGTGGAATGTGTGATTGATAAGAAGATTTCGCTTGAGAGGATTTTTATGTCCATCAATTAAAGTTGTTAGTTTCCTTCTTCAACTTTGTTAGATTTAAAACGAACTCTTCAAAGCGCTAAAACACGTTTTCTAATGTATCTATCTGGACTGAAATGCTGCATAGTGGAACGTTGTGTGCTCTGGGTAAAATTCGAGATTTCTTTTATAGAATTATAGCAAAATTTTGTTTGCCGGGTACGAAATTGATTTTTGTTTACGTTATTATGGTTGGAAAGTCGAAGTAAGGCGATAGAGGCCTCAATCAACTATCTCATCTGGAGATACTCGGGTAGGAAAAACACTTTGATAGAATCGAATTTAGAGTTGTTGGTCAAATTGGGGTCTAAATGCGTCTGAAGTTCTGAAATTTCATTTATTTTAAGTGCATAGTTAGCTTCTACAGCTCGTCAAACTTGAGATCTTCTGAGGTAATCGAAAAAAGGACAATAAATCTGATATTAAATTGGAATTAAAATAGTTTTTTTTTAATCAGTTAGAGCTGGAATGGAACTTATTTCCCTTGATAGGAAAGACATTTTATGCAACAAATTTGATAAAACTAAAATATTTTATAAAAGTTTCTTTTTAAAAAAGGTTTTTTTTAACCTTTACTTTTTGTTTGGTTTTCAAATTTTGGACTGAGTTTAAACCAGCACAACAAATTCAATTAGATAAATTGATCTACATAAGAGGTGTGATAAAAAACAAAAAGGTTTTTTTTTTTTAAATTTCGTGAGTAACGTATGTTCGATTTTCGCATTTTTTTCCGTTATGTTGGTACACATGTCTGTTATATGTATATGTTGGCAATATCAGCCATTTTGGATTGTCAGTTTATTTTTGAGAGATAAAAAGGTTAGTCGTGTTTTGTTGTGCTCTTCGATTTTTTACTATTCGAAAAAATGGATCAAAGAAACTGTATTAAGTTTTGTGTAAAAAATGAAATTAAATGTGCAAGGCCGTTTGAAATGTTGACTGTGGCGATTGGCGAGTCTACTATGAGCTCGGAAGGCCGAGTAGATGTCAACGACGATGCTCGTCCAGGTCGCCCGAACACGTTCGGTCAAATGTGAAGGTTTTGCGCACTGTTTTCTTCGATTGCAATAGCGTGGTGCATCATGAATTTTTGCCACAAGGTCGTACGGTCAATAAGGAACACTATCTTGAAGTTATGCGCCGTTTGCGCGAAGCAATTCGTCAGAAACGCATGGAATTGTGGAAAAACCAATCATGGATTTTGCACCATGATAACGCACCAGTTCACACATTCAGTTTACCAGTACAGCTCTAGGCTTGAAGGACCTTTATGCACGAAAACCAGTGGCTTGATGGAGTAATTAATGCAAAATTTGTTTTTTTTTTTTTCAGAAAGCCAAGAAAAACTGCCAACAAATTTTTTCCAAAAGCTCATTTGAAATTTGTTACGCCTCTCATCAGCCTTTTAAAGTCTTATGATATGTTAGTCTTAGTGTATTTTCTACACTACCTTCTTTCACAAAGTTCGCTCTTAGAAGTGATGGAGGTGGGTGTACTGAATCTTTCGAAACGCTAGATAAAGTCTGCCACTGGTAGTTATTGGGAAGGCCTTCTGAAATGGTTTGTGCCTCACTCTAACCATTCAATATCTTGCAAATTTTTCCAATACGAAATCTCGTAATAAGCTGTATTCTTTGAAAACTATTCATTGCGCCCTACGTTCTCTTTACTTTCCCTTAAAAAAAACAGTGTTTACACCCTAACCTTATGTGCTTGTAGCGTATACGTGAGTTTTTGGCCAAAACAAAACCGTAATCATGAATCAACCACTGTATTCACCGGACTTGGTCCCCGCTGACTTTTTCCTCTTCCCAAAACTGAAGACACCGATGAAAGGAAAGCGTTTTGCTACGATTGAGGAGATAAAAGAAAAATCGAAACAGGAGCTGTTGACGACACCAAAAAGCGCGTTTTAGAAGTGTTTCGAGGATTAGAAGAAACGCTGGCACAAGTGTATTATATCAGAGGAGGACTACTGTAAAGGAAATAAAATAGAAACTGATGAATAAATAAATACATCTGATGTTTGCTAATTACGCTGAATTTAAAGTTATTAAAATGAAAAATATGAATTTGAGAAAATACGGTTTAAATTAGTTTACTTGTATGGGAGGTACCAGAAGAGGCGTCGATATTTAGTTGATTTTTCAAATTTTAGCATTGCATTCCAATACAATACACTTGACAACAATTCAAATAACTACAGGCTATCATTTAAAGATTACTGCGTAAAATTGTAATATCCATAAGCCAATAAATTTTAACAACAGGGTGTTCCAATTGTGCTCTATTTTCATCCTCAGAGATTGCTTTGTCAAGTGTATGATGCGAACCAAATTTGACTGATATCAGTACTGATGATTCAATTTATGTCGGATATGTCTTCTTTTTCGATTTTAACAAAGTATTACAGCAAATTATCGGTCCATTCAATGGATAAGATTCTACTACTAATTCCAAATTACAGAGCATAGGCTGAAATTCGGAAAATCAGTTAATTTGTAAGGGAGATGCCAGAAGAGGCGGAATAAAGCTGTGCATTTCTGTCTCAAACCCTATTTTAATAAACTTTTTGCGAGGCCAATTTGCAAATTTAACTCAAATTCGTGCAACTGAATAAAAAATGTAAACCTAAGAATATATGAATTAAAACGGTCATTTGTATGGGAGGTGCCAGAAGAGACAGGGAATTCTGTATAACTGCTTGAAGAATATGAAGCTAAGAGTGTTTGTTTTTAATCGTGGCTAATCAGGCTATATTTTAAAATTTTCAACGCACTAAAATGGATACAAATTTACAAGGGCGGTCCCAAAACTTGCCGACCTGACGCATAGATCGTTAGTTTCAGAAATTTGAAAAAAAAACTATTTTGGTAAAAAAGTGGCAACCTTATAAATCATACGTTTTATGTTTCAAGGCGCCACCGTCATGTAATTCAATATTTCCGTTTGAAAGGTCTTAGTCTAACTAATATTAAAGCCGAACTAGATTCTACTCTAGAGGAGTCTGCTCCTTTGTTTACGACTGTAAAATAATGGGTAGCAGAGTTTAAACGAGGCCGTACGAGCTGCCAAGACCAACAATTGAGTTGTCCCCACCATAAACGGTTAAGCAAATCCACAAAACAGTATTGGACGATCGTAGGCTGAAGATGCTTGAGTTAGCTGAAATAATAAATATTTCAAAAAATGCAATACGTCGTATATGAACCGAAGATCTGAGTATGAGAAAGTTGTGCGCAAGATGGATGCCGCGCTTGCTTTCAATAGAGCAAAAACAGTGTTGTGAAGATGTTTCAGTAGAGTGTTTGGCGATATTTCACCGCAATATAGCCGAATTTTTGCTTCGATTTGTAACGATGAATGAGATCCACTACTTCACATCTGAAACAAAGAAGTAGTCAAAGTAGTTGTCTGGAATAGGAGAATCATGTCGAAAGGAGGCGAAGACGGTTCCATCTGCAAGCAAGGTCATGGCTTTGTTTTTTTGGGTATAGGCATTGGGTTCAATTTTATTGATTGCTTTCAGCTGAAATTGTGGAAAATAGGACGCATTTGATGAAAAAGAAAGAGTTGTTAAATCAAGACAATGCTCCAAACAGAGTCGTTTCAGCCAATGTCTGGTACGTCGTAGTTGATACGGATATCTGTTTTTTTTTAACACAAACAAATCCGTATAAAAAGTACCACTAGTTCCCACTTTGTTCCACTGTTTCTTTTTCTGCTTTAATGGCACTTTTCACAACCGTTCTCTAGCGTTGTGTGTGTTTTTTATTTAAAACTTTTATTCGCTCGGTTTATTTGGAGTCGTTAAATTTTTTTCGTGTTTGTGTTTTTGGTCCAGAGATTTCTTGTTGATCTGCTCTGATGGTCTCTAATCAAAGTTGCGATGTTGACAACTTACTCTTGGTATTTGCAAGGACATACACTTGCATACTTATACACATGTTTGACAGTTGAGGCAGATGAAAGAACCTGATTGTGGACACAATCTGCCCCTTTGTACGGTTTTAATTAATTGAATGACAAGTGGTTATTTAAGATTTAAACTCAGGTGAAAATGGCTTAAGAAATAAATTGAGAAGAAATGTTCTCAATCGCAGTGTCTATATAAATAGTGTATTGCTGAAATGAAATTGCAGTCTAATTTTCGTAATTGGAAACAATTCATATATATTGCCTTTTAGTTAAACTGACTGAACAAGTTTTGTTTGCACAAAGTTATCCTACTTTAATCAGCAGTGGGTCTGATGTCGCTGACAGAATGTTAAACAAATATGTGCTTTAAGGTCCTCAAAGAAACTTGATTACGTTTGAGTACTCTTACTTTTAATAAATCTTGTTGTAAGACTGTTGTTCCCCTTCTGATAATTTCTCTAAAACTTTATGAACCATTATAGTTATATATGTATATAGTTAGTAGTATAGTAATTTTTAAATTACTTAAATTAAACTTACTTAAATTATTGCTTAAATTAGTTCCTATCCTAAACATGTTGGCGTTGACTTTTCTACTGAAGGTAAGTTACATTTGATACGGTAATAATGTGAGACTCAGAGGCAAGCGAATTCCTTCTAGCCGTCCTAACAAAGAAGACGCAAAAAAGTTGGGAAAAATTTTCCATATTTTTTCAAAAAGAGATTTGTCTCGATACACTTTTTCAGCGATATTCAATAGCTCCTATACCCTGTTTATAGCAAGAACTGTCAAACTTCTTGTTGGCAAATCTTTTACCACTGAGCCATTTTTTCAAGTTTGGAGATAGAATAGAAAAGTACGAGTGATCTAAGTCTGGCGAAAAAGGTGTGCGATGAAGCAATTCGAACTTTAAGTCATTAATTTTGTCCATCGCAACAGCGGATGTATGAAGTGAAACATTGTCTTGATAAAACAACACTTTATTTTTCGTCAAATGTGGTCTTTTTACCATAATTTCAGCAACTAAACGCTGCAATAAAGTATCATAATATTCGCTGTTGACAGTTGTTTCCTTTCTGAAGATAATTAATTAAAACAATCCGATGCTCATCCAAAAAAAAAACAAACGCCATGACGCCTTGCCCGCAGATGGAACCGTCTTCGCCTGCTTTGGGCAAGATTCTCCCTTACCAGTCCACTGCTCTGACTGTTTCTTCGCCTAAGTTTTGAAATGGTGGACGCATGTGTCATCTACGGTTATAAATCGACGCAATAATTCGGTTTTACAGCGATGAATCATCGCCAAACACTGTACTGAAACACCTTCATGACGTTATTTTTGCTTTATTAAAAGCAAGCGCGGCATCCATCTGGCGCACAGCTTTCTCATCTTCAAATATTCGGTCAATATTCGAAGTATAGCACTTTTCAAAATGCCGGTCATATCGGCTAGCTCACGCACCTTTAGCCAGCTCAGACGATCATCTAATACCATTTTATGGAGTTTCTTAATCGTGTCTGACACCTCAATGGATCGACTGATACGGTGTTCGTTTTGGCAGCTCGTACAGCCTTGTTTAAACTCTGCTACACAAAATTTTACAGCCACAAACGCAGAAGCAGTCTCCTCTAGAGTAGAATCTATTGAGTTACATAACGGTGACCAATTTTATCCATGTTTACATAGATCGCTTACTTTTGATGGCTCAAATGAAAATATTACACAACGTGGCGTCTTGAAACTTAATATTTTATAAGATTTCCACTTTTCAGCAAAATATTTTTTGTTTCAAACTACTGGCGCCATCTATATGTTAAATCGGCTAGTTTTGGTACGTACCTTGCAACTGTCCTAAACTACCTGGAAACCTTTTAAAACTTGGGATTTCTTAATATTTTGGCAGATCGCAGCGGGCGGTTGTAAGTGGGCTATTTCAATTTGATTCCCATACTTTTACCTCCCATACAAATTAATTGCTAATGCTTTCAAGCAGTTGTATACAATTCATTCACATTTGGCACGCATTGTGCGCTTTGTAAATTCAATTCTGAAAATGAAAATTGGCACCATTGCCCCACCACTTCTGGTACATTCCATGTAAATGTAAAATTTATTGTCAGTACGTAATGACCAATTTATTTGGTACGCGTTAAGAGTTTGCTAAAGTGGGAGCTGAAAATGAAAATGGACTTCACGGTTATGCCCTTTACGGTGCTTCCCATACAAAACAGTAAACTTTTGGAGTTTAAATAGTTTCTCTGTAATTTTTAACTGGTAAAGGGTGTCCCAACAAGAATGCAAAATTTAAATTTGGCGCCGTTCGAAGTGGCATTGTTTGACATTTGAACAATTGTTATTGTTTGCTAGTAGAAGGTACGAAATTAGTAAAAATTGAGCGCTACACGAATGAACAACGCATTCTTGTTGTACGTCACAGTTACAGGAAATTTTGTTTATTGTATTGATTCATAATGGCTGATAGAAACTGAGAAGAAATTGATCAAGTAACCACGTCTCTTCTGGTACCTCATTAACAAATGACCGATTTAACATATACGAGTATATTCTAAAGTTCATACCTTTCAGTTTAAGTTATGAAAATGATCTTATAGTAGCCAAAATACAAATAAACCGATTTAGCGAAAAAAATCTCTATAATTTCCAAATCGAAGGTAACATTTTTCATCTGTTGCCGTGATTTATTTCAGACTATTTTTTGATAAGAACCCCGCGACTTAAATTTCTGTGCTGGTTAATACTTCAGTTTCCTAATGAAAATTAAAACTGGATCTTAACTCAAAGGGCTATCTCATACAAGTACTAGTTTTCGACTCTACACTTGCTAAGTTCAATATTAACTCATTGAACTGCCAATAACTAGCTAATTTTTATATTATTGCCTAAAGACTACATACAGAAAGGGACATTGTGATATTGGTAATTGTCTTACAATGCTAACGACAAATTCATTACATATGCAGCACATGCAAGGACACCGATCAACCTTAACATTAAATCCTGCGATTAATCACAATTTAACTGTGACGTTCTAAAAAAAAGATAATTTTTGCGAGTGACAGCTGGCGTAACATTTTACATTCAAATGAAAAATAAGTAGTAATCGCATGTGGCAAGAAATACAATTAAACTACAAAACGCATAAAAAACGTCATTGAAATGTCACAATATTTGCCGCGATACAAATGCAACAAACGTTGAACAAACCAGTCTTTCAACACAACACTGCCAACACCGCCTGCTGCCTCATTTGAATAGCGCAATCAGTTAAACAGCCTGGAAGTATGCAACAATGAATATTATATCGTAAAAAGCGGAAAGTGAATGCAAAACACAAATGAGCACTCACTCACACAGAACTAAGTTCACAAGGACTTCAAGTTGATATTGCAGCACCTACTGTTGCAGCCAATCAACTCGGTTTCCCCTCGTTTGGCCGTAGCGGTAGACTTGTATTGAGGCTGCCACATTCTCACCCACAGCTTAGTTTCTTAACTGGATTCAGTCATTAAGTAACAATAACAACAACAATAGCAACCTCAACAATGTAAAGGCAGTGAGAAATGGCAGGCTATTAATGGGCCATAGGAGTCCTATATAATTGAAATTGAAGTTGCTTCAAACAACGCTATGTGGCAGCTTAAGTAAACGGCTCTTTTAGATGCAACAAGCAAATCAAATTACATTAAGCTCATTTGCGGCTTGAATTCTTAGTGTCGCAACATTTAAAGTTGGTCTTGCTTTGCGCAAAATAACAAGTGGAGAGAGTGAGAGAGTAAATTTCGCTTTCCAGCAATATAGTTGGAATTATTCGAAAGATAGATAATTGTTGTTAGTGAGACTTGCATGTGACGATTCTTCATTTCTAGCCGAAAAGATTGTAAAATGCTTCCAAAATTTCACTAATAAACAACTTCAAAGCTATGATAATATCTGTGGTTACAACCCGTAACAGCCTAACTCGAGTTAGGACTCAATTGAGTTATTAGCACCATCGTATTCAGCGTATCTAAATTTATTTGCTCTAAATTTTTCATGTTTGTATCTCTTCTAGGAAGGCAATTAATCCTAAAAAACATAATAGCCTAAGTTATTTTTCTAAATGATTATTTTGTCATAACTGCCTAAGTCAATTTAGGATTACAACAAATATAAACATTATTTTTTCATCATTGCCTAAATCAACTTAAGTCGTTAATCCAAAAAAATAAAGAAATAATTTTATTTTCCTAACTTGAGTTAAGCTCTTATTCCGAATTACAATTTCGTTTTTTGGTAAACATAAATTGAGTTAAGGCCTTTCTCCACACTTAAAGTTTTTATTTAATCTGGAATAATAGCCTAACTCAACTTGAACTTTTTGACTTTCTTTCGTTCAACAATTCATAAGAGCCTAAGTGTCTTTTTCGATAATATCTTTTGACTGCGAGAATAAACAACTACTTTTTTGTTAACAACTAAGTAAAGAAATTCGTTTCCTTGGAATCTGTAGCAAAGTTTTCCAAAAAACACCTTCTCCTAATTTTCAGTGAAGATTTAAAACTTTAAACTCCTGTACTGAAAATATTGAAAAACAGACTTAGGCTGTTATGGGTTGTGACCACAGATATAATATTATTGCTTTTGAAGCTGAAAACGAAAAAAAAAAATCATTTTCAATAACGAATTTATCTACTATAGCCCCCATTTCATCATTCCATTGCTAATTTCTAGTCATTTCTTCTGAGTCAGCGAAAAATCAGATAGCACATCTTAATTATAGCGATGTGAAATCCAGTAGTTTGTTTCGGTTTACTTCATTTTCGTTCCCTCCTTTTCTTGTTATCCCCAGAAAGCGTTGATTTGGATAAATCCGTTTTTGTAGCGTTTCTTCTGGAGATTTCAGCGATTTGTCATAGATTAATTGATTAATTTTCGTATGTTTTATCTCAAAAGGAAAAATTTTCAAAAACTCTTTCAATCTCTGATGGACGAGTGTGCACCCGTAATTTGCTGATTTTAGATTCAAGCGTTTATTCAGGTCGGTTCCCCCCTTCAATACGAATTTTGGTACGATATCTGAAAAATTACTTATTGCCGCGCGAGTGTTCTGTAAGAAGAACATCATTACATGATCTAAAATTCACTTGTTGTCCTCCTGACAGGGAAGACTTCCTTTTATATCTTCTCACCGTGTGCAAATTTTGTATAAGGTGTGTATACCTTGATCGTAGTAGCTACCGGCGGCATCTTCTCATTTCTCATGAGTAATGAGTTGTGTTTGTGGCTAATTATCTCCGTAGTGAATTGTATGTATGTGCCGTTCCCCATTTCTCATGGGTAATGTGTAAGCGATCGTTTCTCACAGCCCATGGCGATGTGCGTGGGTTACTCCGTCTGTGCGTGAGCTACCCATTACCCACGAAATATGAACTCTTCTATGCAATACCAATATTTTAGTGCTCAGCACAGTTTGTCAAACGGTATTATTCGTCACAAGTATCCAATAAACTGGTCTATAGAACTATTTATAATTCAGGCGAATAGTATGATGCGGTATGTACTGGTTTTCCGTACATTGTTGCTGAGACAATCTAAGGATCCGAATAAATCCTACAGAAAATAAATCGGATTGTGGATAAATGACGCACAATGGCCTAATCAACAATGAAATTACGAGTTGTAGTATACGAAATGCATCGAGGCTTTAGAGAAATGTTACGGTTGGTCACAAAACTGTATGTTGGGGGATGTACTAATTTTGTCAATCTATTTGTAATACCAAAACTATAATATAGAGTTATCCATTCAGTAGTCTAAAAACCGCCGATCTGGCAATGCTGTCAGCTGTTAAATACCTGTCATCTGAAGTGTTACATATTTAGTGAAAGGTTTGCCATTTACGAATATGGATCGTTTAATAACCAAAGAACGAGTAAAAATAGTTAAAACTTACTACAAAAGTGATGATTCAAATGTGAGTTTTCAATCGAAATTTTCTTCAGCGATGAAGCTCATTTTACACTCAGTGGTTACGTCAACAAGCAAAATTGCAGCACATGTGGCCCGAAAAACCCACAAGTGATTGTAAAAAAGCCATTGCATCCGGAAAAAGTGGAGGTTCCATCGGTCTGTATTTTTTCGAAAATGACGATGGAGCAACCTCAAAAGGATCCACTGCTACAGCCAATCCACAGGCGGTTATGTAAATAACATTGCAATTCGTAGATAAAGGCAAGGTCCAAGCATTATAATGAAATAAAAGTTTAATCGAAATCATAGCAATAATGACATTTTTTTCACAATGTTTATTGGAGAACGAATATGATTCAAGAGCATCGTGAACAATTTCTTTGGAAACAGTAAGAGTGAAAACTAAACACAAATTACAGATTTGAATTCAGTCCACCAAATTATCGTAGGAGAGATATTTGGTTGCTCTAGTCCAAAATGTTGTTGGCTAGGATAGCAAGTATCTGGTACAGTTAGTAATGACGTTAGCCTAGAAATAAATTGTAATCTGGTGTAACTTCCAATTCCTATTCCACGTCGTTCGTTCTGTACAGTCGTTCCAAAATCTCGAATTATAAATGCTTACATGGCTGGAAGTAATACTTGATTATAAAACAAAATTTTTCGATTTATTATACCATCGTAATATACGAGGTGTGTTCAAAAAAGAAGGTGAATTTTAATTTTTCTCAATAAACATTTATTTATTCATCAATTTCTATTATGTCTCCTTCAAAGTAGTCCCCCTTAGATATAAAACACTTATGCCAGCGTATTTTTCAATCCTAGAAGCAGATATGATATGTACTTTTTGGTATGCCCTTGAGTTCTCTCAGCGATTCGGTTTTTATCTCCTCAATCGTCACAAAACGCCGTCTTTTCATGGCTCCCTTCAATCTTGGCAACAGGAAAAAGTGGCAGGGGGCCAAATCTGGTGAATGTGAACATGAGTGAGCAGGTGCGTTCTCTTGATGCAAAAGCCATGAATTTGTTTTCCACAATTCCGGGAGTTTTTTCATATTGCTTCACGCATACGGCGCATAACTTCAAGGTAATACTCCTCATTTAACGTACGACCTTGTGGTAAAAACTCCTGATGCACTATGCTATGGTAATCGAAGAAAACAGTGAGCAAAATCTTGACATTTGATCAAACTTGGCGTGCTTTTTTTGGTCTTGGCTCTCCTGGACTCTTCCATTGGGACGATTGGGCTTTGGTTTCGATGTCATAGCCATATACCCATGATTCATCATCGGTTATAACCCTGTCAAGCAAATCTAGATTATCGTTGACGTCATTCAACAATTCCTGAGCGATGCTCATGCAACGTCGTTTTTGGTCAAAATTCAGCAATTTTGGAATGAACTTCGCTGCCATACGTTTTATGCCCAAAATTTCCGAAAAGATTGCATTGCATGAGCCAACCGATATGCCGACATCCTCAGCAACTTCTGTAATTGTGATTCGACGATTCTCCATAACAATTTTCTTCACTTTCTCAACATTTTCATCGGTTGTTGATGTGCTGGGACGTCCAGAGCGAGCGTCGTCATTCACATCTTCTCGACCTTTTGCGAAAAGCTTGTACCACTTGTAAACATTTTTTTTTTTTGACTCAGAGTACTCTCACCGTATTTATACAAAATCTGATGCAACTTCTTTGATCCATTTTTTCGATAGCAAAAAATCACCGAACACGCAAAACACTTATCTTATTTATGCCCCTCACAAAGAAACTAAACATAATATATGGATAAAACCGTCAACATATCTTCGAAACGAGTGTACCCACATAAAAAAGAAAATAATAATCGAAAGTCCAATATACGTAGCCCATGAAATTTGAAAATTTACCTTTTTTTGAACACACGTCGTATGTGAATAAAGGTAGCATTTGAGAATGGAAATGGAGCTCATTGCCACATCTCTTCTGGTATTCTGTCCAAATTGAATGATTATCTGAAATTCATTGTGTCCTCTGTAACTTCTTACTAGTAGTCTGATTTTGAATTTTTTCTCTCATTTCTTTTCTCTTTCTCTTTCTTTCCCCCTCTCTCTCTCCCACTGGTAACTCTTTTAAAAAATTACTTAATTTAATTGGATTATCATTCATTCAATTGCACTAAATGCAGTATAATTAATTAGTTCGAAGAACATACGAACAAATTGCACGATTTAGTAAATTAATTAGTTCCTCTATAATTTCTAAGCGGAGGTCTTCAGAAAGTTAAAATACTGCTTCTTCTTTTATGCTTACAGAGTACCACAAAGGCAGAACGTTGGGTGCAGATGTGAGTATGTGAGCAAATTCATGTGACTGAAATTTCAGCGCTGATTTCAAAAGTAAACCATATTTTTTGGTAAAAATACTTATGATTTTCAGTAAGATTGCATAATTTCTGATTCCATTCAAACATACCTATAGTATTCCATAGATACAGGGTGGCTACCCAATTGTGCTACAATAAAAAATGATAATAACTTTTTTTTTTAAATCAATATATTTAAATTCATTTCATGCATATGCGACATTTGATCAGAAAATTATTCATTGCGGCCTGAAGGATTGAAGTCGGGATCTTCTCAATTATGGTTCGTATGGACTACTTCAGTTCAGTCAAATTTCTTGTGTATACCCGTATGTGGAGGGTGGTAATCAACAATAATTTCGCAAGATTGAGAAAAAATGAGAGATAAAGTACGGGGGCTAATATATGCATATGCGACATCTGATTAGAAATTTATTCATTGCGGCCTAAAGGATTAAAGTCGAGATCTTCTCTGCTTCAGTTCAGTCAAATTTCTTGTGTATACCCGAATGTGGAGGGTGGTAATCAACAATAATTTCGCAAGATTGAGAAAAAATGAGAGATAAAGTACGGGGGTTAATATATGCATATGCGACATCTGATTAGAAATTTATTCATTGCGGCCTAAAGGATTAAAGTCGAGATCTTCTCTGCTTCAGTTCAATTAAATTCCTTGTGTATATGCAGGGGGAAGGTGGTAATCAACAATAATTTGCAAGATTGAGAAAAAATGAGAGATAAAATACGAGGGGTTAAATAGTGTTTATCATCTGTATTTTACATCCATACGATACGTACCTTTAGTGGACAAAGAGTTTAGGGATAGTAAATAGCGTGTTCTCTTTTCTTATTATACCAAAATTGATGTTTCGTGAGCTGCTGCAGATTGAGCACTAACCCTCAACTCATTTCCTTATCACAAAGTGACAAGATCATCGGGTGAAAGGTCACTGCTAGAATGCTGAGGCAAAACCTTTTTTTTCTACAGAATTGGTCATAGGAATTGGAATACTTATGATTTAAAGTTCATTAGTTTATACATTAACACCTTGGTTTCCTTTTGCACACCTCTTCCTTGACATAATCCCATAAAAAAGTCTAGTTGCAGTCAGGTCAGGTGACCTTGGTAGCCAGCAGAAAGTCGGGTGTCTGGATATTTATTTGTTAGGGTGTTTTCGTTGGAGCTGCGCCATAACCGGTCTGGCATTGTGTGCGGTTGCTCTATCTTGCTGGAACCAAATGTTGTTGAAACGGACACGTGTTTGGTAGCTGTTTTGGGTAAATAAACTATTATTATTATTATTATTACGTTTTGTGTTTGAAGCACGATTCGTGCGCCACCCTGTATTGCTATGATTTAAAGTAATTTTGTAATACAAGAAATACGATAAATCTTTACGTGAAGTTGACTTATAATTATCTATGCAGTTTTCATGAATGAAGAATGTCGCAATTACGATCACATCTTGTAAACGTGCCAAACATTTTGAATTGCTTTAGGATTTTTCAAATAAATGATGAGATATTTCAAAGGTGATAAACATCATCACCATCCCTAAATAGAAAAATTTACTCAAATTCTAAAGAAGATTCAGATGGTATAAAAATGTGGTACAGTATTTTCAATTATTTGTGAGAAAAGTTGCACAGGAATCGAAATTGATTACATTTCTTTGGAAAATTCATGATTTCATAACACTAAGTAATAAATTTGCGATTCCTATACAACCTTTCTCACAAATAAATTTGTACCATCTAAATCTTCTTTACAATTTGAGTAACTTCTCCTATATAAGGACGGTGATGATGTTTATCACATTTAGAATATCTAATCATTTATATGAAAAATTCTAAAACAATTAGAAATGTTTGGCACGTTTCGTTTGATTGTTATGACGGCATTACACTGGTGCATGTTGAATTTTTAACCCATTCAATAAATAAAATCAAAAAATGCGGAATTTGTTATATCCCCTGTGCGCATCACACAGTTTTGTGACCATTGTGTGCTTTCGCCAGTACTGGAATGTGAGAACATTTATTTTTGATTTCAACAAATCGAATGCTTTGAAATGTATTACTTTCGTCTACGCAGTTTTGTGGAAGTCGTCGAGTGACTGCTGTTTCACCAGTTGTTTTTTCATGCGGTTTACCCCTCTGCCTGTTTGAAGGTTTGTCGCTTTTTCGTTTTTCTGGCAGTTCTACCGCATTGTGTTGTTTGAATTTCCGTTTTTCTGTTGCCAAAATAGCACAGCGGAAAGCAAACACCCACTGTGTGAGCACATCGCCATCAACAGCAACATCAAAACCACCGTTGATGCTATGGTTATACGAGTTCTAAGGACCATCAACAATTGCACCAGTGGAAACATCATCTGCGCCATGTAATCATCATCACCATCGTCAGCGTACTCTCATCAAATGGAACTACAGAAATGTTATTTTTTTGAAAGATGTATTGTGTTTGTGCGGAAAAGAACATTTGCTTTGCTGAGTATTCAAACATACATAAATGGTAGTGGTTGCTATCCGAAGCCGCTTTATGGAACGGTGTTTATTATGGCATTCCAGAAGTTACTGAAAAATTTCATCCATTTGCTTTTGCATATTTTTATCATATTCAATATTTAATGCATACTTCTATTTGAGATGGCATATATAAAAACTGAATGGATTTTTAAATTTAAATGTCCTTCAAGACATTGTAATATTATTGAAGGACGGAGACGCCGCCTTTAATGTAACTCCACATACCGGGTTAACCATTTTACGGTTTCAAAAGTAAAGTTAAATAAAACACACACATAACTTTGATTTCGAGGAGACTTTAATTTCATAATAATGCTTGGACCTTGGATTGGTTGCAACAGTGGATCCTTTTGGGGTAGTTTTCGACTTCATTTTCGCACATTTTGGGAAGTATCTCGATGATAACTTGACAGATGTTGGTTTTGAAATACTTCAATGTTTTGGGATTACCGGAGTAAACACAGCCAACGGCATCAAATTGCATGATCGTGGTGGTCAATTGACGTCGCCAAAACGTAAAAAGGGTTATTCATTTTTCGGTTTCAAAAGTGAAGTTAAATAAAACACACATATGGCTTTGATTTCGATGGAATTTTAATTCCATTATAATGCTTGGACCTAGGACTGGCTGCAGCTGTGGATCCTTTTGAGGTATTTTTCAACCACTTTTTTGTTTATTTCGGGCGGTGTCTCTGCGACGACTTGACGATTGTTGATTTTCAAATGCTCCAATGTTTGGAGATTATTCTCGTAAACACGATCTTTGACGAAGCCCCACGAAAAAAGTCTAATGACATCAAATTGCATGATCGTGGTGGTCAATTGGCGTCGCCAAAACGTGGAAAAGGTTATCAATTTTTCGGTTTTAAAAGTGAAGTTAAATAGTGGATCCTTTTGAGGCAGTCTTCGACCGCATTTTCACACATTTTGGGTGGTATCTCAATGATAACTTGACAAATGATCGTTTTGAAATCCCTTAACGTTTGGGGATTATCCTCGTAAGCACGATATTTGAGGTAGCTCCACGAAAAAAAGCCTAACGGCATCAAATTGCATGATCGTGGTGGTCAATTGACGTCGCCAAAACATGAAAAGGGTTATCCATTTTTCGGTTTCAAAAGTGAAGTTAAATACAACACACATACTAGTGTAGTTTTGATTTCGATGCAACTTTAAATTCATTATAATGCTTGGACCTTGCATTGGTTGCGGCAGTGGATCCTTTTGAGGTAGTTTTCAATCATTTTTTCGTTTATTTCGGGCGGTGTCTCAGCGATGACTTGACGAATGTTGATTTTCAAATGCTCCAATGTTTGGAGATTATCCTCGTAAACACGATTTCTGGCGTAGGCCCTCGAAAAAAGCATAGCGGCATCAAATTGGTGGCCAATTGCCGTCGCCATAATGTGAAATTACACTTTCTGGAAACTTCTCACGCAATAAAGCCAATATCTGTCATGTTGGTTGTTTCGTGTCACCGTCTTGTTGAAACCACTAATCGTCCAGTACATAATCTTTAATTGCAGGCCAAAAAAGTCGGCTATCACACGGCCAGAGCGATCTGAATTGGCGGTAACGGTACCTTCGGGCCAATGACGCCTCTAGACCATAATGCGCACCAAACAGTCGCTTTTTCCGGATGCAATGGTTGTTTCGTCATCGTTTCTGCGTTTTCCGAGATTTATATTAGACAATTTTGCTTGTTGAAGTAACCACCGAGTGAGAAATGGAGAACATTTTTGTTCGAAGAGTCAGCATTAAAAGCCTGTTGCTGTAGCACCCATTGAGCATATTTAAGGCGTTGTGAATGACTAGCCGGCTTTAATTGTTGCGTGAGTTGGGCTGTATATGGATAGAGGTGCAAATCCAAATGCAAAATACGTCATAATGGGTCGTAAGAAAGGCCTATTTGCTGGGAACGCCCTGGAATCGACAAATTTGCATTATCCGCCATACTTTCACTAACAGAAGCGATATTTTCGGCAGTGAGTACATTGCGATGATGTACAGGCCCGATGACATCTGAAACGCTTTCAGTCTCTTGAAATTTCTTTATAATCATGGCCATTATTTGCACAGTAGGGCGGTTATGATGATCATACTCATCCCGTAATGCACACAAAAGGACCCTCGTTTGAATCAGCACTTTTGTAGTAAGTTTTAACTATTTGTATTCTGTATTCGTGAATGGCAAACATTTCACTAAATAAATAAAACGTCAGATGGCAGGTATTTAACAGCTGACAGCCCTTCATCTGAAACGCTTTCAGTCTTTTCAAATTTCTTTATAATCATGGCCATTACTTGCACAGTAGGTCGGCTAAGACGATCATACTCACCCCGTAATGCACGAAAAGTGCCCTCGTTTGAATTACCGCTTTTGCAGTAAGTTTTAACTATTTTTACGCGTTCTTCGGTTGTTAAACGATCCATATTCCTAAATGGCAAACCTTTCACGAAATAAATAACACTTCAGATGACAGGTATATAACAGGCGGGCGATTTTGAAACCACTAAATGGATAACCAGGTGTATGAAGCTTTTTCAGTTACAACCCTTGAAAAGGAACTTATTTTTGGTCAAATTTTTTGTTTTTATCCAAAATCAATCTGGATTAATAGAAAATGATAAGATATTGTGGAATATTGATATTGTGGAATTCAAAAACAAAACATAAATAAAATTCTAAAGATTTAGAATTTAAAGATCTAAAAACGTTAAAATTAGGATATGCTAAAAAATATTACTTGTTGACAATTTAGTCCGGCGGAAGAAATGCATCAAGCACAATACACGAAATAATCGAATAATAGTATTGATTTTCGAGCGATTTCAATGCGATATTCGCGGTTTTGCTTCGCTTTTGACACGATATTAACTCGATTGGTCTGTTGTTTCCGAATCATAAGTATTGGCCAAGCCTCATCTTCCGTAATAATGCACTTCTATAACGTTATTGTTGCCATAAATTTATCAAACTTGATAATTTTTGGTACCAATCGTAATTTAATGCATCTAAGGCTTAAAATGTTAATCGGACGTTTTCGAACAGCAAATTTCGGATATGTGATGATGATCGACTGGGGCGCACTTCGTCTTTAACTAGTCTTTGAACTGTTTATGCCACATATAAATTGTTCTTTCCGGCAATATTTAACCACCAAAGACATTGTACAATATTCCAAACATTTCTCTGCAAAAATTCCATTTCTTAAACAAAATATAATGCAACTTTTTTGCTCTCACACAACCAACAAGAGCAGCTAAAATACCACTGACACTTATTATGTGAAATTTGGCACTGATATCGGTCGTAGTACTGCCAATTTAGAAAATACATTTCTGATATTTGTAATTTAAATTGTAAAGTAGCAGGGCCACTTTTGGACATAGTAGTATTGGATTGTTGTATAAAAATCTTTGCTGAAGAATCAAGTAAAAGTTCCTGAATTCAGTTGAAGGAAAAGGATTTATTTGAACCATAGAATTGAAAACTAATAAAAAGCGTGATTTTATTATTTGAATACATTTACAATATGTGCTAATTATATGTAACTGTTTTCAGTAGACGATTTGAAATGTACCAAATCTACTTATAACGAAACTCATTTGTGATAAAAATGTACGATTTTTTTCAAAGGACACCTCTTGCATCTATTTCGAAAATTATTAGTATTTTGTTAAAAAATCAATTGATTTCGCTTTGATGATGAACACTGCAATGCAATTTGAATTTTCTCAAAGTTTCACCTGAAGTCAACTTGTTCTGATACGAAATTGTACGTATTGTTAGAAGTGGCGTAATACATGTTGCTTTCAATTAATAGACAATAAAATAATCGAAATTACATGCTACTGAAATCTTCCCTTTAGAAATTATAGCGGAACTATTGTTTTCTGTAATTTCTGGTAATTTTGTATAAAGTTTACGCTAAGGGACATAGCGAAGCTAACTATTTTCATTTGCAGGACTAAGGTACCATACCGAATTTAGTGCTATTGAATGAAAAGTTCGAAACTGGGAAAATATGGATTAAACTAGATATCAGAAAGAGCCTAGAATTTCAATAGATTAGTCTTTTTTTCAAAATTTGTCTAACAGTATAAAACCATACAATAGACAAATGTATTAGCCACTGCAGCCTATTAACTAGAAATTACAGAAAAAAGATTGAATTTCCAGTACCAAACGCGATATAAATGACGAGGATTTACATAACTTTAGGCTGCAAATTAGGGATTACAGTCAGAAATCGAATTTTGATAAATCGATAAATTTGTATAGGATGTGCCAGAATAGCTCATTATTGTTTTCTGAATTTAGATTACTGAACGCACGATGTGTGGCAAATTTGGCAGTATTTGCTACAACAAATTGGAAAATATAGAGTTAGGAACAACAGATGAGGCGTGGTTACATTATTAATTTTTCTCCGATATTGTAGAGAATTGTAAAAAAAAATGTATTGTATTAAAATTTATAGTCAAGTATATACTTGACTAATTAGAAATTATGGGGTATTTATTGAATTTCAAAAATCGGTCAGTTTATATGGGAGGCACCAGAATGGGTTTGGCATCGTACTCCGTTTTCAATTTTACATAATGACGTTAAAAAATTAACGTATTCAAGAGGTAAACGTTATAAAATGCACACGTTCTAATGACTCCAAAAATGATGGGCATCAAATTTGTATGGGAGTTACCAGGTGGGGCGTGGTTATTTGATTGAATTTTCTTCAATATTGCAGAGAATTACAAAACAATGTAATGGATAAAAATCTAAACAACTTCAGCCGATTAATTAGGAATTACAAAGTGTTGATTGCATATCGGAAAATGGGGAAATTTTTGTGGGAGGTACCAGAATGGGTGTGACAATATGTTAATTTTTATTTAATTATTAGTTAGAGACGCTAAAATATTAACCTATTCAAGAGGTAAAGGTTACTAAATGTACATGTTTTAATCACTCTACAAAATATAAACAATATGAGCAATTTCTAAAATTGGGGTTTATTTAAAAGTAAACGATTATTTAGATATTTACGCACAGCTGTATCACTGGGTGGGAGACAAATGTTAATTCGCCCGAAGCTTATATACACAAAATTTAGAAAAATATTAGAACAGTTCCTCTTCTCCAGACACGAGTGGAAGGTAATTTTTTCTTTCTAGCACAATTTCCTCCGATTCATCGCCAAATACTTTGGCAGTTATTCCAGTGAAAATGCATATCTTTTAAATATAGAAAATATAACTACATCAGCCGAATGTCCGATGACACTGCCAGAGAATATTCGCCCAAAGGTCGAAAATTGTGAGCTGCTGGTGTATTTCAGTAAAAGTCGGTGGTTATTTTCACAAAGTGAGCCAAAATTAGAATAGGAAGCATTCTAAACTACTACAGCCGATTCTGTAATCAAAAATTATCGGGAATAAATTGAATTTCGAAAAATCGGTAAACTTGTATAGTGTTGTAAAGCGTATGCTAATATACCAAGGGATCGCATTTTTTCGTATGTTCGAATTCACATATAAAGGGTTATCCATTTAAATGTTTCAAAACCGCCAGTACAGCATGGCTGTCAGCTATCTGTTATTTGAAGCGTTATTTATTTAGTGAAAGGAATGGTCAAGATCATAAAGAAATTTAAGGAGAGTGGATGTGGTCAGGCCTGTGCATCGTCGCAATGTACCCACTATTTACGTATATGCGCACAAATATAGCTTCTGTTAGTGAAAGTGTGGCGGATAATCCAAATTTTAATTCAGAGCGCTATGACCGTATGGTAACAAACATTTTTTGGCCTATAACTGAAGATTATGAATTGGACAATATGTGGCGGCGCCACGAGCCACACCACTTGATCGATTTTGCCTTTGTTGCGTGAGAAGTTTCCAGAAAGCATAACTTCAAGTTTTGGCGACATCAATTGGCCACCAAAATCGTGCGATTTGACGCCTTTGGCGGTTTTTTTTTTGAGGAGCTGCGTCAAAGTCCGCGTTTTCGAGGATAATCTAAAAACATTGGAGCATTTGAAAACCAAAATTCGTCAAGTTATCGTTGAGATACCGCTCGAAATGTGCGAAAAAGTGTTCGAAAACTATCTCAAAAGGATCTACTCCTACAACCAATCCAGAGGAGGTCATGGAAAGATCTTAGCATTATTTAACTTTGTTTTTGAAACCGAAAAATCGATAACCCGGTATTAGTGTATTCGGATTTATATGAGCCAGTGATGTCCAAGATATACAGACTGTCTTGTAAGTGTTGCTACAATGGTATTGCCATAAAAACATATTGCAGAAGATTTTCTAACAAGAACTACACCGAAAATGGTGTAATTTGTCACATAGCCAGGCTTATTATGGACGAATTGTGGCGAAAGTTCTCCAATTAACCGAAGATGGTGTAATTTGTCACATTGTCAGGCCTATTATGGACGAATTGTGGCGAAAGTTCTCCAATTAACCGAAGGTGGTGTAGTTTGTCACATAGTCAGGCCTGTTATGGACGAATTGTCGCGAAAGTTCTCCAATTAACTGAAGTCTCCTGCTGCTACGGCACCTTATTTAATTGTATCATTTATAAAATCCATCAAAAAGACGCAATAAAAATGTACTATTTTTCAAATGAAAAAAATAATAATAACTTGTATGAATTAAAAAAAAGTTATTTGAGTTTTTTAATGTAACAGCAATCATCAGCCATCAGCGACTGCAGTGATGAAAATCGTTAGATCAATAATGCAATGATTGTATCAAAATCAAATCCCTCAAACAGAACTTTCATTTATGTTATAAAAATCTAACGACAGGCAAATGAAATAGAAACGAGTTAATATAATCATTAAAATGGAGCCGGGTTTCCTAACCCATCGGCAACACCAACCGAATAAAACGGCTTCCAGCTTGAAGATCATATTAAATGAATTGCTGCGAATCCGATTGCAATAAATATTTTTTAACTGTGTTTTCTTGTAGTCGAGAACGTTGGCTTATGCATTCCACCGCTAGTACGCAAATTACTTTCTGGCGTCCGCATTGAATTTATTATTGATGTTTCGTTCTATCAAACTTTATGGGCCGAAATCGGCAAAACCTTTGAAATTGCTGTGGCAACCATTTGCAAGAAAAGACTGTAATATACGCTTATTTCTAAATGAAACTATTGCACTAAACAACTGTTATTGCAACTCTTTGTGACAAAATTAATAGCTTACCGTCCTTACTTGTCAAAGTTAGGTCTATGGCAAAATATAAAGCGAAAAACTTTTTGATAGAAAATAACATTGTCTTACGATATGAGAGGCGAAAATTTGAAATTCTTATCCCAAAGCTATTTCGACTGTTTCGACTATTTCTTTATATGAAATTGTTAGACTTGTTTCTAAATAAAATGAAATATTTTTTATTGTTTACTTCTTTTTATTTCATTTTTTTTTGTTTGCTTTTTATCGCATCACTCTAACATCTCATTCAAATTAAGTTTTCTACTATTTAATTCTCGGCCGATGGTATAATCTTGCCCTCATAGTGTGGCTGTCGGCCGTCATCAGAAGCATCCTTCTCCATTCTATTTGAGCTTCCTTTAGTTGCTTTTATATCGTTCAGTATCCAAAGTTCTTGTTATGTTAGAAAATTGTTTTGCAAGTTAAATTTTCTACATTATCTCAGCTGAATGGCTGCTGAATGCGAAGAAGGAGAAGAAGCAAATACTTAAAAATCCAATTTATGAAAACCATTCAACAACTCAAAAAAAAAAAAAACATTCGCATTTCTCTTCTCTTTTTTCACGTGTAAATGGAACGAAAAAACAAATAGTAATTCGGAGGAGCCTGAAACTCGACGAAGGCATAGGACAAAAGTCAAGAATTACATTTGGTGTTTCCACAGTGTGTCAAATGGCGACATAACAAAAAGGAAAGTGTGGTAGTGAATGTTACAGATTTTATGTTTTACGCGCTGCTCTGACTCCACTTAGGGGTTAGCGAGTCAGTCAGTCAGTCGGCGATTGTTAGAAATGTCTGCGATAACATTGTGACTAAGTGACGTAACTTGTTTTCGCTCTTTGATAAGGCCCCAAGGGCAAAGGAATAACAACGGATAATTTACACTGTTTTTCGATTAATATCGACAACGGTTTGCTATTAACGCTATCCTTAGAAATCATCTTGGCCTTAAATGCATTATAAACTATTAGATTTAATAAATCATATCGGGATTGCTGGGTTCAGATTGCTTAACAATAGTGCAACACATACTACCGCCACACAATTCTAAATTACTCGGATCAAGAATAAAGATTTTGAGAACGAGTTTCAGCGGAATATAACTGCAGTTTGTGGCTCTATAAACATCATAGCAGATATTTTAGATCAGCCTAAATATAGTTTTGTACTAAATATTCATCTCATAAATGGAATATACAGGGTGGGTCATATAAGCGATTTAATTCTTCAATTTCTCGGTAAAGCGCGGCGCGGGGTGGCGGGGGATATGTTGTTCGCTGCGCCGCTTCCTGGAAATTTAGTCGCGATGGAGCCGTACACGGGAGTGCAGCGTGCATTTTGTGTCCGAGCGTATTACGAAAACAATAAATCAGTGATTACTGCACGACGTTTGTATCGGCATTAACACGGTTTACACGATTTAAGTGAAGTTCCAAGCGCCAATGTGATACGAAAATGGATCAGAATGTTCGAAACAACCGGCTCAACAGTACCAATTACGGTTCGTGGTGGCCCAATTTCTGCAAGATCAGCCGACATTGTGGAGCGTGTTCGTGTTTCAGTTCAGCGAAATCCGCAACAGTCAACACGTAAGAGAAGTCAGTCTTTGGATGTCAAAAGAACAACTTTACGACGAATTTTGAAACGTGATTTGCATTTGAAGGCTTATAAGATTCAGATAGTCCAAGAATTAAAACCCGATGATGCCAATAACCGACTTAACTTTGTCAATTTGATGCTAGAGCGGTTCAACAATTTCAACAACGTGATTTTTAGTGATGAGGCCAATTTTCACCTTAATGGTCAGGTGAACAAGCAAAATTGTCGGTTCTGGTCCGAGACTAATCCCCGACGCTTGCATGAACGTCCACTTCACAGCCCTAAGCTTGTCGTGTGGGCTGGGATAACGTCAACCGGTATTATTGGACCATACTTTTTTGAGGACGAAAAAGGGCATGCGATGACGGTTAGAGCGAACAATTATTGCAACATGCTAGCAGACTTTTTGGTGCCAGCTTTGCATGAACTTCAAGGTAATACCTCGAGGATGTGGTTTCAACAGGATGGGGCCACACGTCATACGGCTAGGGTATCCATACAGCTGCTGAAATGAAAAACTCATTTCGAAAAGGGGGGATATTGAATGGCCCCCACGTAGCCCCGATCTCTCTCCATGCGATTATTTTCTATTGGGCTACCTTAAATCGGTAGTCTACGAGAATAATCCGACCAATTTAGAGCAGTTGAAGAGGAACATTATTCAGGAAAGTAACAAAGTACCGAGAACAACTTTTCAACGAGTTTTCCAAAATTTGCGACTTCGATTCCAAGAGTGTCAAGCCGCCGAGGGAAGCCATTTGGACAACATTATTTTTAAGCCTTAAAAATTCCCATGCTTCTACTATTTAAAAATACAAATATATATTTTTTATGTTTCGGAGTTTTTTTTTAATTGAATATTTAAACCGCCAACACCCTTATGGCTCACCCTGTATTAGAGCTTTTCGCATTCCGTGTGTTTATAAAGGGTGCTTTTTTAGTCATAGTTTTTTTTTTTTTTTTTTAAATCGAATAAAACACTCAAATTTGCATCATATATTAAAATTTTTTATTGTAATTAATAAATTGGTCTCTGCCATTTAATTTTTAAAGATAATTTCATGTAAATGTTGTCCGCCGCTACGTCTCAAAATGTCCATTCGGAAGGTTCAATTTTTCATCACTTTTTGGAGTATTTCGGCCTGTATTCCACAAATAACGAGTGTTATGTTATCCTGTAAGGCTTCAATAGTGTTCGGCGTGCCCATATAGACCAACGACATGACACAACCCCACAAGAAATAATCAAGAGGCGTTAAAACGCAAGATCTTGGGAGCCAACTCACAGGGCTAAATCGGGAGATAAGCTGCTCACCAAATTCATCCCCCAACATATCCATTGTTTCACGAGCAGTTTGGCATGTTGCACCATCCTGATGAAATCGCATGTCAACTAAGTTGAACTCAGCCAATTGGGGCAAAAAAATCGCGTATCTTGACTCGATATCGTTCGTCGTTGACGGTAACGTTTCTTCCACGGGCGTCTATGAAGAAGAATGGACCGATGATGCCACCAGCCCATAAACCATACCAGACTGTCATTTTTTCGGGATGCATCGGTAATTCATGTATGACATGTGGCTGTTCATCACTAAAGATGCGACCGTTTTGCTTCTGTACGTATCCGTTCAGCAAGAAATGAGCCTCATCGCTGAACACAATTTTTCGATAAAACAGCGAATTTTCATTGAGCTTTTGTAAGGCCCATTCATCAAAAATTAGACGTTGCCGTAGGTCATTCGGCTTCAATTCTTGCGTGAGGTAAATTTTATAGGCTTTCAAACTCAAATCGAGGTGTAAAATTTTCCTTGTGGTTGAGTAACACATGCCCAATCGCTGAGAACGGCGACGAATTCTCTGGTCGCTACGGCTGCAATATTTTCTTCGGTACGCACTCTACGAATAAATTTGGTGCGAAATTTTTGAATTGTTGATTCAGCAGGTCGATTTTGGCGACCATAAAATGGTCGTATCAAATGATGCACATTTGGCACAGAGCACGAATTTTGAAAATAAATTTCAACGATTTGCAATCGTTGCTCGTCTGTTAGTCTTTCCATGATGAAATGACAGAGTATACTGTAAAGTTTTCACTTTGACAGATGACGTGTGGACGTCATTACCAACCAGTGCTGCCAACCTGAATAATTTAAATCATAAAAAATCACCCTATATAAACTTTTAGCGTTTATATTTATTTCTAATAATTTGAAAATAAATTTCATAATACTCAATTTGTACTTTAAAAATGTACTTAATTTGAATTGCAAATCAACGTAAAGTAATGATTTTGACGAAAGTTCTATTTCATTATTGTATAAACTTACAGCGTTTATACTTTCTTATAATAATTTGAAAATAAATTACTTAATACACAATTTGTACTTCAAGAATGTACTTAATTTGAATTGCAAATCAATGTACAGTACGTACACAATCATGAATTGTTTTTTTGTTTAACTATGGTATAAAATTTACTTGTTATCTATTGTGAAGTAATTAATACAACGAATTGTAAAAAGATAAATCGTAAAGTGACAAGTTAAGTTAGTAAGCTAAAAACGGCACATCTTTGCATCACATCATAGCGAGTAGTCATTTTCTATCTTCATCTCGAATTCTACATTAAAATTACCTATTATAACGTGAACAGAACTTCCGCTGTTCATCAATCATTTCATATGCATTTATGGCAAAGTATAACTTGCTATCCTCAAGGATGTATCCACTATTTCTAATCCTATGGGGTTTAATCTCTGATTTCTCTTTCTACCTAAATCCTAATACAATTTCCCGTTGTACGAAAGATTGTAAGAATCTAAGACTAGCAGCAGTAGTGTTTTCAACCGATTTTGCAGTACGTTGTGGTCCATGTTTGGCCCTAGCAACTACAGACTCTCTTTCTTTGAAATCATTCGCTACACGATAAATAATGCGTCTTGTTGGCACGTTGTTTCTCTCAAAAATTTGACATAACTTTTTCATCGTCACGGTAATCGATGATTGATTTTGATAAAAGGTTTTTCATAATAAATTAAATATTTTTCAATAATAAATTTGCCACGTCTCTACTTCACGACTGCTAAATATGAACTGTAAACATCGATGTTTACCAAAATAGCGGCAAAACAAAGCAGTAAACCTTCCCGACGGACACCCTGTATGTGGTAGTTTTACGCAGATGCTAGAAAGGCCTATCAATTGTGGGCGTGGTTATTGCAAAATATAAGAGATACGAATTTTCACTGCAAAAATAAGCAACGTGTGCAACAAGTTTTAGCATACCTACGAGGACTGTTCCAAAACTAGCCGACCTAATGGAGAAGACGCAGGAAACATTTTCCGTATTCTTCAACATAATCTCCTTTTATCTTGATACACTTTTTCCAGCGATATTCAATAGCTTCAATATCCTGTTTATAGCAGGAACTGTCAAACTCTTTAAAATAGCCATCAACCGCAAACTCCATCTCTTCATTGCCATTTTGTCAAGTTTGGAAATGGAAAATAGTCGGAGGTAGCTAAATCTGCCGAATAATGTGCGTGATGAAGCAATTCGAATTTTCATTAATTCAATATTGAACGTTGTGGACTGGAGCATTGTCTTGATGAAGCAATGCTACCTTTTCCACTAAATTCGGCAGTTTTTCCATAATTGCATCACCTGGAAGCTACAATAAACTAGCATAATATTCGCCAATGATGGTTTTTCTTTTCTGACGATATTCAAAATAATAATCCTGTGTGCATCCCAAAAAGCAGATGCCATGATCTTGCCTGCAGATAAAACCGTCTTCGCCTCCGTTGAACACTATTCTTCCATTTTAGTTCGCTGCATTGATTGCTCCTTTGCCTCAAGTGTGAAGCGATGGACCCATGTATCATCCCTAGTTATAAATTGACGCAAAAATTTGAATTCATTCCAATAAAATATCGCCAAATACTGTACTGAAACGTCTTCATAACGCTTTTTTTGCTCTATAAAAAGCAAGCGCGGCACTCATCGTGCTCACAGCTTTCTCATATTCAAATCTTCGGTCAATATTCGATGCATAGCACTTTTTGAAATGTCTTTCATTTCGGCTAGCTCAGGCACCTTTAGCTGATTCAGACGATCATCGAATACCATTTTATGGATTTTTTTAACCGTGTCTGGCGTGGACATCTCAATTGGTCGATCACTACGGTGTTCGTCTTGACAGCTCGTACGGTTACGTATAAACTCTGCTACCCTACGAAGGAGCAGATTCCCCTAGAATAGAATCTAGTTCGGCTTTAATATTGATTGGACTGAGACCTTCCAAATGGAAATATTAAATTCCATAACGGTGAGGAATTATCTTTATGTTTACAAATTCACTGAGATTGTTTAATTTTGATGGCTCAAATAAAAATACTAAACAACATGGCGCCTTGAAACTTAAAACATATGTTTTATAAGATTGCCACTTTTCAACAAAATATTTTTTTCAAACTACTGGCATCATTTAAACGCCATGTTGGCTAGTTTTGGGATCGCCCTCGTACTAATGGAGTGATAAATCTATACGTCGTCCATTATTTCGAGACTCGCAAGTATCAAAATTGGGTTGAGTTAGTTCTGTACAAGGAAACTTGGTCGTGCAAGTAATAAATTGAATGTATATTTTAGAACCTTTAGTTATTTGAAACTTGAAATTTTGAAATTTTGCGTGAGAAGTACCAGAAAGGACTTTTACCATTCTCGACCACAATTCTGGACTCAAGGGATTGTCAAAATTCTTTTCGTCGCTAACTTGTTAAGTATTGCCATTGTAATGAATCAAAAAATTTATTATGTTGCGAATGAAATTTCTTGTGCGAAATCTCTGAAATGTGAACCGATTTTATTAAAACAGCGGCATATGAGTGGTACAGTGCATTGAAGAGTAACCGAAGCCCTGGACGGTTCTCAACGCCTTCAACTGAAGTTAAAAGCGAAAGAAATGGTGACGGATGGCCTTCATTTAAGGCAGCTAAATATTCGGTATCTCCCTAACCAAATTGTATCATTTTATATGATGATTTGGGAATGACACGCATAGCCGATCGACTACTTCTGAAATAGCTGAATTTTCTTCAACAACTCAATTGCTTAAAGTTCCCGGAAGACATGCTAGAAAAAGTCAAAACCGACCCCACATTCATAATACGGAAATACAACTTGGTTTACGAGTTTGACAAGCATACCGATCAACAAGCTTCGGAATTTGACCTTTCAACTGAGCTGAAACGGGGAAAATTATTTTAACGCCGATCAAAAGTTAAAGATGCAGTTGACTCTGAATTCCTGCCGCAAGATCAGATGGTGAATAAAGAATATTATCTGGGCGTAATCGTGTTTGGGGAAGCAAACTCATCTAAAAAGACGACATTTTTTGCAAGAAAACTCATAGACATCTCACAAAGCCATCACTGTGAACAAATTTCCGGACAAAAACTCAGCAAATATATTCGAACAAGCATCGTATTCACCTGACGCGTTTCTGACTGATAGTACAGGATGGCACGGCTATGATTTGAGGCTTCTAATAAGTATTCAAATTTTCATTTAGATCATCACTTCGGTGTCAAATTCAGTTATGTGTCATTAGTAACTGTAAATTTTTCCAACAATAACTCTATCTCATAAGACATGCCCTGAAGACATGCTAGAAAGAGTCAAAACCGACCCCACATTCATAATACGAAGATACAACTTGGTTTACGAGTTTGACATGCGAACCGATCAATAAAACTTCGGAATGTGGCCTTCCAACTGAGCTGAAATAAAGGTGCTGTTGACTGATGAGTATCGCTATCATTCCGAGTGCTGCGGACTTTGAATTCTTGCCGCAAGATCATATGGCGAATAAAGAATATTATCTGGGCGTCATCGCGTTTGAGAAAGCAAATTCAAAAAAGACCAGGTTTTTTGAAAGAAAACTCATATCGGCAAGAACTTAGCAAATATCTTCGAACAAGCATCGTATTCACTTGACGGGGTTCTGAACGGCGAGACAACTAGTATTATGTTATATGCTATGATTTCAGGCTTCTCATAATTACTCAAATTTTCATTTAGAGCATCACTTCGGTGTCGAATTCAGGTATGTGTCCTTAATAATTGTACATTTTTCCGATCATCGTATGTTGCAAAATGTATGCAAAAATTGTTTCCCTTTCAAATTATCTCCATGAAAATCTTAAAAATGCTATCAGAAAAAGTTTCGAAAGCACAACAAAACGAGCTAACAACAATGGAGAAGAAAATTAAGACATCATGACGAGTAGACACAATTTCAGATACCAGGTAATACAATAAGAGAACTATTCATGCTAACATTTAACAATAATCGAGTTGAGAAGAAGCTAACAAAAACATCAACACTACTGCTGACGAAATTATTTCTTGGGAAAAACAACGACAACAACGGAAAACAACAAATATCTTGTACTTGGCGAAGGAAAAAACGTAATACACACACAAACTCTCTCGTCGGGATGCAAAGGAAAGCACATTCCTAATTGTAGTGGTGGCTGTGTGAAACGGTAACACAAAATATTTTCGTATAAAGACGAGATATTTTTCAAAAGTTTTATGGATTCCTTAGCAGCGTAACATGTTACAAAGTTAACAACAGTCGCCGCAACAACGACAACGACAACACAGCAACAGACTTTGGCAAGTGCTGGCGCCAAGAGAAGTACTCCCACAGGAGGCCAGTACATGGAACGTCCTCCTTCCAGAGTGGCAGGGTTGCACCAGCACCCATGTGGGGGCGGGCACAACTAACGGCCCAAGCAGCAAACGGCAGGGAATTCATAACTTTGAGGCGGTCGAAAGAAAAGGAATCATTTTTCATTCAATAAACTTGCGGCGGTTATGGTCTGAATGTTGCCTTAGTCCTTTTTTTGAGGCCATCCCCAACACCCCCCAGGTCTTTCACTGCGCTAAGTCATAGAAAACGATTACGAAATGCTACGAACATACTAGCGAATGAACGAAGGAAAAACGAAATACACGACAGGATATGTTGGTCTAGTAGAAGACAACCATTCTGTCAGCCAGCCATGTGGTAGAGTATTTGTAATTTTATGGATTTCGTTTCAGTTTTCTGTTGACTCTTAAATGGAACGGTTTTCAAACGGCTACGTCGTTGTTGATAAACACTGAACAACGGAGTTTTGGCTAAATACGGGAAAATCTCCCAGATCTGTCCTCAGTGAATTTACAATAATTGAAAGCCTTATTTTACTGTAACACGTAGCAACTTATCTATAGTAGAAAAACACAAACGTAGCAAATTGTTCAAAAGCGGTGTCTACACAATGGCCTTAAGTCCTTTGAATACGAATCTAGTGAAGTTTTTAATTCTAACGGTTATCCTGCAGTTCATTTCAAATGGTTTGTGAATTTTCTGCAAATATCTAACTAAATTTTGCAACTTTGTGTATGACTGCAGAATACCTGCAATAAAAATTAATAATTCAATAAACAAGAAAGAAAAAAAAAAAACAAAAATATAAAAAATATTTTAAATGTTTTCTATGATTTCTATTTCAATCTTTCTCTATGTGTGTATGTGTGTGTGTGTGTTTGTGTGCGTACCTCTTTTATGACTGTGTGCTTGTGTGTGTGCATTACTTTGGTCCTGTGTGTGGTGCTATGTGTTGTGATGCTGCTGTTGTATGGCCGGGTGGTAAATATCCGTGTGCCTGCGAATTCTCTGTGTGCTTGTGTGAGTGTGTGTGAGCTCGTGTGAATAATGGTTTTACGTGCTCTGGCTTTGAGTCAATTTCGTGTACAAAACCAATAACAAAAAAACCAATCAAATAAAATAATAATACATATGCATATCTTATAATCAACAAACACCGCTACTACGGCTACTACAAATGTTACATTATACAAAAAAAAAAAAAACTAAAAACAAAATTGTATTGCCTACTTTAAGGCTCTGCCATCAAATGCTTTGTCTGCGATTCCACCGTTAATCCGAGTTGTGCGGACCTAAAATCAAATAACAGCATAATTGCTGAGGTAAGTTCGAGTGATTTATCCTTATTACACATCCATACAAATGCTACATCTGCACTTACACACATAAACACACTGTCATCTCAATAAGATCCCAGTAAAATTGCTTATAAATAGCATAAATATCGTGCGTGATGTTTTTTGGGCCATTTCCTTGAGAATTCCGTTGAATTTTTCTCATTTGCCTTTAAGCAATTTCTATTCGAGAAGGCATGAAAATAGCAACGACGTTAAATTTTTAAGATTCCTCCGAAATGTTCAATTATTTGCAGAGGAATCTTTACAAAAGATTGTGTTCTTGTGTTATGTCTGCCAAAGAAAGGGGAAGCGGGATTAAGTTATATTTGCTAGAGCAAACATTGGTGAAATTTGATCAAGTACATATACATATATAAAAGCTGCAAAGTTTCTTGAACTCATGCCCTTAGCAAATACTGACTTCTTCTCGTAAGGGGTTAAACGAGAATCAAGTTGTCTTTCATAATCTATTACAATAAAGGATGGCTGTGAAATGTATATTGTGGAAAAGTATTCTAGTGGACATTTCAATTAAACTGCCTAGCCTTTCTTTAAAAGAAATGATAAATGGCTTTAAAAATACTCTTAAAAAGTAAATAAATCGTAAAAAGTACCTTTTAAAGAATAAAAATAAAAAAGGAGTGTGCCACCTCAAAAGTTAGAGGAAAGTTCCAAGATGTTCTGTGCTGACTTCAAATTTGGATCCCCTTGTATTAGATCCAAGTGTGTGTACTCAAATTAAAAATATATTCGGAACACAAAATTGGTCAATAAAACACAACAAATACTTGTTATTCATTTAAACTTATTGTTTTGCCTTTAAAGTATATCTCTTCTGGAAGAATATACTTATGCCAACGAATTATCCAATTTCTAAAACATGTTTCAGACACATTTTCCAAAAAAAATCTTTAGTTCTTGTGGCGAATTATTTTTTATTTTTTATTGACTTAAAATGGTAAGCTTGAAATAGTAATTTGAGTTTTGGAAATCGAAAAAAGTCAGCCAGAATAATATCTTGTTGTTGAATATAAGGGGTGTCCAAACAAGAACGCAAGATTTAAATTTGGCGCCATTCGAAGTGTTATTGTTTGACATTTGAACAATAGTTTTTGTTTGCTAGTAGAAGATACGAGATTAGTAAAAATGGAGCGCTACACGAATGAACAACGCATTCTCATTGTGAAATTGTTTTACCAAAATGGTGAAAGTTTTGCGGTTACAGTTCGCAAATTGCGATAAATTTGGTGTCACAATAATGCTCCAAAAGAGTCAACTGTAGAGAAATTAATGGATAAATTTGCCAAAACTGGGTCTGTCAGTGATGTAAAGACAACAACGCGTCTTCGACCAGGTCGATCGACTGAAAATGTCACTGCTTTACGTGATGATGTCGCTCAAAGTCCATACACCTCAATTCGACATCGAGCTCTTCAATTTGGTACCTCCAAATCCACTATGCAGCGAATTTTGACAAAAGATTTGCATCTTCATGCATACAAAATTCAATTGACTCAGGAACTGAAGCCAGCTGAACATGGACAGGAAAGGGAGTTCGATAATTGTTATTGGAGAGACAATATGAAACTGCTGATTTTGCCGATAAAATCATATTCAGTGACGAGGCCCATTTCCATCTTGATGGCTTCGTCAATACTCAGAATTGTCGCATTTGGGGTGAGGAAAATCCTCTAGTGATTCACGAGAAGCAAATGGATCCTCAACGTGTCACGGTGTGCTGCGGATTTTGGGCTGGAGGAATCATTGGACCTTTTTTTATGAAAATGAGGCATGTCAAGCACAAACAGTCAATGGTGTTCGGTATCGTGAAATGATAACCAGTTTTTTCGTGCCTAAAACTGAAGAAATGAATGTGGAGGGCATGTGGTTTCAACAAGACGGCGCCACATGTCATACAGCCAGAGAAACAATTCAATTACTGCATCAGTCATTTCCCGGTCGTGTTATTTCGCGTTTTGGAGACCAGAATTGGCCGCCTAGATGTGCGATTTAACACCATTAGACTTTTTTTGGGTTATTTGAAGTCGATTGTTTACGTGAATAAGCAGACGACTCAAGTCTTAAAAGAGGAAATTGGACTCTGCATTAATGAAATACCGCAGCATTTATGCAAAACGGTCTTTGGACGTTGTGTGCCAGCAAAGCCGAGGCGGCCATCAGCCCGATGTGTTGTTCCACACATAACCTCATTCTGTCTACTTTACGACATAATAAAGTTTCACGATTTTTTTTAAATATCTGTGTTTTATTTAAAATGTAAATCTTGCGCTCTTGTTGGGACACCCTTTAGTATTAATAACAAAAGAAAAATTCTCACTTGTACAGCGCCGCTCACTTGAGTAGCACCCCTTTTAAATATTTTTCTAAGCTCGATTTTTTTCCAAATACTAATATATCTAACTGCTTGTGCTTTTATAAATCATATTTCGTGTATTTGCTGTAATCCTATAACATGCATTTTCTACTTAATGAATTAAGTATTAAAACATTAAACACAAAGGAAGTCAGAAATTCAATTCCAGTTTTATTGTTTGCTTACATCTAATTTAAAAATAAGTATTTCAAATAAAATTTAATAGCGGATGCTTCCGCCCTGGTGGAGAATACATTCATATATTCTGTTCGGTAAAGAATCATACAGTTTTTTGATTAGGTCCGGCAAAATACACGACCAGGTCTGTTTAATTCCATTAATGAGTTTACTTTTGTTTGAATATTGTTTGCCTGATTCGTACACCTTGCGTGCTAGCCGTTTCCAGACGTTTTCATAATGTTTAAGTCTGGAGAGCAAGGGGGCCAGTTCATAACCTCAACATTTTGGCTTTCAATCCATGATTTGACGACTCTTGCTGTGTGGATTGGCGCGTTGTCATGATGGAATTTCCATTCCAAGCCTCCGAAAACATTTTTAACTTCAGGAAAAGCCTTTTCCAGCACGGCTTTGTATGAAGTCGCATTCACTTTTGCAGAGAGAAACTGGAGCTCTATTGTGGCCATAATAAGAGATTGCACCCCATATCATAACTCCACCTTTCTGGCTGTGTAATCGATTGAGTAGGTAGTCCTCGTTTCGAAGATCGTGGAAGTAGTAATTATATCCATCGGGACCCTCTAAATTAAATATTTTTCGTCGGAAAATATAATTCTATTCCACTTTCTACTCCACGCCATAGCAGTACGACAAAAATTAAGGCGACGTTCCTTGCGGAGATTGTCTAGCGGTGTTTTTTTTTAAGTCTTAAGCGTTGCAAGTATGCTGCTTTGAAAATAACTCTTTTTTACCGTTGATACACTTGCACTTACGCCAGCTCTTTTCTTGATTTTTTCAGTAGAGTCGTGTGAATTTGAGGCATATCTCTGAATAGCTCTCTTGTCAGCGGCTGTAATTGCACTTGCTGTTCGACCTTTCATATTATTTCCATATCCTAAATATGTAAATATGTCGATATAACTTTGTGACTTCTATTAGTTTTTCTGGCTATTTGATGAATAGAAAGTCCACACTCCTTGCAGGTTTTAATTTTGTATTTTTCATTTATACTCAAGGATTTAGCTCGGCCTATTTTACTTAAAATCGATTGTTTTATATTTAATTATACACAATTACTGTAATCCGATCTGATTCATGTTGATCTGCAAAAGACTTTCTCACTTAAATTGGTTACCACGTGGGGGGTGCTATTCAAATGGACCAAAAAGGAAGAACACATTTTTCACTCATTTAAAAGGAAAGAACGAATTAAAACAACGAGACACTTCCATGGCTTGAAATTTTTTGTAGGTGATGTGTGGAAGTAGGAGAGACAAATAAGAAAAAGCTGAACTGTTATGTGAAGTGTACTTTAAATTGTAGTCTTTATTGTTAAATGATTAGGGGGCCGCTATTCAAGTGAACGGCAGTGTATCAGAATATTGTGTTCGCCTTCATAAGGAAAAACATAATAACGATTAGTCTCGACATTGCGCTAAGTCGAGATAAGTTCTTTTGCCTTGTGGCCACAGAAATAATCACACTAATGTTTTTTTTATATACTGTCTTTGTTTTAACAGCGAATGAAGGACCTTATTTATCTTTTTGTTAGAAAATTGTTTAGCTCATAACTGTTTTCAAGTTTGAGCTATTGTGATTTCATGTGCTCAAGTACATCGTAAGTAGTTGCTACGTATTTGATGGTGCATCATCACACATTAAGGATAACAAAAGGAAGCTATGAAATCAAAAAGAGAAGCGACATATGAAAGATTTCTATTGAGAGTGTTTGAAAGGAATTTTGATTATGAGGGAAGAATGCGATGGTAGAGGTTTGTATCTCGGAATTTGCAATAGTAATTGTAAACTAATTACATACACAGTGATGCGGTTGTTTGTTAATGACAGCCAGGTCAATCTCTCTAATAAATTAGTAAGGAAATTTCAGCAGTGTGAGATGACGCATACTAAGTCCTCACTCAATTCTGTTTCGAAGGAACTAACTTACCCAAAGGTCAAATTCAATGTCCTGTTTCGGAAATTTAGTTGGCTGCTGTCAAAATTTGTTAAGATAAATAGGAGTTTTTCTGTAAATACCTACTACATAATATATATAAGTAATGCAGAAACATCAGAAAGCCTCCCTTGGCAACAGGAACGACCATAAAGAAGCCGTTGAGAGATATCGGAAGATTTTTCTTATCTGTTGTATAGTCGTACTACCATGGAGATCTTTTGAAGAGAGATATGGTAAATAGACCAGAAGAGCATGACGTTTATTGTTGTGTCGACATTTCTCGTCGGGCGTTAAAAATTTGTGGAGTATACAATGGACGACCAGTTCCATGCGAGGTATGATATAACAAAACTGGAGCAGCCTTTGTGTGCGAAACCGTGACCAGAGGGTTCTTCTCTTCTGATACCATGGGAGACCAGGGGCCTCAGCAACATTTTGTTCTTTCCCTTGTGCCCTTGTGGGAGCATCGTGCTGGCTGTGGTTGCCCGAACATGTGTTTTCAGTGATTTTGCGTTGCTTCAGAGTCTCCTGAAGGTAATGCGGGAAAACACTGTTCATCGCCAATCTGAAGTTTCTAGATAAGCCTCACTCCTAACCGGGATGAAGCTCACTTCATACCAAGTAGCTTCAAAGGTACTTTGGCTGAGAGAGGAAGCAAGCCCTGAGGAAACTTTCCAAGGGGACTTGTTTCTTATCTCAAAGGTACTTCGACTAATCTTTTCGGGATTAGTTTGAGTACCCCAAAGAGGCGCTGCCTGTCGCAAAAAAGAAAATAAAGATACAAAGGAAAAGAGAAAGAGAAAGCAGTCCCATATGCGATGGCACAAAATAAGTAAGGCCTTACGGCGAGACTCATGTAAATAACCGCAATTGATATCAGAAAGCCCACATCTCTTAAGGCATGCTTCTAGCGTCATAAACGTGCGTGTGATTCGTTGTGCTAATACTGACTTGGATCATCACCTGGTTGCAGCTAATGTACGCACAAGATTAAGCATCATCCATCAAATTCTCTCAACTACAACCACTGAACGTCCCTGATCTTGATTTTCCTGACGCACAGTGGCAACTTATTGTTCATTCTATGGCAACTGCTGCAAAAACCATACTTGCGTATGAGAAATTGCGCTCAAACAAGCCCTGGTATGAGGAAGAATATCGCATAGTGTCTGAGGAAAAGGATGCCGAATACAGAGCAACGCTACAGCCAATTGTAACGCCTGCAGTTAGGGAACGCTACAAGCAGCACAGAAGAGAGGCACACCAACTTTTTAGGCGGAAGAAGTAGTTGTGGAAAGAGCGTGAGAGTGAGGAAATAGAAAGATACAGGGATAGACGTAAAGCCCGAGAATTCTTCCAGATATAGAAGAACAGGGTATGAAACAGGGCTCCCATCCTGCAAGCACAGAGAGGGAAATCTGGTCACAGATACGCAGAATCTGCTGAAACTATGGGGAGAGCATTTTTGTAAGCTCTTAGTTCCGGATGGCAGCACGAGTGAGGAAATCACCGCAATTATCGACGATGGCATAAACTGTCCAGCTTCGAGTCAAACAGAGATCTGAACAGCAGCATTGCGGCTTAAGAACAACAAAGTTGCGGGCTCTGATGGCCTGCTAGCAGAGCTGTTTAAAACTGGTGACGATTAGCTGATAAACAGCTTGCATCAACTCCTAAATGCGATTTGGCTCGAGGAGAACATGCCAGATGGTCGGAATTTGAGTGTACTGTGTCCTGTGTGTAAAAAAGGCGATTTAAGTGTTTGTGAAAACTATCGCGGTATCAGTCTTTTAGCCATTGCTTATAAGATCCTGTTGAGTGTGATATGTGAAAGATTAAAGCCGATTCTAACTGATCTGATTGGACCTTATCAGTGTGGCTTTAGACCTGGTAAATCAACAACTGACCTGGTGTTTACACTACGGCAAATTCTAGAAAGGACCCAAGAAAAACAGATCGACCTGTACACGTGAATACAATAGATACAATAAGTTACAGGGGAAATATTAAATATCGATAAATCGTTCAATTTGTATGGGAGGCATCAGAAGGGCGATGTCAATGTCATCCATTTTTACTCTCAGAATTACGCTAATCAAACGCATGCTGTATGTTAAATGTGATTGAATTCAGTATAACTGCTTAAAGCATGTGGTATCGAAGGAAGGGTGGTTACTTGTGGTTACGAGAGCAGTCTCAAAACTTGCCGCCTTGAGGGCCGACGTGAAAAGTGCCAACCTTATAAAGCATATGTTTCAAGTCGCCACGTTGGTTTTTGGTATTTTTATTTGAGCCGTCAAAAATAACCGATCTTAGTGAATTTGTAAACATGGAAAAAATTGGTCACCATTATGTAATTCTATATTTCCATTTGAAAGTTCTCAGTTCAACCAATATTAAAGCCGAGCTAGATTCCACTTTGGGGGTGCCTTCCTTTTCGTTTACGACTGTAAAATATTGAGTAGCAGAGTTTAATTGAGGTTGTACGAGCTGCCAGACGAATATCGTAATGGTCGACCAATTAAGGTGTCCACGCCAGACACGGTTAAGAAAATCCACAACATGGTATTGGATGATCGTCGACTGAAGATGCGTGAGATAGCTGAAATTATAGGCATTTCAAAAAGTGTTATACTTCGTATATTGATCGAAGATTTGGCGATGAGAAAGCTGTGCGCAGGATGGTTATCGCGCATACTTTCAATAGACCAACAACAGCGTCGTGAAGATGTTTCAGTAGAGTGTTTGGCGATGTTTCACCACAACAAAGCCGAACTTTTGCATCGATTTATGACCATGGATAGTACATGGGTCCACCGTTTCACATCTGAGACAAAGGAATAGTCAAAGCAGTGGACTGGAGCGGGAGAATCGTGTCCAAAGGAGGTGAAGACAGTTCAATGTGCAGGCGAGGTCATGGAGTCTGTTTTTTGGAATTCGCATGGGATTTTTTTATTGATTATCTTCAGAAAGGAAACTCCATCAATATTATGCTAATTTATTGCAGCGTTTAGGTGATGAAATGATGGAATAAGACCCCTTTTGACAAAAAAAAAAGTGTTGTTTCATCAAGCCAATGCTCCAGTTCACACATCCACCATTACGATGGCCAAAATTAATTAATTAAAGTTCAAATTGCTTTATCACGCACCTTATTCGCCAGATTAGCTTTCCCGGACTATTTTCTTTTTCTAAACTTGGAAAAATGGCTCGGTGGATTTGCCAACAATGAAGAGGTGGAGTCTGCAGTTGATGGGTATTTGAAGGAGTTTGACTGTTCTTACTATAAAGTTCTTATATATATTTATAGTTATATAGTTATATATACATACATATAGTTCTTATAGAAACTATTGAATATGGCTATTTTATTTTCGTTTCGGTTATGATATTGTAAAGTTATTTAAAGAAAATTAGAATTTTGTGTCTGATTCATATTCGAAACAACAACTCACTTTTTTAAACCTTCATTCATTTTTATCTAAAACAAAATTAGAAACCTACATATATTGATTCTGTTTCTCTATTGAAACATAATGAAATAGATGGATTTATTCGAGAGCCTAAAATGAAAATATAGTTTCATTTCTTTATTTGAATCAGAATTGAAAAGTGATGTAGTTTCGTTTCTTGGCAGAGGAAAAGGACTGTCGCCCACTTCTTGGGCGACGAATCGTTTCGTAATCTCTGACTTTATGGACAGTAATTGTGATTAGGAAAAAATTGATTCAGTATGGAAAAATTTGTTCATACAAGGATAAATTTATTTCTGGAAAAAGATTAAGTTTCTTCGATACATTTCTAAACTTTAAAACTAGTTGATTTTATAAGTAATATATGTAGGAAAGGGTGGAAATGGCCGATTTACTATAATTGGCCAAAACTACTAATAAATGCAACCCTACATTCATTCAATTCATAAATAACAGGAGAATTGTTTAAGAATAAGGAGCAAGAAGAATGAAGGAAATATCTGTTCTAGTTAATCTATTAATCTAATAATCTAAATGTTGTAAATAACTCATGCAAAACGTCAATTTTGTATTTATCCTAAGGAATTATATTTTTTTAATAAAATTTTAATGCAAATTATCAAACTTGCTGTCCTTAATAAAGTGAATTCCTACATACGATATATGATTAAAATTGATGAACATGGGGAGAAACTATCGCAGTTCACAATGTTTTTAATGACTGTAGTGTAATAGAGGAGGAGAGAGGGAGGAAATCCAAAAATAAATGTGTGTCAGTGCATCTGTTGGAATTCGCTCATATTTTCCAGGGATACATAACACTGCGGACAGCAATACATGCTAGTGGGTATTTAAGTTTCGCCTCATCCGAACTATTCGCACTTGCCCACTTATTCTAACTTTCTGTCAAACAGTTTTTTTTTTTTTGATATTTTCAGTTTATTAGAGATATGTAATAACTTCAACATTAAATTTTTAAAAGCTTGATATATTATATAATATAGGGTGATTTTTTATGATTTAAGTTTTTCAGGTTGTTATCACTGGGTGGTAATGACATCTAAACGTCATCTGTCAAAGTGGAAAGTGTACAGTGTACTCTGCAATTTCATCATGGAAAGATTAACAAACGAGCAACGATTGCAAATCGTTGAAATTTATTATCAAAATTCGTTCTCTGTGACAAATGTACATCATTTAATATGACCATTTTATGGTCTCCAAATTTCGCAACAAATTGACTTTGTTGGACATAAAACCATCGACACGCATGCGTAGAGTGCGTACCGAAAAAATATTGCAGCCGTAGCGACCAGCGTTAATGACGATCGTGAAATGTCAACTCGTCGTCGTTCTCAGCAGTTGGGCATGTGTTACTCAACCACAAGTAACTTTTTTTTGCACAATTGGCTGAGTTGAACTTGGTTGACATGTGATTTCATCAGGACGATGCAACATGTCACACTGCTCGTGAAATCATGGATATGTTGAGGGATGAATTTGGTGAGCAGCTTATCTCTCGTTTTGACCCTTTTTTTTGGTGATTATGGTGAGTTGGTCCCCAAGATCTTGCGATTTAACGCCTTTTGATTATTTCATGTGGGGTTATGTCAAGTCGTTAGTCTATGTGGACAAGCCGAATGCTATTAAAGCCTTACAGGATAACATAACACGCGTTATTCGTGGAATACAGACCGAAATGCTCAAAAAAGTGAGGAAAAGTTGGACGTTCCAAATGGACATTTTGAGACGGCGCCGCGGACAACATTTGCATGAAATTATCTTTAAAAATTAAATGGCAAAGACCACTTTATCGATTCCAATAAACAAATTTAACATATGATGCAAATTTGAGTGTTTTATTCGATTTAAAAAAAAAAAACTAAAAAACTACGATTAAAAAATCACCCTATATTATATTCGTATTCTTATAAACAACCGAGGCATCATATGTTCTATTAAAAGCATTTAGTTACATTTGATTTGATAGAATATTGCTAGAAGTGGGTGAGGATGTGCTGTTTATAACATTTCAGTACCGTAATTTTTGCCAATAAAACGCTTACAGAGGAGGTGCAAAATCCCTTCCTTTCAAACTTGAACCTGCACATGTGGCAAATAAAAAGTAGGATGAACATGTCTTCTTCCCCAGATGATGCCGGACTGCCTATTTGACTCTATTTAGCACAAACATTTATCATTCTCTCCGTGGCCTGTTAACGTTAAATACACAACCATTCTGCTGGCAGGCAATAGAAAATGTTCAACCTTCTTTGGTCATTACATATTTTCTGTTATTATTAGTTATGATGAGCGCGTGGAATATTAGGGTATAGTTGGCCCGTATGTGAACTAATGTTTTATTTATTTTATTTAATGAATCACCAGTTAAAGAAATTTAACATGATTAAATGCTAATTAGTAAGAAATTTCCTGGCATATGGTGTTTAGTAGAAAACACTATATACATTTAGATATCTTAGTTAGTTAGAGTATGGCGATTGTGAAGGTTATGAAAAAACTTGGTTTGACAGTTTCTGTCTTCCGCCTGAGCACGTGCACTTCGGAATGCCTTCCGGGATTTCTCGTTTTAAGAACTAAAAGTTTATCTAGAAAATTAAACAATTGTAAAGCTAGCACAAAGCATAACTTCTTACAGAAAATATGATCATAACACCTGCATGTACAGCTTTTATTTTTTGATTTGGTTAGCTTTCGAACCAGATTCACACAAATTATGCAGCTGGAACATCAGTAATACTACCGGTTTACTATGGATGACCAGTGTCCCTTTCTTAAGCCTTGATGGCATTGTGAGGGGTTAACTTTTCTGAGTTTCTATATAATTACACTAGCCAATAAGGTTTTGAACTGGGCCAATAAAATATCTTTCCCAGGATAATTTGGTGGGCTGACCTGTAATTGGGTTTTCTCCATCATGTCAGGTTTTCGAGATACAATAAAGTGTTTTTATTCGTTTTTTACATAAAAAATCATTAGTTTATTTAAAAATCAATGAAATTTCAGAAGTGAATGGCGTTACTTGAACGTCGTTTGTATTTTGTTGGTTCAGTTTTACGTACTAACGTCCAGCAATAGTCCCCCGGTATGCTATTGTTCCAAAGTCCTTGATAATTTCTTTCAATTTGTATTAAATCTTGGTGAGCACGTTCCCCTTATTCGTCGCTCATCGCACCTAGGTTTTATGGAAAAAATCTAAATGCGAATGAAGAATAATTTTGTGATAATTGTTCAATAATTCAGCAGCAATTTGTCTATAGTTTTCACTCCAAGAAAGCTGTTCACGATGCTGTTGAAAGATTTCCAAGCTGCATATTCTTCCTCCAATAAACATTGTGGAAAATTTTCATCCTGATGGCCAACAAACATGTTTTCTTTGATTTTAGCATATAAAATTTTAGGGAAAAATTGCTAACAAATATTTAAATGCTGCACCATCTTTGTTCAGAGCTTTGACAAAGTTGTTAAAAAGGCTTAATGTTATGTGCAGCGGCGGAAGAGGAACGTCATTTGGATCAATTAATGGTTTATTTGAAATGTTTTGTTTACCTGGTGAATACCCAGTTCTTTTTGACCATTTGGCATATGTCAAGTTTTTGATAATCTACGAAGATGGTCTTTAAACTAACCGATTTGACGTGTAGATAGTCAGTAGTTTAAAAAAAAGAATGGTTTTGATAAAAAGTGGTAACCTTATAAAACATAAGTTTTAAGTTTGAAGGCGCCACGTTGTTTAGTATTTCTATTTGAACCATCAAAAGTAAACGATCTCATTGATTTTGTAAACATGAAAATAATTGGTCACCGTTATGTAATTCAATATTTCCATTTGAAATGTCTCAGTCCAACCAATATTAAAGCCGAGCTAGATTCTACTCTGGAGTAGTCTGCTCCTTTGTTTAATGCTGTAAAATATTGGGTAGCAGAGTTACAACGGGGCCGTACGAGTTGCCAAGACGAACACCGTAATACACGACCAATTGAGATGTCCACGCCAGACACGGTTAAGAAAATGCACAAAATGGTATTGGATGATCATCTGAATTGGCTGAATGTGCATGAGCTAGCATTTCAAATTAGTGCTATACATCGTACATTGACGGAAGATTTGAATATGAAAAAGCTGCGCACAGGACGGCAAAAAAAGTGCTGTGAAGATGTTTCAATAGAGTGTTTAGTGACGTTTCACCTCAATGAAGCCGAATTTGTGCGTCGATTTACAATCAGAGATAAGGCATGGGTCCACCACTTCACATCTGCGGCAAAGGAATAGTCAAAATAGAAGAAGTAGAAGAGTACTGGAATGGAAGAATCGTGTCCAAAGGAGGCAAATACGGTTCCATCTGCAGGCAAGGTCATGACGTCTGTAATTATTTTTATTGGTTATCTTCAGAATGGAAAAATCATCAATGGCGAATATTATGCTAATTTATTGCAGCGTTTAGGTGATGAAATTAAAGAAAAAAGGCCGCATTTTGCGAAAAAGAAAGTGTTGTTTCATCAAGACAATACTGTGGGTAAATAGGTGTTTCCTAGGATGCTTTGTACCGTTTACCCCTAAAACGCAAGCCTCTCTACCCGATCCTGTAAGTTAAGCAGGCGAAGGATGATGCTTGCGTACAAAAACAAAGTAGCGTGGTCTTGTGCCAGGCTCCTTAGGAACAGGTGGATTATGTCTTGTGGTCCACCTATAATATGACATTCAACCGACCTTGGATCTCGTTTTTCGAAAACCAAGTAAAGGGGAGATGTCATAGTTTAACAAGACAATTACACACCCTGGCAACAGGAGCGGACATAGAGAAGCCGTCGTGAGATATCGGAAGATTTATCTTTTCCGTTTTAATAGTCGTACGACCATGGAGTTCCTTCGTGGAGAGATATGGTTAATAGACTGCTGTGTTGATATTTCTCTTCGGACATTGGAAATCTATTTCGTAGATAATGGATTACCAGTTCCATGACCAGAGGGATCTTCTCTTCTGGTAGCACGGGTGACCAGAGGCCCAAAGAACATTTTTCTTGCCTGGTCGATGGCGTTGGAACCCCTGTGGGAGCATCGTGCTAGCTGTGGTTGCCCGAATATGTGTTTTCAGTGCTTTTGCGTTGCTTCAGGTTGCGTTGCTGAAGGAAGGCAAACGCTTGGAAAACACTGTTCATTGTCTATCGAAGTGTTCCTAGATTACCTCACTCCTAACCGGGATGAAGTTCACTTCATATCAAGTGACTTCAAAGGTACTTTGGCCGAGAGAGGAAGCGGGCCCTGAGGAAGTTTTTCCAATGGGAGTTACTTCTTATCTCAAAGGAAGTTCGACTAATCCTTTCGGGATTAGTATGGGTACCCTAAAAGAGCGCTGGCTGCCGCAAGAAAAAAAAAATTATAACCAAGAAAATAATTATTGAAAACAGTCCCATGTGTGATGGCACACCATGAGTAAGGCCTCACTCCGAGACTCATGTAAATAAACACAGTTGATCAAAACAATGCTCCAGTTCACACATCCAATATTACGATGACCAAAATTAATAAATTAAAGCAATATCACGCACCTTGTTCTCCAGATTAGCTTTCCCGGAGTATTTTCTATTTCCAAACTTGAAAAAAGGGCTCGGCGGTAAAAGATTTGCCAACAATGAAGAGGTAAAGTCTGCGGTTGATGGTTCATTTTAAACGTTTGAGAGTTCTTACTGTAAACAAGGTACAGAAGCTATTTAAAATCGCTGGAAAAAATGTATCGAACTAATAGGAGATTATGTTGAAAATAAAGAACATTTTTCCCAACTTTTTGTGTCTTCTTTGTTAGGTCGGCTAGTTTTGGGACCGCTCTCGTAAGTTCTGAGAATGATATAAGACGGAGGTGCCTCTCCTTTTCTGGTACCCTCCATACAAATGACCGCTTTAACTCACATATTCTTGCCTCCGTAATCAGTTGTACTGTCACGTGTCATGTTCTTGGCTAACTAAGTTCTAAAAACGAAATGGACGACGTTCCCAGAAAATCGATCGAATAACCTCGTCTTCCCAGGCACCCTCATACAAGTTATCTTATTTAATACATATATTCCCCACATTTTTAGCTTCTATTCAGTTGCACTATATTTAGCAAAATTAGGCACACATCAGACACATAGCACTACGCTTCAAAATAGATTGCATTGTCACGCCCCCTATGGTATGAAACACGTACAAATCAACCGTTTTAGCAAACATCGGTAGTTCCTCTATAATTTCGGAAAGTTTAAGTTGTAGCTACAGGTAGATATAATTTAGATAATAATTTTTAGATAATAATTTGATATTAAATTTACGTATAGCTATAAAACATTACGGCGCACACTTTAGGGACGGCTCGAATGTAGCCCATCCCCACGAATATGGCTCGGTGTTTAATGGCATATTTTTGAGCGAAGTGGTAATAAAATAAAGTATTTTCCAGCCTTATTCAATCGTTCTAGCATGCGATGTTAGGTCAACTCTTTTCCATTTAAATTTATTTTCCACCAACTATTGTTGGATATATCAGAGTTAAATCAACGATTCCTTTAATAAATTAAACTTTCGAACACAAAATCCAATTTACTTTTATACATATTCTCTCCACATACGATATTAACAGTAGACGCTGAAGGAAGTGTTGCTCCAAAAGTTGCCGCTAAACCTGATCCTTTGCATTTGCATTCATTTGCCACAAATTATGTAGTCACGCCCTGTGAATAATTTCACAATCTGTTTGTATGACAACTTTCAGTTAATTTATTTTCTATTCATTGATTCCATAGCCCCAACAATGGGTGGCAAGAAGGAAGCGAATAAATGTTTCAGGAAGTTCATTTGACCTGGTTCTTTTCTCCACATTCACTTCCAGTTGACATTGGTGACCTTTATAGGGACAACTTGTTACAAGTCTGAGCCTTTGTTAACAGTTCATTTTCATGAACTTCCGAACTCACGTTGCGAACTATTTTCGCCCAGTAATGCTACCCACTCACGTTACTTCGTTTTCTTTTCCAACAAGCCATTATTTTGCATTTAGTTGTAGAATCGATAAAAAAAAGAGGACTTGACTATGTTGCCGCTACTGGTACTGCTCTTATTCCGGCATAATTTTGTTGTTGTGAATATGAAATTTTGGTTTTATAAAAGAGGAAGAAGGAGACATTACGTTGAAATCGACGTAATGTGAGGATTTGCATTTAAATGTAACCTAAACGATTTCCTTCGGCTACAACAATGCGTTCTTTGTTTGTATCCACATAAGTAGGATACGTTCCTTTGCCTCCATTCCGTCGTCCCAACCTCTATATTGCCAATGTTTGGTAAATTGTCATTCCTTTAGTAAAAAGTCATTCAAAATCACATTAAATTGCCATCAATGTTTTATTGATATTGTCTTACATCAAATGGCATAGCCTTCCTTCATCACCCCTTCACTTTATGCGAAATGCCAGGAAACATGGTGCGACGCACCACCATGGCATAGCCACACACGACTACCTTCCTTGGCTGGTGTTAGAGTACTACCTCACCTGTTCAGTATGGAAATAGGTATTACTTGTTATTCCACCCTTGTCAGGATTTTGATCGATAGTGTCAGTATTTCACATTGGAGACGAACGAAGCACGAAGCTGATATCCTTATAGAACTAGCCGATTAATTAAATTTATTCTGAAGGTACTTGACATAAATTGAATTAACATTTTGTTAGAGATAATAAATCTATGAAGATAATAACAATCTGCATAATTTTGTATACGTTGAAGAACAGTTCATTTCAATTATGTCGTAGAATGATTGATGGTTTAGATATTTGCATGCGGTAATTGTATGTATATAATATAGCACTTGCAGAGACGGATTCAGCCAAACTTATTTATGTTAACCGTATTCGGTGCTAGCCTTTAGATGTAAATTTATTAAGGTGGTAAACATGTGGGAGTCCTATTCTTGAACGGCTTATGGTCAGCTGTTGCAGATTAACTGGTATGGAGTGAACAAAAAAAGACCGGTAATTTCATCAGGTTATGCAAGTTGAACATTTGCAGAGTAAATGAACAAGTTTTGTGGCAAATTTTTGTTTTGTTAAAAATCGAACAGCCTTAATCAGGTGGTCGACTTAACATTAAACCGATAATACGAAGTGTGTTCAAAAAATTAAGTGAATTTTCAAATTTCGCAGGCTACGTACATTCGACTTTCGATTATTATTATTTTTTTATGTTGTTATACTCGTCTCGAAGATATGTTGATGATTTTATCCACACAACAGGTTTAGTTTGTTTATGAGGGACATAAGTAAGACAAGTGTTTTGCGTGTTCGACGATTTTCCGCTATCGAAAAAGTAGATTAAAGAAGTTGCATCAAATTTTGTGAAAAAAATGGAATTAAGTGCTTAAAAACACTTGAAATGTTGACAGTGAAAGTGGCATACGGTGAGAGTACTCTGAGTCAAAAAAATTTTACAAGTGGTACAAGGTTTTCACAGAAGGTCGATGTGAAGAAGATGTGAATGACGACGCTCGCTCTGGGCGACCCAGCACATCGACAACCGATGAAAATGTTGAGAAAGTGAAGAAAATTGTTATGAAGAATCGTCGAATCACAATTAGAGAAGTTGCTGAGGATGTCAGTATATCGGTTGGCTCATGCCATGCAATCTTTTCGAAAATTTTGGGTATGAAACGTGCGGCAGCAAAACTTTTCCAAAATTGCTAAATTTTTGACCAAACACAACGTCGCATGAACATCGCTCAGGAATTGTTGAATGACGTCAACGATGATCCAGATTTGTTTAAAAGGGCCATACCTGGTGAAGAATCATGGGTATATGGTTATGACATCGAAACCAAAGCCCAATCGTCCCAATCGAAGAGTCCAGGAGAGCCAAGATCGTAAAAAGGACGCCAAGTTCGATCAAATGTTTTTGCTTACTGTTTTCTTCGATTACCATCGCGTAGTACATCAGGTGTTCTTACCACAAGGTCGTGCGTCGTTTGCGTGAAGCAATACAAAACGAACGCCCGGAATTGTGGAAAAAAAATTCATGGCTTTTGCATCATGATAATGCTCCTGTTCACTCATCTTTGCTTGTGAGAGATTATTTGGCCAAAAACAACACCGTTTTCATGCCGATTGAGGAGATAACAACCGGATCGCCGAACACGCAAAACACTTGTCTTATTTACGCCTCTCACAAACAAACTAAACATGCTATATGGATAAAACCGTCAACATATCTTCGAGACGAATGTACCAACATAAAAAAATTAATAATCGAAATTCCGAAGATAGCGCCCGAAATTAGAAAATTCCCCTTATTTTTTGAACACACCTCGTATGTTTTGATTGAGTGTTACTTTGAAATAGTTCGTCGGAGACAGTTATAATTCAATAAACTGGAAATAATATTTCGTTTGAATTTAATTGGCATCTGTGTATGTTGGTAAGCAAGATAACATTCCTGTATGATAACATTCGTATTCGAACGCCTTTGAATACATTCTACAAAAATGAATATTTGAACATCACTGGATATAAGCAAATGTAAATAAAAACGGGTGTTTCATTACTTTCTACCACTTCCTCAGTCTCCAATAAGAAAAAAAAAAAAAAAATAATAATAAAATAAATAAATTCCCTTGCATCGCATGAACGAGATATGGGAGAGCTCCCCACAGTTAGTGAGATATAAAAGTGAACATACAAAAAGTACTGGGAATAAACAAATGTAAACAGAAATGAATGCTTCATTACCATTACTTCCGTTGCCTTCAATAAAAAATAAAAAATAAAAAATAAAAAAAAAAAAACAAATTCCCTTGCATCTCATGAACCAGATATGAAAGTGCTTTTTACATTCAGTGAGCATAAAGAACTTCTATTTTTAGACTCACTCAACGGAATCTATAATTTAATGATGATTTCAGACTTGTCGATTACTCGACTTTTCAAAGTGACCGCCGCTTAAATAATGATAGGTGGCTGTATGCTGTGTTGAACCCGAGATCATGCGAACAATAGTCGCTTGTACTAACCATCGCGCATTGATTCTAATACTGTGTCGAAATAATTGTAGAATGTACAGGGTTATCCATTTTTCGTTTTCAAGCAGCGTTAATTACAACACACATAAAGCTATGATTTGCATGAAATTGCTATTTCATTGTAATGCTTGGATCATGCAATTATGTACGAAATGCAATGTCATTTACATGACCGCCTCCAGATTGTTTGCAGCTGTGGATTCTTTTGAAGTAGTTTTCGAAAAACCCAATGACTCATCCACACCATAATACGCACCAAATAGTCACTTTTCCCGGATGCAATGGCTTTTCCGCAACCACTTCTGGGTTCTCCGACCCGCATATGCCACAATTTTTCTTGTTAACGTAACCACTGACTGAGCAATGAACTTCATCGCTGAAGAAAAATTTGTTCGATTAAAAGCTTACGTTTGAATCACCACTTTCGTAGTAAGTTTTAACTATCTTTACACGTTCTTCAGTTGTTATTCTTTCACTAAAGAAATAACACTTTAGATGACAGGTATTTAACAGCTGGAAACCTTGCAATGAGTATTGATGAATACTCTTAACGAGTGTAAGAATGAAAAGTTCTAATCTGGAAAAATACGAAAATATGCATAAATTAGAAAAATACCCATATCTCAGAAACGGGTCGTTCAAACAAGAAACTGACTTCATTTTTCGGGATTTCTAAGGGTATTGAACAAAGTGAAGTTTTTCATATACTGTCAAATAACACAATTTTTTCCTAAACTGCCAAAATAAAAAATCATAACAACGCATATGTGGGTATAAAACGGTGCAACCAATAGGTAAGATAGTATATAGTGGTGTCTAATAGCTACTGAGTATAAAAGTTAGGCATCGATAAATGTTCAAAATATTGCAAAAATACTTCTTATTCTTCTTATGTGGCAACTGGATTAGACATCTTTATCTATCATACGCCGCCCGTAGAAAATAATTCTAAGCGCTTCGATCCTCTGCGCTTCTCCTGCAATTTGTCACAGCAAGCTTCGATGTTATTTCAAAAACCTGGTCCTTCCAATGGAGTTTTTGTCGACCCTTCTGCGCCGTCCATCGAGTTCGTATCGCAAATTTTCCATGCCGGAGCATTTGGGCCCATCTGCACAACCTGACCCAGCCAACTCAATCGCTGTATATTAATGCGATTGACCACGTCGATGCCGGCATACAAGTATAGCTCATACAGCTCATTGTTCATGCGACGTCGATACTCTTCGTTAACGACGATGGGTCCATATATTTTTCGGAGTATTTTTCTCTCGAAAACTGCCACTACTTATTCATCCGATTGTGTCATAACCCAGGGTTCTGTGCCATATGACAACCAACAGGCAGAACCAACGTCTGGTACAGTCGGATTTTTGTTTGTCGGGAGAGGGCTTAATCAATGAATCGCCTGCTTAGCCCATAATAACATCTGTTAGCAAGCAATATTCTCCTCTTTATCTCCATGCTGACATCATTCGCTTTGTTTACAGCGGAATCGAGGTGGATGAACTCTTCCACCACTACAATATTATTCTTTTTTCCTTTAGACGCTCCCAGACCAGAGCGACTAAAAGAAATTGTTCCCGCAATAGTTAGGAAATAACTGAAATAATCAAAAAATCAATCTCTACCTTTCACAGGGTCATGAAAGAACTACGATTTGTGAGCAACCTCGATGTGCGGATACCTCACACTGCCTTAACGAGACTTTATTCCACATTCCTGACCCGTCAGAAATTGTCAGAGTTTGTGTGGGAAGTTTTACCTTACCCGCTGTATTCCTTAGACCTCGTCCCGTCCGACAATCACATATTTCGCAGTGTGAGCAATCACTTGAAGGATTTAAATTTTCATAACGACGAGGAAGTAAAAAATCGAATTGAATTCTTTTTTTCAGAAAAACCATGCGAGTTTTATAAGAGAGGAATTAAAGTGCTGCCAGAGAGGTGGGAAGAAGTTATTAAATAAGAGGAGAAAAGGGGAATAGATTAAAATAATTGTTTTCTTCTATATAAATTTTGTAAATAAATTTCTTTTAAAAACTGAACGAACTTACCGAACCTCCCGATACAATTCGTTTTTGATCCTTGTCTACCAATCACTTTAAGGTAATTTTCCTTATCCGCCGAATATGCATGTAAATTTTTAATTTTTTTATAAAACTATTGCATAGGTTGGTGCAGTGTGTAATGTTAAGATTTGATCAGTGCATACATTTTTTGTTTAAGCCCTTTTTTTCGTCTCTTTACAGAATTAACTAAATAATACTTGGGAAATTTATGATGGAAAGGCTCAGCACAGAACAAAGAACCAATATTGTTTAATTTTACTTTCAAAGTCAGCATTCGATTATTCAGATTATATAGAAATTTCTTTCATGTTCGAAATGCTGCTAGCGCTCCAACAATTTACCGATTGGTTCAGCGTTTTGGGCAACAAGGGGCTGTCTGTGATCTTCCGTGTGCTGGAAGACGTCGTGCAGTTCGAAATGAAGTGATCATTGCTCGAGTGCAAGCAAGTATTAAGGAAAACCCCGAAACTTCCACCAGGCGACGTTCTCAGTAGTTAGAGATCTCTAGGCGGTCTTGGCAAAAAATTTTACATATGTTACATCTTTTCCCGTATAAGATGCAATTGGTTCACGAGTTAAACGCAAATGATGCACAAGAACGTATTCAATATAGTCGCCGTTAACGTTACTTATGCGCCACCCTTTACATCACGAGTAAAACGCAAATGATGCACAAGAACGTATTCAATATAGTCGGTGTTAACGTTACTTATGCCCCACCCTTTACATTAAAACCAGTCCGTCATAAGCGAAATAGATAAGGTTTTGAAATACGTAGTATGTGACCTATATCTGCAAACTATTGCGAGACTGTCCCAGTTTAGAAAATTGTATTGGATTGTTCACAAATGTTTTGTGAAAACTTCTTCTCTCGTTTAGTGCTGCCACTAAGTTCTGCTGGTAAACGCTAAATTAGCCCATACAAAAGAAACCTTTCCAAAGTTTCCATAACTTTTCCCTAGCATATTATAGTAATGTAATATAATACATCTTCTTAGCAGTTACACGCAAATTATATTTTGTGAATATCATCAGCTAGCTGTCAGCATAAATTCTCCTTAAAATGGCAAACCCTACCTTATTCTTCTGCCAGAGATCCACTTTTGCTCACATATGAAGCAAACGTGTAAAATACAACCATTACGGACATCATAAGTGATAATAAAAGGCATTTAATGGCCTAAGAATCTCATATATTTTGTGCTGTTTAGGAGCTTTTATGGCATTACGAAGTCAGCAACAATTATTTCTAATAATTTACACCTTTAGGCATTTGTAGGTTATGTGTTGTACCCTTCTTAATAAAAACTGCTATGCTGGCAACATCTGCACTAGAAACTCATCCATCCTGAGCAAATCATTTATGGCTTTAATTTGCCGCACGTGAAAGCTAATACTTGCATACATTTACAATTTATTGCTAAAGTTTCTTGTTTTTGGAAAGTTATAAACATTTTGGTTTTTCATCTACAAATGTTACAAAATATCGTTAGCTGCGCACACACGTCGCTTCATTTGTACACATTAGCATTAGTTAAACCTTCTTTTATACGCTTTAGATAAATCGTATCCGAACGACTTAACATGTCTAATGCCAGAATGCCAGTTTTTATCGTTTTCGCCTTAGCTTTAGAAAAGAAAATATCTATGACCTTGATAATCAACGTTTAAATATTTGTTGCGGGGAATTCGCATCTTTATCACTCCCAACAGTGTCAATTTTCATGTGCCCTGGAAAAATATTTTTGTCTTTTTTTGACAGAAAAATATTTAGAACAAAATGTATTTTTCAAAGAAAAGTAACTTGCTGAAGTTTGCCATAATAATGAATTGTTTTTCGTGTAGGTGAAGAACTACACAAATTTTAATACATACTATTTTATCCATGGAACAGTTTTGTTCTCATTTGAAATAACAAACTTCAAATCCGGCTTATGAATATCAGCTAATTGCGCTGAATTACACTTACATAGATTATGGCTCAAATGGATCGATTATTGATGGTAGACCACACTTAAGGAAATATTCAAAACGTAAGCAAATCACATGTGACATTCGCCGAACATGATGTCAGTCGTGTTTACTGCAGATTTCCTTGTTTCCAGATCCATAAAGCCGCGATGGAAAGGCATAGGATAGGATAGGAAAGGATGGGATAAGCCAGTCGCATAGAATATATCTTCGATGACAACTTATTTGCGGGATCAATTCCGTATTCCACCAATCGCAGACTCCACCTCTTTATTGTTGGAAAATCTATTACCAGCGAGTCAATTTCTTTTTACATTTGGAAATAGAAAATAGTTCAAGAGAGCTAAATCTGGCGAATAAGTTGCGCGATGGATTCGAACTTTAATTAATTAATTTTGACCATCGCAATAGTTAATGCGTGAATAGGAGCAGTCTTGGTAAACAACACCTTTTTCGCCAAATGCGCCCTTTAATCCATAATTTCATTATTAGCATAATATTCGCCGTTGATGGTTTTTCCTTTCTGAAGATAATCAATGCAAATAATCCCATGCCCATCGCAAAAAACAGACGCCCCGACCCTGCCTGCAGCTGAAATCGTCTTCGGCTTTTTTGGACACGATTATACCATTCCAGTCCATTGCTTTGACTGTTCCTTTGTCTCAAGCGTGAAATGGTGAACCCATGTTTCATCCACGGTTATAAATCGACGCAAAAATTCGACTTTATTGAGGTGAAATATCGCCAAGCACTCTATTGTAACATATTTACGACGCTGTTTTTGCTCTGTTGAAAGCAAACGCGCCACCAATCTTGCGCACAGCTTTCTCATTTTCAAATCTTCGGTCAATACACGATGTATATCACTTTTTAAACGCATGTCATTTGAGATAGCTCACGCACCTTCAATTTTTTTTTATGTTTACCAATTCACTAAGATCGTTTACTTATGAAACTTAAAACATATGTTTTATAAGGTTACCACTTTTCAACAAAAAGCTATTTTTCAAACTACTGCTCGACTTACTGCTTTTGCGTTAATTAAAAGCGACGTAAGGTGTTAGTGAGTAGATACGAATAACAAGCAGCCCATTTTCAATCGCTTTAATTCAAGTCAATACCGATTGATTTCAATAATACCGAATGGTTTCAATAGCTCGTAATAAATAACACCAACCTGGTCCCACCAAATACAGAGCATAACCCTCGCAGCGTGAATATTCGGCCGAGGCAACGACGTAGAAGCATGATCGGGCAGCCCCTATGACTTTTTTTTCTTTGGATTGCTGTAATGAATCCATTTTTTATCACCCGTTACAACACAATGAAGAAAACCCTTCCTTTTTCGCGCTAAAGCAGTTGTTCACGGGCAAAAAAATGACGTTCGACGTCCCTGGGCTTCAACTCATAAGAAACTCCAGTTCCTTCCTTTTAAATTATTCCCAACGCATGCAATCGCTTAGAAATGGCTTGGCGGGTAACTCCTAATACTGAAGCAAGCTCTACCTGCATTTGACATGGATTTCCGTCAAGCAATGCCGTCAATTCAGTGTCTTCGAAGCGGTTTCGCCTTCCTTCACGCGAGCGGTCGTCAACATCAAAATCACAGTCTTTAAAACGACGGAACCAATCTCGACACGTTGTTTCACCTAAAGTAACATCTCCGTAAACGTTTTGAAGCTCTCGATGAGCTTCAGCTGCCGATTTCTTCGATTGAAAGAAGAAAATCAATATTTCCCGCATATAACGATTATTTGGCACAAAGTCATACGAGCACATATTCACACAACCAAAAGAATACGACGTCAAAAGAAAATCACTATTGTGTCGACGCGGTATGTTTACCATATGCCCAAGCTTGGCCCATGACATTTAGGTTATGGCAGAATCGATTAGCACTTACAGCTGGCACCATCTATTGGCAAACAGGTGAAACTTAGTTGCGCACCTAATACTATGGCGTATGATATGAAATGGCTTTGAATGTTATCACTCACCATTCAGTCAGAATTCCAACTTTTAAGCAAGTTACCTCTATAAATATAGGTTGTTTTTTTATCATGATACTATCAATTACCTTCTTACGTTTACATGCCCTATATACTCGTATACGAGTATGTAACTGCCTACTGTATTGCCTGATACACTTGCTCATGTTTGCAATTATCGACAATTATAACATAATACGCTAAGTGGTATTTTCCACTGAATGCGTTATTTGTTTAATAATTAAGATAGTACAGTTATTAATACAGTTGTTTTCTCTATATTATTTTTGTTAAGGTTGTAAATGCCAGAACAATTTTTAAAAGCAGTGGCATCAACTTAATTCAAGCATTAATATAAAAAAATGTAATTATAAATACAATACCAACTGTGTTTCTGCAACGGATATAACGTGTTATTCATTCCAAAGAATGCCATTCCAAAAGACCCTAATTGTTGTACACTAAATGTTTTAGTTCTGCCTTAAATTGCAAATTAGTAACCGAAACTTCTTCAGCCATATTACCGATTTTGTCCTACTTTTTAACACAATTAGAAACACCCATCTGAGATCCCCTAAATTTTGTATTCTCAACCGTCATAAAAATCTGTCAATTCTCCCTCCGTGTTCCGTAAAAATCATAATAGGTGTCGCTCCGTTTGTTCTATTTTGCCTAAATATTGGGTTAGATAAAACTTTCTGAGCGTTTTCAGATAGATGTCTTTAATAATCTAAAATTCATGGTATGCGCATCTTAAGGTGGCCAAAAGTTAGTAAATTTAAAAAAAAGAAGAAAATAAATAAATATCCTTGACGGTTTTGTTCTGTATGTAGTTAATTGTACATTACAGAGTTTCAAAATGGAGATAAAAAGAGAAAATTCGATAAATTTTTTCAGTACCACAACGACTGGTTTGAAACAATAGAATCTAGGGCCAAAAATATTTGTACTCTTTATGGACCTACTATAGTACTGAATGCAATAACACAGGAATAGTTTCAAATATTTCATTCCGGCAATACGGACGTCTAAAGTGAAGCAAGTTCTGGTACGCAATGGTCCGAATTGTCGATAAGATCATGAAAAATCATTGTATCGGATTGGCATGTAAACAACAATTAGTCACATAGTTTGACCAGAGGCTTTGTCTGGTACCGAGGATACATACGGGCAGGTCCTGGGTTCGTGCCCTGTCATCTGTATCTTTTTGATCTCTCGTGAGGTACGGACATGGACGGGTTTTTTCCTATATCTAAACTTCTTGGTTGCTGTTCACCGTAGCCGAACAGAAGGGGTTTGGAGTTTTCCCCGTCTTCCACCGGTGAGGCTACTACATCCTTGCAATGTAGTATCGACCGTTCCATCTACCTGAGATATCCGCGGCTGCAGGTATGTAAAAATATCCGGTCCGTAATCATTTGCCACAGGGCGATCAATCCCGTGAGGTATGGTGTATAAATCACAATTTGGTAGTAGCTTTGCTTTGCTTTCCTACGCAGCTCCAACCGGTGAGTTTGGCCGGTAGCATGGGAATCAGGAGGCCCCCGGACTGAGTTCCTGCCTGATCATTTGGTGTAGGACTCCTAGTGGAGTTGCATTGCAATAGGGTCCTATAGACTCATAGAGTAGCAGAGAGCATAATCAATATGGTATCTCCAGGATGGAAGAAAGGGCTGACAATTGCGATAGTACCAAAATTGTCAGTCTCTTTTCCTAGATAATCCAAGTTAGACTTGGCCAACCCAAGGGGGGAGTTGGCAATGGCATTGTAATATGCCCAGTGTGTCGCACACCGTGGGTAAGGCCTTCACGGCGAGACTCACGTTAAACCCCCGGGGACTTCTTTGCTGGAACTAAAGATTAGTCAAAGTGCCTTATCCTTATTTGTATAAGGCACATATGGAACAGAAACAAAATAACCTTCTGGAGCATATAGATGCCTGGGTCTCACGAAATACCCATTACGAAACATCCATTTTTGAAGCGAATAATCACTGGCGATAAGAAAAAATAAGTCACATTCAAGTACAACAGCCAAAAAAAGTAGATGAATCTGCCCAAATCGCCAAGCCCGACTTAACACCCAAGGACATTTCGCTAATTTTTAGAGGAATTGGTAGGAAATCATCCACTATATGCTATTACCATCATTCTAAATATCCTGAATACTCATTTCGGACTTTTACTGTGAATAACCTACCAGATTGAAGCAGGCGATCTGCTATAAATCATGAAGACAATGACCGGCCGTACATATTCTTAACGATAGGCTAAACGGTTGGACGGGATATCCATCACAAACGCCGTACAGCCGGAAATGTTTATAACATTTGTTGGTGATAATGCAAAGCTCGAATTAAGACGGGCTTGTAGAAATGAGCTAGTAAGTTCTTTGCTAATATGAAGGTGGACTTCTTCGATTACTGAATTGTGACACTGCCTTCATTTGCATGTGTTAGCGATTTGTGTTTATTCTCATAAAAAAAAAAATTTTATAAATTAAATAATATAACTGTCGTGAAGTGTCAAAACCTACCCGTTCCTATTGGAAAAGCTCATATTAAATAATATAGTCAAATAAGATTAAAGATTTGTTGATGTCTATTATTTCGAACATATTATGCGCACCTAATGTGCAACTAAGTTCGCGCTATTTGCCAATAGATGGCGGCAGCTGTTAGCGCCATAACCTAAACGTCAAGAGCCAAGCTTAGGCATATGGTAATCATACCGCCTCGACACAATAGTGATTTGCTTTTGACGTCATATTCTTTTGGTTGTGTGAATATGTATGATTTTGTGCCACATAATCGTCATATGCGGGAAGTATTGATTTTCTTCTTTCAATCGAAGAAAACAGCGGCTGAAGCTCATCAAGAGCTTCGAAACGTTGACGGAGATGCTGTCTTAAGTGAAACAATGTGCCGAGATTGGTTCCGTCGCTTTAAAGACGGTAATTTTGATGTTGACGACCGCCCGCGTGAAAGAAGACGAAAACCTTCTAAGACACTGAATTGACAGTATTACTTGATGGGGATCTGTGTCATACGTAGGTAGAGCTTGTTTCAATAGTAGGAGTTACCCGCCAAGCCATTTCCAAGCACTTGCATGTGTTAGAATTGATTCAAAAGCAAGGAACTTGAGCTCCTTATGAGTTGAAACCAAGGGACGTTGGGCGTCGTTTTTTCGCCTGTGAACAACTGCTTCAGCAACAAAGGGGAAAAAAGGGTTTTCCCAAGTTTCACTTGGCTATCCCAGGGGGGTGTTGGCAATCGCATTGTAATATGCCCAGTGTGTCGCACACCGTGGGTAAAGCCTTCACGGCGAGACTCACGTTAAACTCTTGCGGACTTCTCTCTGTACTGTGAACAATCGGACCGTTTGTAGGGAGCAATTGGATAGAAGCGGCTAGCTTTGGCCAATATGAGAGAAATTGTGTTCCATTAGAAAAATGCCAGGCCACTAGCAATGATAGTCACAGGAGCTGCGGGAGTTTGGTTGGGAGGTTCTCACGCATCCATCTTATAATTCGAACATGGCAGCTAGTAATTAGCCTCTGTTCCTATCTATGGCGAAGAGTTTTGCTGATGAAAAGTTTGCCTTAAGAGAAACTTGTGAAAATCGTCAGTCCAAGATTTTAGTCAATAAGGACGGGAGTTTCTGTAAGAGACGCATAACAGCAACAAGTTATAGAACACAAGGGTGGATATTTGATCTGTAACGGGTCAATCTATCTGTGAAGCCAATAAAGGCTTCAATGTCATGCAATGAATCTCCTAAGACAACTTATATTATGTATGAAATGTTGGCGCTTTTAACATGTCCAATTATCTAACGCTAAGTTAGTATATCGTTCCTGGCAGTCCATGGTGGGGAAGATGCTGCTCCTGTCCAACTCTGCGTTTGACCACTTGTTTGTTGCTGTACAAAATTTAAGATTATGATAACTAGCCTAGTCTATAACGATGCACATTCTATTGTGAAATTCCAGCAATCTGCCTACAAGCGTTTCGGCTGCTACCGCGATTTCAACAGCGTCTAGAACGTACGAACGGGCATCCTTAAATCGACTCCAATTTTTGCAATGATCAGCAGCCCATATATTTTAGGTCTGTTTCAGATGGCTACTTCTACTTGTTACAAATGAAATCACAAACTTATTGTGATGGAGACTACAATAATTCTCATCATGTCATTTTAGGTCTCACACTTTTCAATTTGTATTTTAATTCAAGGAATCTTGTCTAATTTACTTCGGCATTACACAAACAAATGTTTTACCATCCTAATAGCAGAAATAAATTCTGACAAAAGCAATTAAAACGTTGTCTGTTTTAATTAAATGATGGCAGAAACAATAAAACAAATAGCATTACGAGTGTCACCTACATTAATTGCATTTTGTAAGTGCTCGTTCTTCAAAATTTATCTGAATTGTTATTTGTAACGATGTTTGAATACGAAACTGTCCACCGTCCATGACCCGTATTGAAATGTTGCCGTAAATTAAGGTAAAAGACAGAGTCGTAGTTAAACAAAGGTCAGGTACCGTAGTTTTTGCTTGATGGTCCACGACTGAAGGAAGTAGAAAATAAAGAATTTATTCTATAAATTCCATTTATGGCCTCTCTCTTTTGGGCTTTGTTTTTTGTCCATCCATTGTAGCTGGCATATTTATATTTCAATGGCTCAGTTTTTTGTGTGTCTTCACTGCTGCATTCGTTTGTCATATTTTGTACGGTTGCTTTGAGGGTTGACGGTAATGACCTTCTTGTTTGGCATACAATTGCAAAAGTTGTCCCCTTAATAGCCCAATACATTTGACAATAGAAATGGATGGATGAATTTGGCATTAGGAAGTACTTAATTCCGCCGTAAAGGTTGGATGATGTCAAATGTTGTGGAAATTTCTAAACAGCGAATGTTGCGTGTTTCATTGAGAGGATTGGGAAAATCATATTAGTAAGCATCTCATACAAGGAGACTTTATGAGTATAAGGATTCAGTAATTTATGTTCCTTTAATAAATCTCCGACATCGCCAATTCAGAGATTTTTAGAATGTCATGATATTAAATATATTAAAAGCTTTCGACCCAACGCAGCTGAAAATTCTTCATTAAACTTCGGTTGTAGATCCTTTCTAACGGCAAAAGTTGTATCAGAGAAAATTTTCGAAAATACACTTTAATTGGAAAGATTGCAAAAAATATTATAAATGAAAGCTAGCAAAAATAATGAAATTTCGGCGAATTTCTAGTAATTAAAAAAAGCCCAATTCCCTCATGCTCTTAGTTTTTTTCATTCCATCTGCATTTCATCTGGAGGAATGTACGAGGTGTGTTTAAAAAATAAGGGGCTACGTGCATTCTATTATTATTTTTATTTTATTTTGATACACTCGTCTCGAAGACATGTTAATGGTTTTATCCATATAACATGTTTAGTTTATTTGCGAGAGGCATAAATAAGACAAGTGTTTTGCGTGTACGGCGATTTTATGCTATCGAAAAAAAAAATGGATCAAAAAAGTTGCATCAAATTTTGTATAAAAAAATGCAATTAAGTGCTCAAAAACACTTGAAATGTTGAAATTGGCATACAGTGAGAGTACTCTGAGTCAAAAAATGTTTTCAAGTGTACAAGCTTTTCACAGAAGATCGAGAAGACGTGAAAGACGACGCTCGCTTTGGACTCCCCAGCACATCAAAAACCGATGAAAATGTTAAGAAAGTGAGGAAAATCGTTATGGAGAATCGTCGAATCACAATTAGAGGAGTTGCTGAGGATGTCGGCATATTGGTTGACTCATGCCATGCAATCTTTTCGGAAATTTTGGTCATGAAGCATGTGGCAGCGAAGTTCGTTTCAAAATTGCTGAATTTTGACCAAAAACAACGTCGCATGAGCATCGCTCATTTGCTTAAAAGGGTCTTCACGCCGTTTGCGTGAAGTAATATGAAAAATACGGCCGGAATTGTGGAAAAAAATTCATGGCTTTTGGATCGTGATAATACACCTGCACACTCATCTTTGCTTGTAAGAGATTATTTAGCCAAAAAAACAATGCTGTTATCATGCCTTAGCCACCGTATTCTCCAGATTTGGCCCCCTGCTACTTTTTCTTGTTCTCAAGATTGTTATTCTGTTCTTCTTTGAACCATTTTTTTCGATAGCAGAAAATCCTCTCACAAACAAATTAAATATGCTATATGGATAAAACGGTCAACATATCTTTGAAACGAGTGTACCAAAACAAAAAAAAAAAACAAAAAAAAAAAAATTTATAATCAAAAGTTGAATGTACGTAGTCCGTGAAATTTGAAATTTCGCTTTATTTTTTAAACACACCTCGTATGTATGTATCATTTGATTTAAAGTGTCAATCATATTTTGACCAAATACATTTCCCGACCTTTTTAAGTCGATTGAGCGATGTCCGTTTGTGTGGCTGGCTGATGGATACGATAACTACAGCAAATCTCTATTGAACTTTTTAGAACTTGTCGCAGCCTAATATTGTGTCAGACCGTAATTGAGAATTGTAATTGTTATACATCGTTGTGTCCCTTCTGATGCCTCCAACACATATTCAACAATTTTTCGAAATTCGAGTTCTTCCGTTTCGTTTTATAATTCTTGATTATATTCGACAAAATCGAACGATTAAGCTTTTTTTCTATTTTTTTAGTCTTAACCTCTTCCCATGTACTCGTATCTGTCTATATCTTCACTCTTCCATTCTTTTCACAACTGTTGCTTCTACTTTAAAAGTGGATTTTTTTTCTATTGTCTTGACCTTACACAGTTCTCTCACTGGACTCGTTACAATTGGCTGCCAGCATTGCCCTGTATTCAGCATCCTTTTTCTTAAACACTATGCGACATTTTTCATAATGCCAAGCTTTACCTGTCTGCGCTTTTTCATATCCAAGTGTGGTTTTCTGGCAGTTGTTGCCACTGTGTGACAGGAACTTCATAATTAGAGGTGTTGTGTTCTAGTGATTGAGAGGGTTTGGTGGAGTAGAATCATGAATTTGATATATTGCCATGTGATCAATATGAATCTTCGTATTATGATCTTCGTATTTTGTTTCTGTTTAATAAATTCAAACGAAACGAAATTAGAAGCAATTTTGGTTCTGATTCAGTTTATAAAACATTTTGTTTGTATCTAATTTGAAATTTTTCAATTGAAAAAAAAACCAGCACAATTTTTGCTTAGCTGTGAAAATTTCTGAGAGCCTGATGTAATAAATTCAAAAAATGAATAATTTTAGCCATTTGCACATTCCACAGTTTGATACCAGGACTCTTTTCTCTGTCAAGAAACAAATACTGTGTTTGATTTTAGTTTGGATTCAGACTAAGAAATTAAATTGCATAGCTTTCATTGTGTTTTTGGTCAAGGATTCTAATTTCGTTTCAGGTGAAAAATGAGAATACAAATTCGAAATAAATTTCTAATGTACTTCAAATAAATTTACAACATTAAAATCAAAATGAAACTGAAATTTTATGATGGCCCCTGATTTTAATGTCATGGCCAGGGCTGAGGGTCCATTTTATCATTTTCTTTCGTGTTGCCGTGATGACATTTTTTTAAGATGAACCCCGTATCGGAGCCCAGTGTTGAGGTGCCGAAGATCAGTTTGGTATAAGTTTAGTTACAATAACAGATGTTTCCTACTTTCTCAACTAGTATCCTTCCGACTTTCGTTGAAATCAGATGGATTTTGCTTGGGAATTTTTGCAATGGACAGGGACAGGGCGAAAAGGGTCTCAGTGGCAATAGGAAGACAATGGGGACTAAAGTCTTGCATTGTTCACTGATTGTATATTGCAGTAGTAAAACCGATAAAGTTGTATGGAGTTGTCGTCTGGTGGAAGGCTCTTGAGAAGTCCACATACTGTAGGATACCGGAAAAGGTCTAAAGGATGGCTAGTCTGTGCATTATTGGTGCGCTCCGCCTCACCCCATCCGATGCACTAAATGTAATTTTGCATTTATTGGCCCCAGACATAATTAATATGCAGGCTGCCGCAGCAACGGCAGTAAGGCTAAGAGAGCTGTCACAGTGATCAAACAGTGGTTATGGTCACAGTGTGATGCTTAACACGGTGCCTGACATAACAGGCATCATAGACTACACTCTGACTGAACCACTGTTCGACAAAAAGTACCATAAAATTGTACTAGGTAGAGGTACGTGGAAGTGTAGAAATCCTGGTACAAGACTGTGTGTCGACTTCTACACTGACGGCTCAAAATTAAATGATCAGCTAGGTTTCGGTGTCTACCCCAAAGATCTAAGGCTATGTATAGCAAGAAGGCTACCTGACCACTGTAGTGTTTATCAGGCCGAAATTTTGGGCATTAAGGATGTGGCAGAATGGCTGAGATATGACGTCTTCGCCAAGGTGGGGATTAACATATTCTCTGACAGTCAACCTACCATTAAATCCCTGGATTCTGTCTTCCTGAACTCAACATCAGTCCTAAAATGCCACAGATCTCTTAACAACATGGCTCAACCTCTCAATATTCACCTTATGTGGGTGCCGAGCCACCGAGACTTACCAGGGGACTCCAGAGCAGACGAGATGTCAAGACTAGGGACAACCTTACAGACTTCTGCAGAGTTGCAGTCCGCGGACATTCCTTTAGCCACTGTTAAGCTTCTACTATGAGATAGAGCATATATAGCAGCATATGTAGGTTTGCGTCTGTTCAAGGCTGTAATCAATCGCCTAGATCAGAAGCGTTCACACACACTGCTGTCGCTATCAGGACCCAACGTCTCATTGCTTGTATTCGTCATGACGTGCCGCTGTCCGATTGGAAGGCATGCAGTGAAAATGAAGGTTGCGGCTAGTGACTTCTGCAGGAGCTGTAGGGATAAAAAGGAGGAGGAGTCCATAGAACACCTTCTCTGCTATTGCTCCGACCTGGCGAACAGGCGAGCAAGGGATCAACACTGGGCTCTTATTTCTTTAGGGACCTTAGAAATCTGGGCGACAAAGATATTGTCCGACTTAAGAGCTTCTTGAGGCGCTTAGGATGGTTCAAAGGGGGGAAACTAGGGACACTCATACCTCTAGTTTCCGTGGTATCACAATGGACTATACAGTCTAAGTGAGTCTGTCTATTCTGACTGCTACACTGACCTAACCTAATTTTTCCAATGGGTTCGGGTTATTCCCAGCCCAGAGAGAGAGAGAGAGAGAGAGAGAGAGCAAAAAACAAATTTCCTCATTCCCCACTGAATGACATAAAATATCATAAAACCCAATATCATAAAACACATAAAACACATCAAAAATATCATAAAAACACGTTACTTTATTTAGTTTACCTTTTTCATCTCTTTCGGTTCTGCAGGAATGCACATTGGACAAGATGAAATCGATTGACACCTGGTTGTTTGAGTTAAATAAATTTCAATACTTCGACACCGGGGCGAATAGGAGTCCATTAATGAATTGCCAGAAAGTGGTAGCCAGAGATCGTAAGTTACTAAATAGTCAGACGTTATTAGGTTCACAATAGATATATACTAAAAATCTTTTAAAATTATTTACAGCCAACTCAAATCGAATGGTCACGGCACGTTTTTGTCAGCTCCATACAGGCGAATCGGATGCCTGCACTATTTTGCGGTCCAAACTTCGACCATCAACCGATGACAGCCAAAGTTTACAGAATTATAACAACAACAACAACAAAAACAATGAACGCAATGCAGTCCAGTCCCAAAGTGAAGCTGAACAGCAGTTCCACTGTTCCATTTGCAGCACAGACAATTGCAATGGGGCCTCAAGTATGAAGAGTATAATGACCCTCATTGGTGGCAGCTGTTTCCTCAGTGGCCTAATGATAGTGCAACAGATTTGCCAAACTACCTTCAGGCTATGGTGAAAATTTCGATGATGCTGAAATACTTGGACGTGGACAGCAGATCATAAGCGCTTTAGTTAGTAAATCGTTAACATTTTCCATATGAACAGCTACAATTGCAAACAGCTACTACTTTTTATGAAACGCGGTTTTATCGAAATCAAATTTTCCTTTTTTTTCTAAAATTTTGTATTGCGTCTAATTAAATATTTTCGCCAAACATGCATTTCGATTACACTTTACGTCACTGTACATAAGTCAAAGTTCACAAAAATCAGAAAGAAGACAAAAGAAAACATAAACTATTATATGGTATATATATAAATATATATATATATAACAAAATAAATGTAAATAGGCCTTATTAGAAATGTGATGAGTTAAAGCGATTGCATTTAGGATAGCAGCGAAACGTCCCATGCAATTTTACATATTTTTTTATTTATTAAAGGCATGACAAATGATAGAAATGTTGAATGGAATAGACGGAATTAAATTTGATATTTGTAGGAGATATTTATTATGATATTTTTTACCCCTTACATTTATCACACAACTTCTGAGATCCTTTAAAGAAACAGTGGTTAATATTTTCTGTTCAACAAAAAGTTTAACTTTTTCTATACGCTTCGCAGTGAGTATGCAAGTTTGAGTAGAAAAGCTGGATAAGTACATAGTTGGATTATTGGATCCAAAGTATTTTTTTTTTTGTTAGAAACAATTGAAATACAATTGAATTGAGATAAATTAAGCCAAGGATGCACAACATGAAACGATTGTAAATTCTGAAAACAAGCTTCGACGGTTCATTTGTACGGAGACCATAACAAAGCATGAACCAATATGACCCATTTTCCACAGAGATCATCCTTGATTTAATCGAAGAACGTCTACTAGATATAATGAAATTTGAAGGAAAGCCGTCGCTTTTTAAGACGATAAAACCAAGTTTGGATCTTTAATTTGTGTGGGAATTATATCAAAACATGGACCTATGTTGTATATATTTAACATTTTAATTCTCCTTGATCTCATACAAAAATAGTTAATAAAAATTATCAACAGGAATCATCTTTTACCGAACAAAATAATAATACTGAACAAAACTAGTAGAGAATCAAAAAAAGATATAATTGTGACATTTGGAACGTCTGTGGCCGCCCGGAAAAACAATTAGGTTCACTTATGGCAACTGCATACGTTATACGTTATTCACAGTGTTTAATTCGTACATTTACGATCAACCACTAACCCAAAATTTAATGTAATCCACAAATTACAGCAATTTTTCAAAATAATGATGATAATGATAAATGGTTTTTAAGAAATTATGTGATATATCTAAATAGTGATATTAAAAAAGATTTGTTCTTCTTATTATTGTTGATGCCCACAATATAAAGGGTGGCGCATTAAGATTTATTCAATGTATACATGTTTTCTTTCTGCTTTCATTTAACGTTGGCATTTATTAAAATTTAGAATATAGTTTGGAAATATATTCACTTCATGCTTTAAAGATAATATCTTTCAAATGGTGCCCATTGTTTGCTTCTACCTGACGTGCTCTTTCCAAAGGGTTTCCCATCCCTTTTCTTAGAATTTCAGGTCTCAGCGCCCCCACTTTTTCTCGGATATTGGCCTAAAGTTGTTGGATGGTTGTTAGCTTATTGGCATACACTTTACCCTTTAAGTAGCCCCAAAGAAAAAAATCGGGAGCCATTAAATCAGGCGAACATGGTGGCCATTTCAAATCAGAAAAACGTAATATTATTCGACTGCCAAAAATTTCGCGTAGGACAGCCTAGTTGAACGAGCTGTATGAGCTGTGGTTTCACTTTGTTGGAACCACAAATCTGGATTATTCTGCACCTCTGGCATTAAAAAATTTGCAATCATTTCCTGGTATTGAATACCGTTCACATTAATCGCAACTCCTTCATCGTTTTCGAAAAAATGTGGTCCAATGATCCTCTCTGATGTTATTCCACACCATACTGTGCATCTAAGTGGGTACATTTAATCTTCAACAATTATTCTTGGATTTTTGATGCCCCATATTCTGCAATTTTGTTTATTCACGTGACCATTTAGGTGAAAATGAATAAACTCGTTGTTTTCTAGGCACAATTTTTGAAAACGGTGACTATATTGAATGCATTCTAGTGCATTATTTGGTTTTAGCTCGTGAACCAATTGCATCTTATATGGAAAAAGATGTAACATGTAAAATTCGTTGCAAAGACAGCCTAGACATCTCTAACTGCTGAGAACGTTTGCCTGGTGGAAGTTTCGGGGTTTTCCTCAATACTTGCTTGCACTCGAGCAATGGTCACTTCATTTCAAACTGCACGAGGTTTTCCAGCACGCGGAAGATCACAGACAGCCTCTTGTTGCCCAAAACGCTGAACCAATCGGTAAATTGTACGAGCGCTAGGAGCATTTCGAACATGAAAGAAATTTCGATATAATCTGAATAATGGAATACTGACTTTCTAAGTAAAATTGAACAACTTTGGTTTTTTGTTTTGTGCTGAGCCTTTCCATCATAAATTTCCCATATATTATTTAGTTAATTCTGTAAAGAGACGAAAAAAAGGCCTAAACAAAGAACGTATTCATTGCTCAAATCTTAACGTTACTTATGCGCCACCCTATATAGACGCCGTCCCATCAGAATGGTTTCAAAATTCCCTATCTTTCGAAACTTTTTGGAAAAGGCTTAATATTTGAATGGAATATTCAATTTTCTATTCCATTCCATTTATTAATAATATTCCATTTAGTCATTTTCAACAGGCTTCCTCCTTAGATCAAACTATATATATAAATTTTTGTTGAAAATGATTAATCATTGAGATCTATAAATTGGCAATAACAATAAATGGTATACAACATACCTGGTCTAAATCCGATATTCCTGGACATCACAAACGGCAGTAGTTTGTGAAAGAACTTTGGTTCTTGGCGGGCGAAGTGGTTTCATACTGGAGGAGATGAAAAGAAAACGGTTAACTTACATTCTTTGGGTTTTATTTGTATGTTGGGGGCGACTGGCGAAGTGGTCCGGTTGGCGGCTGGCAGAAAAAAGAGAGCCAGTATGTGGCTGATTTCAACCAGGAGGGATTGCCTTATGGGCGTAACAAAAATAGGGGTTTTTATAGTTACATGGTTGTTTGAAGTAGCCTTTACACAGGCAAATAAATAGTTAATTTTTACAATTTACAATATTTACAAATTGTTTGATACAAGCAATTCAATGTAATTCAACTTAATTCAGTGTAATTTGATACAACGCAAATTTAATTCGAAACTATATAATTTAATTGAATGTAATTCCATTTAATTTTTTTAATTCATATATTCATAATTTTTTTAATTCATAATTTAATTTACTTCATAAAAATTCATTTTTTAATTCATGAGAAGAATTAACTACGTTCAACAGCGATCTTTCTACATTTCCCAATCGGAGGGCTTCAGAAAGTTACAATTCTTTTTCCCTTATTGTGCTTTAATTCGGAATAAGTGTTGCAGCAACGTGAAGAGATATTGGATGAAGGTATATGTAATTTAGTTCACCTGGCTGAAATTTTCGTGCTGAATCTGAGTATCATTTTTTACTGTTTATTCGTTAATTAAAAACAATACACTATAATACATGATATAAGCTGGTAGGGTCGGTCCCGGTTCAAACACTTGTTAATGGTCCCGCTGTAATTGTGAACGAGTTGATTGTGAATGATTAAATTTCTTTGGAAAACCAATGTAAGTCGTATTATTTCTCAAAGGCGTACTTATATTACAATGAACAGATACTACGCCCAAATTATTGTGAAGTGCAGCTCATGGCGGAGAATGTAGTAACTCCGTTCGGCCTAGCTGAAATTTAAGTGCCTGCCCGCTTGTTTGTTTTCATTATCCTCTGCCAAAATATTTAGTTTCTTTCCCAAAAGCTCGGCCTCAAAAATTTGAAAATGCTTTGTTCAATGAAACTTTAAAAGAAAAAAAAATAATAATTACTCATTTTAAATAAATTAGTATTATTATAAGCTTTTATTTATACTTACAATTTTAAAACTATGTAGGAGTAACCAGAAACAATGTATGTAAGTTGTAAACGCTTTTATTAATTGTTTTTGAAGGACTTTGAAAAAAAAAAGGAAATGCTAACAAATGAAGGTACCATAATTCATGGTTATTCTTAGAAAAAAATAATATTACCAAATTCGAGGTAGAGTTACATACGATTACCAGCCGAACAATATGAGTATGATTGTAACAAATAAAGAAATAAAAGCATCACAGATATTATAGTTTTGAGAAAAAACGAAACGTAAATAACATTTTAATGATTATTAAAATCATTGGAAAGCTATAGAAAAAAAAAACATTTATATAACGACATTGTTATCATTATTATAAAAATTACATTTATTATTCACCTTAATGCCTTTTTCATTTTTTTATGATTAGTATAAAAGAAAACGAAAAAAAAAAAACAAAAAACTCGTTAACACCAATAAAATATAACATTAGAAAGAAAATCTCATAATCGCGTATAACTAAAAATGACATTACTATGCATAAAAAACTACTGCAAAGCTACTAATAAATGTAAAAGAGATAATCATTAAGAATAACAAACAAGACAAAGAACATGATGAACATGCAGAACACAATAGAAATCATAAAAAGCTAATAAATGTTAGAAGCAAACAAAAGTAATAAATGTGAATAAAAAAAGCAATTGTTAGAACAATAAAATTGTTAGAATTTCATATGAAAAAAAAAATAAAAACAAAAAAGGAAAAGGAAAAGCAAAATCAATAACTAATAATTAATAAATGTTATGAATCAATACAAGACATAAAACAATGTTTCAAAATAAAAAAAAAACCAAACAAATACCAATATTGATTTTATTTCCGAACAAAAAGAAAAATAAATAAAATATATGAACTGAAAGTATCTCATAATGTATCATTATTTGATGATTTGATAAGATAAGACATCAAGGCTTTCGTTTCAATTCAAAAGTATCTTGAACTGGATGTGTAAATATTTATTTTAAGTGATTCTGCAGCAGCAGAAAATTATGTTTTTTTTTATGTTTGGCAGGAATATGTTGTTAGTTTCATTTTCAAAATATTTCAACCTTAAATTGCTTTGGTATAAAAATCTTAAAAATACAGTAAAAATCTGTTACATAGAACTATAGCAAATCGAATATTTCAATTCATTACAACCATTATGTCTGTTGTAAAGTATGTTTCATTAATTGGTGGCTTGATAAGACATCAAAGCTTTCTTCTCAATTCAAAAGTACCTTGAACTAAATGTGCAAATATTTATTTTAAATGATTATGCAGCAGCAGAAAATTATGTTTGTTATGATTGGCGCATAGTTGTCAAACATTGGAATATGGTGTTAGTTTCATTTTCAAAACATTTCAACCTTAAATTGCTTTGGTACCAAAATCTTAAAAATACAGTCAAAAGTGATTATACGGAATTAGGACACATCGAATATTTCACTTCATTACGACTATTATGTCCGTTGTAAAGTTTTTCGTTGTAGAAACAGTATTTCTCGGTTATTTTAACAACTTTAAGCAAGTAATTCAAATCTGATTGCACGCATACATATGTAAGAACACATGGAAGATTTTGTGTTACTTTATATGCCTATTGAATTTTAATTAGTTACTTATAACTTATAAAACTTCGCCTCCTGATGTCAAAATACAATATGCAAAAACTTATGTTTTAATGTCGGGCTGAAGTTTGTATACCCACCAACAAACGGCGGAGGTAAAGGGTGTCCGAACAAGAACGCATGATTTAAATGACTGATGCAGCAATGGAATTGTTTCTCTGGCTGTATGACATGTGGCGCCGTCTTGTTGCAACCACATGCCCTCCACATTCATTTCCTTAAATCTAGGCACGAAAACTTTGGTTATCATTTCACGATACCGAACACCATTGACTGTTTGCGATGTCAAGCGCCTCATTTTCAAAAAATAAAAGGTCCAATGATTCCTCCAGCCCAAAATCTACACCACACAGTGACACGTTGGGGATGCATTTGTTTCTCGTGAATCACTCGAGGATTTTCCTCATCCCAAATACGACAATTCTGCCTATTAACGAAGCCATCAAGATGGAAATGGGCCTCGTCACTGAAGATGATTTTATCGGCAAAATCAGCATTTTCATATTGTCTCTCCAATACCCAATTAACGCTATCCATGGTCAGCTGGCTTCAGCTCCTGAGTCAATTGAACTTTGTATGCATGAAGATGCAAATCTTTCGTCAAAATTCGCTGCATAGTGGATTTGGAGACACCAATTTGCTGAGCTCGGTATCGAATTGAGGTGGACGGAGTTTGAGCGACATCATCACGTACAGCTGCGGTCGATCGACCTGGTCGAAGGCGCGTTGTTGTCTTTACATGACTAACAGACCCAGTTTTGGCAAATTTATCCATTAATCTTTTTACAGTTGACTCTTTTGGAGCATTATTGTGACCCCAAATTGATCGCAATTTGCGAACTGTAGCCGCAAAACTTTCACCATTTTGGTAAAACAATTTCACAATGAGAATGCGTTGTTCATTCGTGTAGCGCTCCATTTTTACTAACCTCGTACCTTCTATTAGCAAACAATAACAATTGTTAAAATGTCAAACAATGACACTTTGAATGGCGCAAAATTTAAATCTTGCGTTCTTGTTGGGACACCCTTATATCCACCTAAGACCTCATGACTTTTGTGCAGGTTCTGCCAAAATCAAGGAACTAGAATTTGTCAATAAAACGTCTAAGCTAGGAAGTACCTTTTGATCAAATGTTTTTCAAGCCCCTTTAAATCGATTGAGCGATGTTCGTCCGTCTGGCCGGAAGAAACGATACAGGGTTGCCCATATTCGACGGACCCATCTGGCAACGCCATAACTTTTGACAGAGATGTCAGATCGCTTAATGACATACCGTGTTTGAAGCGTCAGTCCAAGCAGATTTTTACCATGGAACAATACACGCGAGCGCTCTGAAATAGTTGAAATTTACATTCAACAGAAGAAGTCAATTGTGAAAACTCAACGTGCTTTTAAAATATTAAAAAATGTGAGAAGTTCGCCTTCTAAGAACACCATTAAGCGTTTATACGAAAAATTTTCGACTGGTGAGGCTCTTTCTAATCCGAAGAGGCCAAATAAAGGTCGACCAAGGCGATCGGCCGAGAATATCGCTGCCGTACGAGCCAGTGTTGAGAGGTTCCCAAGAACATCCCAAAAACGCCGTTCTCAGCAGTTGGGCATGGCTCGGTCCACTTTACAACGGATTATTCGCGTTGATTTGCATTTGTTCCCGTACAAAATTCAATTGACGCAAAGATTGTTACCTGCGGACAAGCCTCGTCGATTGGAATGGGCCCAACGAGTCATCGAAATGGCCGATGATGACGAGCAATTTTGGAACAAAATTATCATGTCCGATGAAGCCCATTTCACATTGAATGGGACCGTAAATAAGCAAAATTGCCGTATTTACGCCACTGAAAATCCTCAGGAGATTCAAGAATTGCCTCTTCATGACGAAAAAGTCACAGTTTGGTGCGGCGTTAGTGCGAAAACGGTCATTGGGCCGTTTTTCTTCCAAAACGAAAATGGCCATGCTGTTACCATCAACCAGGAGCGTTATCGCGACATGATGACCAATTTTGTGATGCCAATTATTCGTTAAAAGCGTATGAGGCAGTTCTGGTTTCAACAAGACGGCGCTCCACCGCACACAAGTCGCATAACAATCGATTTTCTGAAGAATTTGTTTCCGGGCCGTTTGATGTCGAAAAGTGGTGATTTGGACTGGCCACCGCGTTCGCCCGATTTGACGCCCGCTGACTTCTTCTTGTGGGGACATTTGAAGTCAAAGGTTTACGTTAACAAGCCAAGGACCGTAGAAGAGCTCAAGAACAACATTCGTGAAGAAATAGCCGCTATTCCGGCCGAAATGTTGGCGAAAACGATGGAAAATGCTGCAAAAAGGGCACAATACGCCATCAACGCCAGAGGCAGCCATTTGAGAGATATCATATTCAAAAATTGATGTAAACAAATCTACTTGGAACAAATTAAATGAATAAGATTGCCAACTGCCAAATTTTTATTTTTTTCTTTGATTTTTTTTTTTAAAAAACATGGGTCCGTCGAATATGGGCAACCCTGTATTTGCCGTAAACGATATTTACGCATCTTGTTAAAACTTGGCACAACCTAATAATTTGTCAGATTGTAGCCGGAGATTTGTACATCCCATAAAAAGCGAACGATTTTTAGAAATTTTTGTATTTTCCTTGTAACTCTTAATGGACTTCAGTGACTAGAATTTTTGTCCACTGCTTTGATATATTTCTTAGCAAAATCTGAAGGAACTCTATCGGCTCAACACGCCTTTTGACCGATTTAAACCCTATACGAGGTGTGTTCAAAAGAAGGCGAATTTTCAAATTTCGCAGGCTACGTTCATTCGACTTTCGATTATTTTTTTTTTTTTTTATGTTGGTACACTCGTCTCGAAGATGTGTTGATGGTTTTATGCATATAGCATGTTTAGTTTGTGTGTGAAAGCCATAAATAAGACTAGTATTTTGGGTGTTCGGCGATTTTCTGCTATGAAAAAAAATGGATCAAAAAAGTTGCATCAAATTTTGTGTGAAAAATGGAATTTTTTATCAATCGAGGACATCCGCTAGTCGGATAGGCGCACTTTCTCTGTAAAGAGTGCGGACATTCCAGTTGCATATCCTTAAATCATGGTCTTTATAAAGTTTGCGACGGTCGTCAACATTTAGGGGGGTTCGCTTCATTATTTTCTTCGGTATTTTCATGATAACATTTATTTAAGATGAGCGGCTTATCAGGCCACCGATCTTAGTGTTGGGGCTGCCAACGACCACTAGGCTGGTGAGTTGAGTTCCAGTAACAGAAGTTACCTATTGACCTAAGACGCATCGGCGTTAGCATGCCATTTGGATTTCTCAACTAGTCGCCTTCTCACTTTAGCTACCATCAAACGGATGTCTGATGGCATTACCAGGGAATACTTGCCCGAATGTCGAAGGTCGTAAGCTGCTTGGGAAATTCTGCGGAGGGATCTGGTACTCCTAAGTGAATAACAATCAGAGGGACCCAATCAGGAATTTCCTCATTCCAAAAAAATGGAATTAAGTGCTCAAAAACACTTGAAATGTTGACAGTGGGATACGGTGAGAGTACTCTGAGTAAAAAAAGAAAATGTTTGCAAGTGGTACCAACTTTTCACAGAAGGTCGATGTAAAGAAGATGTGAATGACGACGCTCGCTTTGGACGCCCCAGTACATCAACAACCGATGAAAATGCTGAGAAAGTGAAGAAAATTTTTATGGAGAATCATCAAATCACAATTAGAGAAGTTGCTGAGGATGTCGGCATATCGGTTGGCTCATGCCATGTAATCTTTTCGGAAATTTTTGGCATGAAGCGCGTGACAAAGAAGTTCGTTCCAAAATTGCTGAATTTTGACCAAAAACATCGTCGCATGAGCATCGCTTAGGATTGTTGAATGACGTCAACGATGATCCAGATTTGTTTAAAAAAACGGCCATAACTGGTGACGAATTATGGGTATATGATTATGACATCAAAACCAAAGCCGAATCGTTCCAATGGAAAAGTCTAAGAGACCCAAGACCAAAAAAAGCTCGCTAAATCCGATCAAATGTCAAGGTTCTGCTCACTGTTTTCTTCGAGTACTGTGGCGTAGTGCATTAGGAGTTCTTACCACAAAGTTGTACAGTAAATAAGGAGTATTACCTTGAAATTATGCGCCGTTCGCGTAAAACAATACGAAAAAATGCCCGGAATTGTGGGAAAAAATTAATAGCTTTTGCATCATGATAATGCACCTGCTCACTCATCTTTGCTTGTGAGAGATTATTTGGCCAAAAAATAAATAGTTATCATGCCTCAGCCACCGTATTCACCAGATTTAGCCTTTTGTGACTTTTCCTGCTTCCAAGATTGAAAACACCTATGAAAGGACGGCATTTTGCGATGATTGAGAAGATAAAAACCGAATCGCCGAACACGCAATACAATTGTCTTATTTATGCCTCAAACTAAACATGCTATATAGATAAAATCGTCAATATATCTTAGAGGCGAGTGTATTAATATACAAAAAAAAAAATAATAATCAAAAGTCGAATCTACGTAGCCTGCGAAATTTGAAAATTCACTTTGTTTTTTGAACATACTTCGAATTCGTTGGTTCATATCTTCTATAGTGCAAAACCAATCTCCGTCAAATTTGATGCACATTAACCGCTAAGGTAGTTTTCAAACATGAAAATGGAGAACATTGTCAACCTTTTCTGATACCTTAAATACAAATTGCCTGATTTTCCGAAATGTAATTTTTATTCTGTGTAAATGTCAATATCATTTAATTGTATCGCATCGTAAAATTAAAAAAAAAAATCGTTGAATGATACAATTATCAAAAATTGTTTTCGAACGCCTTTTTCGCAAAAGACTTAATTTCTCGCTGCGAATTCTCTTATATGCCCCCTATCAGTTGAAAACGGGTGCTTCGAACTAATAATTGGGTTTTAGAAGGATTTTTTGGCCAGATATTCGATCATCATGATAGTCGCATGAGTTTTTTTTCCACAAATTTGTCATTTTTCGGCGAATTTACTCTCTATGATATCTCATAATCTGCAGATATTACTTATTTTCCGTCGGGGTTTCTGATAAGAGTTTCGAATATACAAAATAATTAAAAAATCAGTCAGCATTGCCTTGACTTTTAAACGCCTACGATTCGGTTTTTTTTTATTTCGGTTTAACTGGGAGGCGGCATTCGAAAGCTTTTTGTCCCGTTTGCATTTCTAAATTGAAGACCCGTACTACGTCATCAGTTACAATGCGTTTTGTGAGAGTGTGCTCTTCCGCGATCTTTATGTGGTTGAGATTTTGAAGAAAATTTAAGTTGTTAGGAATTAGTCGAGCGGCAACGCGTTTCACACTCAAGCACTCTTGTAAAATGGTGCAAATCAATTCGTGAGAAACGTTCCCCTCAAACTTAAATGACGATTTTTAGATACAATTTTATTCACAGTTCACTCCCGTCAACTCCAGTTGAATATGTTGACGGCCGACGAGGACGAGACAAATCTTCTATCACTTCTATCTTTTTTTGGAATGCACTACTTATACCACTTATACAAACGTGTTTTGACAAAGTTGATTAATCGTAATTCTTTTATAATGTTATCAACGATTCGGCACACGAAATTCCATTTGCATTACAAAAGTTAAGGTAAATTTGTATAAACATAATGTTTATACTTATCTTTTTCTACCACAGCTTGGCAAAAATGAATTCAAAATTAATTTGCAAACGTTCCATGAACGTATCTAATGTAATATTAAACCAAATTGAACTTTATGCTACTTTTTTGCCCCCAATTGAGGCTAAACATATTGTGAATTGTTAATAAAAAAATGTCAGATAATATTTAACGAAAGAAGGAAATTATACTTGTAACTACCATAAAAATGAAACCAAAAACTTGTTGCTCTGTACAGCTCAAGCGGTAAGCATCACAGATTCCCAAATATACTTAGCTTGAATTGAAATTAATTTGTTAATTTCTTTTATTTTTCAAACTACAAAGAACTAATTTCTCAAATCTCTTGAGAAATTATCTGGTTAAGGGCACCATAATCATCACCAGGTCGACTTACTTTTACAACGGTACAGGAAAATTACTCCAATTCCAAAACTGCAGTCCACAATCTACGCTAGAAATTTCCAACAGGGTCCAGTGTCAATCATCACAACAAATTGATTACAGCAATAACAACAAAGGTCCGTTTACCCAAACTACATTCAACATCTTCTACTTCTTCATCTGCTTTTATTCACAAATTTTTTTCTGATATTTTTATTTATTGTAAAAATCACCAAATATATTTCAGATGGATTTACCAAAGCGAGTGCTGTAAACAAATTAAATCACAGATCGCGTTCAAACTCTGCACCAACGTAGAGGATAGTTACGCCAACTTAAAATTTTAACAGAATGCATAATCCTGATTTTTGTAAGAATCATCTTTAGTAGAGGACGAATGTACCTTCGAAGAGGACGAATGTACCTGATGCACCAAAGGATGAAGAATTTAAGAAGAATTTAGTTTTACCATCTTGTAAGCAATGCAATTTTACAATTAATGCAAGCACTAACAAATGATTGTTATAACAGTCAATACCCATATGGACGAGTACTGTAAACAAATTAAATCTCAGAGGGTAGTAGAGGAGAGTTCCGCCGACGTAGAGGACAGTTATACCAACTTAGAATTTTGACAGAATGTATAATCCTGATTGTTGTAAAAACCCATTTTTAGTATAATCTGAACCGGAATTGTGCGAAGATAATTTCGAAAAGAACGTAAAGTAAGGTAGCTGATCCACCAAAGGATGAAGAAGTTTATGAATTGAAATAATCTGGAGAGCAATATAAATGGATTACCTATAAGGATTTAAAGACCTTTATACGATAGTTTTACCATCTTTTAAACAATGCAATTTTACAATTAATGCAAGCATTAACAAATGGTTGTCATAACAGTCAATGCCCATATTGCTGTATTGAAATTACTAATACAATACAGGTTTTTTGTTTAAAGAATTTCACATAAAAATACATTTTTTTTGCAACATTTATTGGAAAAATAATAACAAAGCAGTTGATTTTATTTAAAAAATACGGATATTTCAACAAAATATAATCTTTTTTATTTGGCGAACAATAATATAATGAATAATTAATATATTGATAAAGAAATAACTCGTTTTGGATCGATGGGCATATTTTCAAATAATTTTGGGGAAAATTTATTATAATTTAATTTATTTTTGGATGACTAGTGTACAAATTTGGAAAAAAATTGACTGCAGAAACGAAGCATGTTTTTTAACTAATCGAATCTGTCATAAAAATTGAGTAGTAAAACATTCAATACTAACACTACAATTTTACAATTATTATTTTGACAGAAACCCACATTCATTCTAAATCTTCATAATAGTAGCGTTGAAACATGTCCGGAAGATCGTGTGTTACTGATTCAAGCTATTTTTGCTTTGTGTGTATTGAATATTTGGTTGGAAAAAAAGGATATACAATATCAGGAAAATAAAATAAAAATATGAATATTTGCATTATTTTGGTTTTGCTGTCAGAAACTTGAACAAACCGTAGAACCTACAATGTTTTGCAGTAGTTGCAGAACGGTTTTATACAATTGATCAAATAGCAACAAGATCTATTTCGATTCTTCAATGCCGGTTCTTTGGAGAGAGTCAAGTTACCACCAAAACCGATTGTTGTTTCTATTTAACAAAAGTTGCTGGATTCAATATAAATAATCGAAAAAATATTACTTACGCGAATGTTCCCATCGGTTCCCAAACCAGTTCAACGTCCACCAAATGCTTCATTACCAGTCATTCCCAGTACTACGAGCAGTGAGTCCGAAACATCTTTCATGGAGTTGAATGATCCAATTCGGGATTTACATTTAACAAAGCAAGACTTGCTTCATTCATGCAGCAGTGGAAACATCTTGCAGGTGGGGCAAAAGTAACACTCTATAGAGACAGAAGCTTGGAATTGGCCGCATATTTTGAAGAGAAACATTCTATTCTATACTGTACTGATGTTGATGGTATATTTAAAAAAATTAACCAGCCATATGACAAAACTGAATGGAGATTATTTATTGATGGCTCTAAGTACAGTTCAAACACTCTTCTTTTGCATAATGGGAATGAAAAACTTTGCGTACCAAACCTTGGTGCGCTGAGCGACGAACAAGGGGAGCGTTCTTACCAAGATTTAATGAAAATTGAGGACTTTGGGACAAAACCATGCTGGGAAATTATTGCTGGACTCTAATACCTGAAACCGAACCAGCAAAATAGAAACAACATTCAAATAACGCCATTCACTTTGGAAAATTCATTGTTTTAAAAAAAAACATGTTTTTTTTTTGCATTTCGAAAACCTGACGTGATAGAGAAAAACCGATTACAGATTTGAATTCAGTCTACCAAATTACCCTAGGATATAGATATTTGGTTGCTCCAGTCCAAAACCTTGTTGGGTAGCGTAATTTTTAAGCGTTTCTTATACAAATTTTGAGTCTTTTTTTTGCGATATTTTGTATCGCTGATTCTAGCAATATCATAAAGCCTCACAAAGCTGCGAATAAAATTCTCAGAATGTTATTATCTTAAAGAAACTGCATTTCCAACATATATAAGAAATTTCGAGCAAATGATTCTATTTTACTACTTTTAATCAGCTCATTATAATATCTTTTAATTTTGACTTAATGGCACCTTTTAATTTTCTCGTATCTTTAGCAGTTGTTTTTTCGCTCTTGTAGTATGCTTGATGTTGATGACTTTGTCATCTTCAGTGTTATTGGTATGTTAACAGACAGATATTTTTATCAGTTAAAAGAAAATGCAAAAATTATTGTTGCTTCAGAATTCCCAGGCAATGACGCATGAAGAAGTGAAGAAATCGAAAGAACCAGATTCTAATATTGAAATTTGATTTGAGAATAGTTCATTGTCAGTGCTACTCAAAGCGTTTTGTTGATAATATTGCGACGGAAATTGAAGTGTATTTGGCCGGATTTTACAATTAAAATACGTAATTAAAAAAAGTTAAAAATTATCAAAACCATGCGAGTGAAAAATCTATTAATACTGATCTGCACTGTGATGGCAGTTGTTTACAGAAGTCCTGTTGAAGGTACTTGATAAATTGTGAAGATGTTATTGTATTTCGACAAGGATATTAAGTTTTTATTGTATATATAAATGAATTTGGTGAATAATCTTAACTTTAAAAAAAGGATGTCATCAACATCTCACGCAATTCGAGGATTTTAAATCGCATTTTTCGAAATTTTAAGACAGATTTATAAAAACTAATTTCAAGCATGAATTGCAAATTAACGCAAAATTGCTGTTTACTCAGAAAAAAACCAATTTCCTTGCTTCCAATGAATTGGGTATGGGAAGGCTCCCCACATTTAGCGAGTTTACTCACATTCTGTAATATTTTTAGATTCGTTCAACAGGATCTGCAGTTTAACGACAAAAACATTTACTAGACTTGCCGATAACACGACTATTCGATGTGTTCGTGAGAAACATCGAAGTGAGCACCGTTTCAGTAATCATAGGCGATTGTACCAAAACCATTATTATATGTTCTAGCTATCATGCCACGGCTGACCACCGGGAAAAGTCCCGAAAAAAATGGCTTAGTGGACAGCCAATTTTTTCGAGACTTTTCCATATATCCATACATATTCACCAATTATCAAACTTTAATTTTTCTAGTAAGAGCTTAACTGTAAGTTGAAATAATTAAAGCTTTTGTCAATTGTGTTGCGTTATAATATTTGGTAAACCAGGGGATAATCACGCCATTTTTGATAACTCTCTGATAACAAATTTCTTAGTTTAATCCACATTTCCCTTGGTTCATACTTCTCATTTAACTTTACCAAAATAAACGTAATTTAGTATATATCACTAATCTAATACACCCAGCTCTGCGAACAATAGTGGACCAATTTGAGTTGTCCTTTATGGCACCGCACATACATATTTGCCGATGTAGCAAAAATTAATGGTTCTTCTCTAATTTCTAGTTAGAATACTTCAGTAATCCATAAACTATAACCTATTTCTTTGTTTTATTGTCTGTGGATTAATTCAAAAGATTTCTTTTATAAGAACTTAACGATTTATGCCCGACTTACTCCCATTCTGCATTCCTGCTAAGTGATGCTGGGTGAAGCTATAAGTAGGTCACTTCACATGACTGAAATTTCTGTACTGGCTTTATTGGGTTCTTCGGAAAGTTCGTTTGGGTTTTTAAAAGAAATTTATTTTCACATTTATGTGCAAGAAAACAAATATTCTAATCTATTACATAATCTCCCTCTTTTTTAATAACTTCTTCCCAACTCTCTTGAAGCTTTTTAATTCCTCTCCCATGAAACTCGCGTGTTTTTTCTGAAAAAATAAAGAACGTTCAATTCGATTTTTCACTCCTTTGTGGTTATGGAAACTCAAATCCTTCAATTGGTTGCTCAGACTGCGAAATAGGTAATAGTCGGAGGAAGCAATTTCTGGGGAATATGGTGGGTGAGGTAAAACTTCCCACCTAAGCGCTGACAGTTCCTGACGGGTCCGTAAGGCAGTGTAAGGCGGGCACTGTCATGATGGAAGATGTCGTCTCCCCGATTGATGAGCCTAAGCCGGTTTTCTTCCAATACCTCCTTCAATTTATCAAATTGTGCGATGTAGTAGTTCGCACTAGTCGTTTGATTTGTTGGGAGAAGCTCAAAAAAGACTACACCTTACACATCTTGCCAAATCGACAACATTACCTTCCTGAGGTGAAGGGCCGCTTTAGAGGTGGAATGAGGGCCTTCATTGGTTTTCCCCATGATCTTTTCTGCGTTACATTATTGAAGATTATCCATTTTCCATCGCCTGTGATGAGATTCTTCACAAATGATGTCTGGTTATTTCTTATTCTTAGGTTATCGCAGACATCAACGCGATTCAGGCGGTTGAACTCGGCGAGAAAGTGAGGTATCCACACATCGAGATTGCTCACAAATCCGAGCTCTATTATGACCTCGTGAAAGGTTGAGACCAATTTTTTTGATTATTTCAGATATTTCTGGCGAGTTCTTTCATTTAGTCGGTTTTCTTTATAATCAGACTTTAGCTTTCGGCTGGCTTCAGCAGCCGTATTTCGTTTTCGGAAATAATACAGCATAAAATGCTCTTTTTCGCTCATTTTCTTCCACTATTTTGTCCTTTTTTTAAAACGCTATAACCACTCACGAGTAGAAAGAAGGACGCAAGTAAACAATAGTAAATAGTTTAGAGAATGGGTGGAGGAAGTTATGATAGTGTTTGAAGGAACTCTACATGACAGGAAGTGACGTATGGTGAACTAACGAATTAACCAAACGAACTTTCCGAACAACCCAGTATTTAAGAACAGATTTTCCGCCTAATGATAGTTATATATTTTTTTTATATTAAGTAGTAAAATATTAAGCTCCGATATCTTCAGAATTTCAGTTTATGTTACATCCACATATCTAATTGCCACCCTAATATAGATATAAATTTATGGGAGCAAGAAAACTATTCAATAACCAAACCGCATCGAACATACGTACAAAATTTATGAATGTATCCAATACTCAATATTATTCATCATATATTATTCATTACACATGTATGAACGTTCGTTCTATGTACAAATGCGTAGATAAGATAAAAATGATAACGATGTTCTGTATCGAAAGAGCAAACAGCAGATTTCTACTGTTGAATACTGGGCACACAATTTAAACAATATCATTAATAGATTTTTACTCGTTCTGCGATATTTTTCTGTGTTTTCAAGGTCTTCAATGTTATGTATGCGATGATTGCAACGAGTATGAGGAATTCAGAGAACTCCATATTTGTGGAGAAATCTCCGTCATCACCACTCAGCAACCCATTACCCCGACTGAACTATTGGCAACGAATCCGAACACTTCGATGAAGCCTCTGGTCACAACAGTGATGCCTTTGGTCACATCGGTGAAACCTTCCGCTCCCGTAGAAATCGATGACTATGAATACATTATGGAAACACAAGATGCTGCAGGTGCACCTTCTAATAGTTCAATTGGTGGTGGCATAACCACTAGAAATCCAATAACTTTGAACACACAAATTGAAGGCGGGATGGTTACCACTAATAAAACTACAGTTAATGCCGGCACAAATACGTCTCTTGCTACGAACACAACAGTAACAGCGGTCCAAAAACCTGGAGATTACGATTATATGGAATACGAAGATCGTAGAATGGTGGATGAGAATAATCTATCCAAAGCTGACAGTAGTACACTTTGGAAAATCAACGAACCAGTGTGTTATATGATCAAATATCATGGTATGTCCTTAAAGTGCATAAAGCAATCAACAAATATGTAATCAATAGAAACATTTCATCCCTCAGTATACATAACAAATTCACATAAATTCATATGAAAACTATAATGAATGTAGAATGAGCTATATGATATAGTAAAAAGAAATCCATAAATTTTCCAATAGATGACTTTAGCAATCTACATATATACATTGCATTATATAAGTGATATCGAGTTGCACTAGATGGCATTAGAAATATGAAATTTCGTACTAAAAAAATTTCTCGCATAATCTTATGATTTCTTGGCACAGTATAATTTGAACACGTGTCAAAGAAAGACACCAGCAGAGAGAAAATACGTTATATTTCATAGTTTCTTGCCGATAAAAGCGAAAGCGCAAGACAGCCGGCTGAAAATATGAATAGTGTTTATAGTCCTGATCTGTAACAGACCATGACGCTCAACTTTGGTTTCGTCGATTCTCTTGCGATAATTTTTATGTCAAAAATGCCCCGAGCTGTAGAAGGTCAATTGTTAAAAATGTGCATAAAATAATAGAAACGTCAAGTTCGCATTTGACCGCCCAGGAGCCAAAAATTTCACAAAATACCGGATACAAAAATAACTGCGATGTATGGGAGCCACACGAGTTAACTCAAAAAAACCTAATGAACCAAATTTTCATCTGTGAATCACTGCTGCGTGGCAAGATCGATCGACCCATTTCTTAAGGGAATGGGGACCAGTGATAAAAATTGTGAAACGATAATGGCTGTTCGAATAGCGACAACCCGGCCCACACGGTGGCCAAGCCAGTATTGAGGGTCAGGAAAGCTTTATTGTGTGTTTGGTAGCATTGATAGGCAGCATTTTATTATAAGCTGCTTTCTTATGCTCGAATTCTTAATTCGCAACTGTAAAGCCAACAACAGAACCGCTTGAAAGAAGTAATAGCCCTGAAGTGATTAGCTTTGGCCAATGGAACAAAAATTGTGTTCCATCGGCACAAAGCCTGGCCACACAAATTGACAGAAACCAAGCACCAAATGATTACAACTTGTTTCTCTCTATGGCGAACGATTTTGCTGGTAAAAATTAGCCTCAAAAGAAGCTTGTGAAAAACTATTATCCCAGTTTTTATTTTTTGCCAGTACTCGTATGCATGAGAATTTCTATGAGAGAGGCATAACCAAATTATGTTATCGAAATATTTGTCTTGAATTGGATCGTTTTAACAGTGTTAAATAAAATCTTCAATGTCACGAAAGAATAATGAATTTCTTTTCATTACGCCTTAGGTTTAGTCTAAGAGTTAGGAGCTATGAATCCGTTGCCAACCTGAATCATGAAGGTTCCATTTTCCATATAGCAAATATTTGGCTTTTTTTCATAACCTGAATTTTGTAACCTCTTTTCTTTTTGGCCTTAAAGGCTTAATATTACTGTTTTTTGGATAACTAAATAAATAAAACTAAATAAATAAATAAATAAATAAATAAATGATATATAAATTTTCACGAAATAATTTTCCAATTAAATGGTGTCCCAACAAGAACGCAAAATTTAAATTTTAAATAAAACACAGATATTTATAAAAAAAATCGTGAAACTTTATTATACCGTAAAGTAGACAAAATGAGGTTATGTACATATGTAACAACACATCGGGCAGATGACCGCCGCGGCTTTGCTGCACACGATCTTTTAATGAAATTTTCAATGATCATTTTGCATAAATACTGCGGTATTTCATTAATGCAGCGTCCAATTTCCTCTTTTAAGACTTGAGTCGTCGTCGACTTATTCGCGTAAACCATCGACTTCAAAAAATCCGAAAGAAAAAAGTCTAATGGTGGTAAATCGTACGATCTAGGCGGCCAATTCTGGTCTCCAAAACGTGAAATAACACGACCGAGAAATGGCTGATGCAGCAATTGAATTGTTTCTCTGGCTGTATGACTTGTGGGCCGTCTTGTTGAAACCACATGTCTTCCACATTCATTTCTTCAATTCTAGGCACGAAAAACCTGGTTATCATTTCACGATACCGAACACCATTGACTGTTTGCCTCATTTTCATAAGAAAAAGTCCAATGATTCCTCCAGCCCAAAATCCACACCACACAGTGACACGTTGAGGATGCATTTGCTACTCGTGAATCACTCGAGGATTTTCCTCACCCCAAATGCCACAATTCTGCCTATTGACGAAGCCATCAAGATGGAAATGGGCCTCGTCACTGAAGATGATTTTATCAGCAAAATCAGCATTTTCATGTTGTCTCTCCAATACCCAACTAACGAACTCTCTTCGCTGTCCATGGTCAGCTGGCTTCAGTTCCTGAGTCAATTGAACTTTGTATGCATGAAGATGCAAATCTTTCGTGGATTTGGAGACTCCAATTTGCTGAGCTCGGTGTCGAATTGAGGTGGATGGAGTTTGAGCGACATCATCACGTACAGCTGCGACATTTTTGGTCGATCGACCTGGTCGGAAGCGCGTTGTTGTCTTTACATCACTAACAGACCCAGTTTTGGCAAATTTATCCATTAATCTCTTTAAAGTTGACTCTTTCGGAGCATTATTGTGACCCCAAATTGATGGCAATTTGCGAACTGTAGCCGCAAAACTTTCACCATTTTGGTAAAATAATTTCACATTGAGAATGCGTTGTTCATTCGTGTAGCGCTCCAGTTTTACTAACCTCGTAACCTCGTATTAGCAAACAATAACAATTGCTCAAATGTCAAACAATGACACTTTGAATGGCGCAAAATTTAAATCTTGCGTTCTTGTTGCGACACCCGTTACAACCAATTTAACGTTGATTTGATTTCCCACTAATAATTTTTACTGCATTTCAGCCAACAACACAATTTACACAAAACGTGGTTGCACCACCCTTATAAATTCCAACAAATACCTGACATGTCAGTCCCTGTATAATGGTCAACCCATGTCCGATTGTCGCATATGCAGAAGTAATGGTTGCAACAGATTCGAATTGGACCAGAGCGGTGAAGATAACGTCTTCAGTGCGGCCGTAATGGAGCGAACGTCATTATTTACAGTTTCACTGGTGATAAGTCTAATTGCAGTGATTTTTTCATAAAATTTGTATGTATCCTTATGTAAGTCAATCGATTAAGTTGACATCCTTCATAAATTCTACAGAGAATGAGAGCAAGGAATCTCTTGAAAAGACGTTTGAAATGATGGCTTACATCTTTTGTAATGTAATGTATTAAACTGTATTATACTAAAAGTAATATGTTTTTGTTTTTCCCCTCTTTCCATGTTCTGAAATCTCAATGTATAAGTAGATTTTAATCTGTACAATTTGAAATCAAATACAAATATAATTTGTTTAATAAATATAATTTTTTACTCATTCCTCGCTATACCATAACATTACATTAAGTACTTTTTAAATAAAAATTCTACTAAATTTCCAGTAACTTCAAAGTCAATACAAATTCGATATTAAATTAGCACTTAACGAAGGAAATAGGCTCAAGATGGGCTATCAGCAATGACGACATGTCAACAATTGTTATACAGATGGCACTCTAAACACATTGACGGTCGCACTCCAAAGGTAGTAGGCCTAATTATTGCAACTAGATATTTTGAATAGCTCCGCATATATCGCATGGGAAGTTCCCGCTCCCAATGCCATCCAATTGGTATTCACAATGTATTTACTACACTTGAGTTGCTATCAGCCAATAACATCTTGACTGCAATTTATACGAAATGAAAAAAAGCAAAATAAACAAAGGCGACCCGGTTTTATTAATGTGATTGACAATCTCACATGATAAGAGGATATTACATTTAAATATTAAGTAAAGTACTTATTATAACTAGCGAATATTTATGATAAATTGGTCACATGCAACATCGGATTGAGATAACAATAAAGCATAAGTCAGGTGAAATTAAAATAGTAGCCCCAAATTACATCCTATATACGAGGTGTAATCAAAAAGTAACCGTTATTTTCAATTTTTTAAATTAATTAATCCCCCTCAGATACAGGGTGGGCCATAAGGGTGTTGGCGGTTTAAATATTCAATTAAAAAAAAAACTACGAAACATAAAAAAATATATTTGTATTTTTAAAAAGTAGAAGCATGGGAATTTTTAAGACTTAAAAACAATGTTGTCCAAATGGCTTCCCTCGGCTGCTTGACACTCTTGGAACCGAAGTCGCAAATTTTGGAAAACTCGTTGAAAAGTTGTTCTCGGTATTTTGTAAATTTCTTAAACTGCTCTAAATTGGTCGGATTATTCTCGTAGACTACCGATTTGAGGTAGCTCCATAGAAAATAGTCGCATGGAGAGAGATCGGGGCTACGTGGGGCCATTCAATATCCCCCCTTTTCGAAATGAGTTTTCCAGGAAAAACATTTTTCAGCAGCTCTATGGATACCCTAGCCGTATGACATGTGGCCCCATCCTGTTGAAACCACATCCTCGAGGTATTGCCTTGAAGTTCTTGCAAAGCTGGCAACAAAAAGTCTGCTAGCATGTTGCAATAATTGTTCGCTCTAACCGTCATCGCATGCCCTCTTTCGTCCTTAAAAAAGTATGGTCCAATAATACCGGTTGACGTTATCCCAGCCCACACGACAAGCTTAGGGCTGTGAAGTGGACGTTCATGCAAGCGTCGGGGATTAGTCTCGGACTAGCAGAATTAAATCGCCAACACTCATATGGCCCACCAGTATAATACACTTATGCTAGCGTTTTTTCCAATCCTCGAAACACTTCAGAAACGCGCTTTTTGGTATCGCCAACAACTTCTGTTTCGGTTTTTCTTTTATCTCCTCAATCGTAGCAAAACGCTTTTCTTTCATCGATGTCTTCAATTTTGGGAAGAGGAAAAAGTCAGCGGGGGCCAAGTCCGGTGAATACGGTGGTTGAGGCATGATTGTGGTTTTATTTTTGGCTAAAAGCTCACACACAAGAATCGATGTGTGAGCTGGTGCGTTATCATGGTGCAAAATCCATGATTGGTTTTTCCACATTTCGGTGCGTTTCTGACGAATTGCTTCGCGCAAACGGTGCATACCTTCAAGGTAGTTTCCCTCATTGAACGTACCACCTTGTGGTAAGAATTCATGATGCACCACGCCATTGTAATCGAAGAAAACAGTGAGCAAATCCTTCACATTTGACCGAACTTGATGTGCTTTTTTCGGTCTTGGCTCTTCTGGACGCTTCCAGTGGGAGGATTGGGCTTTGGTTTCAATGTCATAGCCATACACTCATGATTCGTCACCAGATATGACCTTTTTGAGGAAATCTGGATCGTCGTCAACGTCGCTCAATAACTCCTGAGCGATGTCCATGAAACGCTGCTTTTGCTCAAAATTTTGCAATTTTGGAACAATCTTTGCTGCCGTACATTTCATGCCTAAAACATCCGTAAACATTGCTTGGCATGAGCCGAACGATATGCCAACATCATCAGTAACCCCTCTAATAGTGATTCGACGATTATCCAAAATAATTACCTTCACTGCTTCAATCTTTTCATCGGTTGTTGACGTGCTCGGGCGACCAGGACGAGCATCGTCATTGACATCTTTTCGACCTTCCTTAAACCGGTTATACCACAATTGAACTTGTGTTCTGCTCATAGTTGACTCGCCAAACGCCACAGTCAACATTTCAAATGTCCTTGCACATTTAATTTCATTTTTTACACAAAACTTAATACAGTTTCCTTGATCCATTTTTTCGAATAGTAAAAAATCGAATAGGACAACAAAACACAACTAACCTTTTTATCTGTCAAAAACAAACTAACAATCGAAAATGGCTGATATTGTCAACATATATAACAGATATGTGTACCAACATTACAGAAAAAAAATGCGAAAATCGAACATACGTAACTCACGAAATTTGAAAAAAAAACCGTTTTTTTATCACACCTCTTACTTTGTTATGTTGGAGAAGGAGCAATATTTGACACGACCACTTTTCTAGTACTAATACGGTCCATAGTGCATAACATAATAAATTTCAAGGATAAATTGCTCTAATATAAAAAACGAGTGCTTTCAAAAACCAAACTTTATAAATTTCGTTCGGTTATTCAAAAATATCAAAAAAAAAAAAGAAAAATAAAAGAGAAGAATTTTCCTTGAAACAATGCGAAAATTTAGTTTTAAAAAACCATCCGAATTTTCAAAATTTTCTAATAATATAATAGTCAAAGTCTATCCATTACCAGAGCGTTAACAATCTACACAATTCTCTATACCAAATACAGCTTTGCCGAGTATTTGATTTAAAATTGTGTCTTTCCGCTTCTAGCAGTTACTTTTATACAACACTTGATGTAGTTTAAACTACTTTCGATGTCTATTAGTTTATTTGCCCGTCACTAAATGATCATTTTTTTGCGATTTTCCTGACGTAATATTTGGATATGTAAGTTGAGTCAAAGTTCAGTCAACTCTTATAAAATAAAAGGATGACTAACTGACAGACAACATTGTAAAACCAAACCAAATATAACTTGATAAACAAATATTCAAATGGGTAACGAACTCGTCACAGATATAACAATATTTTATAACAGTTTAGTTGTTCGTTTACCTGACCGGACAGCTTGCCGTCAATTAAATACAAAAAAAAGTAATTTGCATAATTTGCTTGAAAGCGAATTTAAAGAAATGAATCGAGGTGTGGTGTTTGGGAAGGTACTTGTTACCAGACAAACACCAACTTCATTATTTGAAATGTTTGTTTTTATTTACATACGAGTAAGAGATGTTTTTCGAATTCTTCGAGCATTTGTACTGTCAATAGTTGTTGCAAAAGACGAACTGTGAAATGGCTCAGGAGAATTTGCGGTTTGCATGTAGAGTATAAAAATCGAAACCTTTGTCCTGTGTCTCAGGTGGGAAGTGGTGGAGCCATGTCTCCACATCCACAAATAAAAATATAATATAATATAATATTATATAATATAAAGTAATATAATATAATATAATATTTATAATATTTAAATCGACGAAAAAATTCGGCTTTATTGTTCTGAAACATCCCCAAACACTCTACTGAAAAATCTTCATGACGCTGTTTTTGCTCTATTGAAAGCAAGCGCAGCACCCATTTTACACACAGCTTTCTCATATCCAAATCTTCGGTCAATATACGATGTATATCACTTTTTGAAATGCCTATCATTTCTGCTAGCTCACGCACCTTCAGCCAATGATCACCCAATACTATTTTGTGGATTTTTTTAACCTCACCTCAATTAGTCGACCACAACGGTGATCGTGTTTCCATAATTTTACGATGGGCGAGCTTCCATTTTTATTTGTTCGAAACATAGCTAAATAAATTTTTTTGGATTTGATTTGGATTAATTTGTCTTCTATTCTATTCTATGTTCATTAAGAAAAATGTAGCTTGAGATTAATAGGTAAATTTTTACAAACTGATACAGGACGGCGCAAGAAACATGCTACTGTCAACTGTTTATGGGGACCGGTCTTTCAACTTGTTTACACAGAACTGAGCCAAAGATGCATCTGTTTCAACGACATTTTGTTTCATCAAGATGCAGCAACTACGCACTTAGCCAGACCGGTTATAGCAGAGCTCCAACTAAAATTCCCAAACAAATTAATATTCAGAAGTTCTACCTTCCGCTGACCCCCAAGTTCACCTGATCTGACTGCACTCAGCGTTTTTTATGGGGTTATATCAAGCAAGAGGTTTACAAAACGAAACCAAGGAATTTGACTGAATTGAAGCGGCCCTTTAAAACAATAATTGAGGTGATGCCGAATTCAATCTTCCGGGCCCGAAATGCATAATTTTCTCATCAGGTGAGGCATATGCGTGAATGAGCATGCAAGTCATATACGGTCTATCATTTTCAAAGCCAGTTAGTTACATACATAAATTAAAATTGAATTTTCTATACAATAAAAAAAATAAATGCGTTGATTAAAAAAAGTTATCTGAATTTCTTATTGTATTGAAATAAAGGTGGCAACTAAGTTCCCGCTGTTTCCGTTAGATGGCGCCAGCTGTAAGTGCTAGTCGATTCTGCCATAATCTAAACATCATCAGCCAAGCTTAAGCATGACGCCTCCACATAATAGTGATTTTCTTTTTACGGGAAGTATTGATTTTCTTCTTTCAATCGAAGAAAACGGCAGCTGAAGTTTATCGAGAGCGTCAAAACGTTTTCGGCGATGCTGCTTTAAGTGAAATAACGTGTCGAGATTGGTTACGTCGCTTTAAAGACGGTGATTTTAATGTTGACGACCATTCGCGAGAAGGAGGACGAAAAACCTTCGAAGACACTGATTTGACGGCATTGCTTGATCGGGATCCGTGTCAAACGCAGTTAGAGATTGTCTCAGTATTAGAAGTTACCCGCCAAGCCATTTCCAAGCGATTGATTCAAAAGTATGGAACTTGAGTTCCTTAAGAGTGGAAGCCAAAGGACGTTGGGCGTCATTTTTTAGCCTGCGAACAATTGCTTCAGCGACAAAAAAGGAAGGGGTTTCTTCATCGTATTGTAATGGGTGATGAAATATGGTTTCATTACAGCAATCCAAAGAAACGAAAGTCATGGGGCTGCCCGGTTATGCTTCTACATCGTCGTCTCGGTCGAATATCCACGCAGCGAAAGTTATGCTCTGTATTTAATGGGACCAGATCGGTGCTATTTATTTCGAGGTGTTAAAACCAAGCAAAATTATCACTGAGGATCGCTATCGACTTTAATTAATGCGATTGAGTAGAGCTCTGCGCGAGTAACACTCACATTACGCGGAAAGGCACGAAAAAGTGATTCTTCAGCATGACAACGCTTGGCCCCACATGGCCAAGCCCGTTAAAACTTACCTGGAAATGCTGAAATGGGAAGTCTTACCCCATCCACCATGTTGTCCAGATATTTCGCCGTCCGATTATCACTTGTTTCGTTCGATGACACACGGTCTGGTTGACCAGTAGTTTCACTCATGTGACGACATTGAGGAATGGCTAGACTCGTGGATAGTCTCACAAGATGAACAGTTTTACCGTGACGGAACTCGAGCTTTACCAGAAAGATAGGGAAAAGTAGTAGCAAGCGATGGGAAATACTTTCAATAAATCATAATAAAGTTAAATTTTAATAAAAAAAAACAGCGAGAACTTAGTTGCGCACTTAATAAAATACATAGAACATATCGGTTCAACCAGATGATTATTTTTTTCTCCATATATCCTTGCTTTTATCCTCAGGCATACGCAAAAAAAATTTTGGTATAATCCGTACAGTACAAAATTGGTTGTAATTTTCCACGAGCACTTTTACAATAATTGATTTTATGTATGTTCACAAATAATTTGGATATTGTTGTTTTTGCATTGATTTTATACATTTTTTAATGAAGAAAATTTTTTGCCGTAATTGCAAATGTGGTCTATTTCAGAAGGGAAGGATAAATGTTATTATTTCAAATGAGCTTTGCAACTTTGCAGGAAGCAAGTATTCGGTATGTAAATTTTTCAATAACTCTGGCGCGCTAACGGCTTAAGTAAATCCCACGTGAGAAAATCTAATTGATACAAATCGCACGATTTCGGTGATCAGTTCTTGTCATTGCTCCAACAATTGTGTGACATGTAGTACCGTCCTGTTTACATCCGTACCTTCTAATTTTATTCGAAAAGAAGTTGCTCATCATCGATTGACAGCAGTGTCATCATCGCTTTAGAGGATATACAGACCGATGATGTCACCAACTTGCACATTGATTTTTTGCCGCTTTATTGTCACCAAGTGAACGTTGTGTCGTTATCATCGTACCAAACCGTTCATACAAAAAGGGTCTCGTTGTTAAAGATAAGTTTGTTGCCATCTTTACCGGCTTAACAATAGCCAAACATCACAAATTCGTTTAATTTATGCTCTAAAGGCGAATTTTGTTAATAAATATTGATAATAGTTTCAGAACATGGTACCAGTTTATTTTTTAAAACAATGATGCGTATTTTAGCCATGTTCCATACAAAAAACTCGAATAAAACCAAGCTGAATGTGATAATTCTAATAAGTTGTATCGCAGTTTTCTGAAAAAGGCAAGTATTTGTACAATCTATTGCCAGGCAATGGCCACTTCTGACACTTTGTTTTTCGCACAAATAGTATTACGACAAATTTCTCTGATAAAAAATTATATGTTTTAGAATTTTTTAATACCAACGTCCACAAATAAATGTGGGAATTGGTGTGTCTCTTTATCATACCTGCTAACAACTATCATTGAATAAAATTGGGTGAAGAAGTCGCAGCTGATTGAATGCAGCTGTGGCAAATGGACCGTTGTTGTTACTGCTGCAATCAATGTGATGTGGTGATCGACACTGGACCCGGTTGGAAATTTCTAGAGTAGGTTGTGGACTGTATTTTGGGTTTGAGGTAGTCTTCCTTACCGCTGGGAAGGCAAGTCGATCTGCTGATGAATGTTATGGCGCCTTTTAATCAGATGATTTCTCAAGAGATTTGAGAAATTATTTGGTTGTAGGTTGTGAAATAAAAGAAATTAAAATTGTTAATTTCAATTCAATATAAACATATTTGGGAAGCTGTGATGCTTACCGCTTGACCTGTGCAGATTAACTAGTTTTTGGTTTTTACAATTTATGGTAGTTACAAGTGTAATTTTTGGCTTTCGTTAAATATTATCTGAACAATTCACAATATCTTTACCCCAAAAAGGGCAAAAAAGGTAGTATAAAGCACAATTTGATTCAATCTTATATTAGGTATGTTCATGGAACGTTTGCAAATTCATTTTAAATTCATATTTAAATTCATTTTTAATAAGTTTTTATAAAAAAGATAAGTATAAACATTATTTATAACAATAAACATCATGTTTATACAATCATATATAACCTAAGTTAATAAATAAGTGGCAAAATTGTAAAAACTTGATCTTTACTTGTATAGTAGTTGTATGTGTAGACGACTCTCACGGAACCGATTTTGCCTATTGGTGAAGTCTGCACTTTTTAAGTGTAGCGGACGAAGCACCCACAAAAGTGGGCATGTTAAAACAGTCCTCTACTTATACATAATATAAGGCATAGTAAATAGAAATTCACTATTTTTCCAATATATGGTTCACTAAGAAATGCAATCGGATTGAGCTAGGTGGTATTAGAAATATACAATTTCGAACTCAAAAAGCTACTCAGACAGTTTTGTGATAATTTGAGCGCGCGTCAACAGTGGACACCAGCAAAGAACAATTTTCCCATATTTACAGTTTTTCTTTCATAAAGGAGACAAAGCAAGAATAACGGCAAAAATGTGATTAGTGTTGATGGTGACGGTTCCGTAGCAGTCAATCATACACAATTTTAGTCTCGTTGACTCCGTTCCGGTAATTTTGTCAAAGATGCCTCACACTCTAAAACGCCAATTGTCGAAGATGTTGATAAAATAGTGAAAATCACGGTCAATTTCTATCGTCATGTAAGTACCCTTGCGATTGTCCAGGAGCTAAATATTGCAAACAAAAAAAAAAAAAAAAAAAAGAACTCGATATGTGGGTGCCGCCTCAGTTAACTCGAAAAACACCTTATCGACCGAATTTCCATCTGTGAATTGCTTCTAAATCTTAACAAAACCGACCTATTCCTGACCGGTGATGAAAAGTGGGTCATTTATGACAACGTCAGGCGAAAACGGTCGTGAATGAATCGAGGTTACCCAACGTAAAGGATAGTCAAGTAATGATTGACGATCACGAATAGTGTGTTATGTATTTGAGGGAATTTATAGGGAATCTTTTACAATGAGCTGCGGACATGTATCATTAGAAATTGGTCCGTCTGAAGAAAGTAGTCGGCCAGAGATATTTAGGTTTGGCCAAAAGGAAAGGAATTGTGCCCCCTCAGGTCACACACATCGACTACTGTTCATCATAATCTTCGCAAGCTTGGTTGAGAGGTTCTTATACGTCCACTTTATAATTGTTCCCTCCCTTATCTATCAATTGCATTTCTCTGATGAACAAAAAACCTTCCGAAAGGGTAATATCTCTATCTCCAGTGGGCCGATTACACATACCAGCGATACCTACACTTCACAGTGTAGAGAACGAATACCTGCTTGTCATCTAAAAGGTAGGTATGTCGAAGATTCCTTCTTCACAAATGTAAGCAATATGTTACACATTTTCAATGCGAATTTGGATCTTTTTCAATATGTCTTCAATAACCGCGCTTCCAGTTAGGCTATCCCATAACAAGAATATGAGCTGAAACGGCATCTATGAATTAAAACTATACAATGTTTTCAATTAATGAATAATTATCATATTTTTTAAAGCGGAAATAATGTTTATAGAGCCAATTATTCGAAAGTTGAGCCCAGTCTTTGTATGCTCAAGTATTTTCCTACTTTATATATTTTGCCCACTTATGCTATTTACAATATATATGATGCCACGCCCGCCCACCTCCAGATAAGAAGGCGTCTCAGAAACATCCCTTTAGTATATGCTATACATAGGCATACTCCGTTTATTTGATGACAGTTGGTAATTTTGTTTCTTTTTCCGGTTCTTTAAGTACGTAAGTAGTTGAACGCAGAAAATGCCTAATATTAAAAAGCGGGGTTCAGTTCCGGCATGGGCCAATTTCTTCTTACTGTATTAATATCGTCAAATCGCGTTGTGTTGCATGCAGGATGACGTACCAGCCAATCTTCAGATAAGTCAGAGAAAAACACTCTCGTACCAGAGGGGATTTTCCAAAGCAGATTATAGATTTTGACAGTTCATTACAGTTATGTTGTTCCATTGTTTGTTAATTTCCCTGTTTTTTATTTTTCAAATAATAAGTTATAGCATGGAGCAAGAGAAGCAGATGATAAAAGTTTATTATCAAAATTGTTGGTATCTTGTGGCAATGATGAGTGCAGTACTTCCCAATCGCTCTGGTCCTCGTTTTCAGGAGACTGTCAGATAATAATCAGCTAATGCACAGAGATCGCTGCTGATAGCGAGAGTCCGAAGGAGGACCCGAAGTACTCAATTCCGCACCGCGCACTTGAAATCGGCCTTAGTGAGTTTAGCGTCGAAATTTGCGTCTATATCTGTCCCAAATCCAACTAACCAAGAAGCTGAAGACAAACGAAAATAGACAACGTCTTGTGTTTGTAAAATGGGTTCAGAGCAGATGAAACCAAACTCTGATCCGCCGAGATCGCGTCACAGGTTTATGCAAACGACCCGCAAATAACCTGTGCTTTTATAGTGAACGTAAACAGATCCATCCTTCAAATTCGGCCTGATGGGAATTGGACCTGGACTGGGAACCAGAAAAACCCTGGAACTGAAGAGAAACAAATTTGTCACAGAATTCATTTCTTTCTTCAAGTTGGCTTTGGTTGATGTCTTAGCTTTTACATCGAGAGCATGTTAGCCCTTTCCATCGCATCTCTTGGATCGCGATAATGTTCTCCTTCTCAGTAAGGCATTCCAAGCTTGCAACATCGTCCTTAACATTTGGAGAATTCTTTTTCTTTTTTTCTGTTTATATTTTCATTCACACTATTGCCGTGGTAGGAATCACGGATCAGTGTTGATCAAGTGCCACCACGTAGAGATCACGAGCCAGCTTGAGGCGATAAATCGACGTTTTGCATTAAAACCTTTCGGCAATAGCTGTAAATATGTCAAAGCATGGTGTCTCTGCACCACAATTAAACGTGGCAATCTCATGAGCCATCTGTTGGTTATTTATCTGTTCCCCCAAATCTATTATATGTCGTCTAAATTTCAGCACAATCCTTTAAATAATCCTTTTCTTTCATTTCATTATAATGCTTGGACATTGCCATTATGCACAAAATACAATTGATTACAGCAGTGGATCTTTTTGAGGTAGTTTTTGATAACTTTTTAGCACATTTCGGGCCGTATCTCGGCGATAACTTAACGATTGTTGTTTTGGAAATGCTCCAACGTCAGGGGATTATCCGTATAAACGCGGCCTTTGGCGTAGCTCCACATGAAAAACTCTAACGGCGTAAAATTACATAACCTTGGCCAATTGACGTCGACAAAACGTGAAATTACGCTTTCTGGAAACTTCTCATACAATAAAGCCAACAAAAAAAATAGGTTATAATACGGCCTTAGCGTTCTGAATTGAACGTAATGGTTCCTCCAGCTTGGTAGCAATGGCTTTTCCACAAATCACCATATGCGACAATGTGTATTGCTTGTTGAAATGAAATGAGCTTCATCGCCGAAGAAAATTTTGTTGGAAAAATCAGCATTGTAAGCCTGCAGCACTCAATATCTACGACGTTATGAATGGCTGGCCTTAATTGTTGCGCGGGTTGGACTTTATATACAGAGTGGCACTTAAGTAACGTTATGATTTGATCAGTGAATACATTTTTTGTTTAAGCCCTTTTTTCGTCTCTTTACAGAATTAACTAAATAATACTTCGGAAATTTATGAAAGTCAGCATTCGTTTATTCAGACACAAAGATTATATCGCAATTTCTTTCATATTCGAAATGCTCCTAGCGCTCCAACAATTTACCGATTGGTTCAGCGTTTCGGGCAACAAGGGGCTGTCTGTGATCTTCCGCCTGCTGGAAGCCCTCCTGCAGTTTGAAATAAAGTGACCATTGCTCCACCAGGCGATGTTCTCAGCAGTTAGAGATGTCTAGGCGGCCTTTGCAAAGAATTTTACATACGTTACATCTTTTCCCATATATGATGCAATTAGTTCACGAGTTAAAACCAAATGATGCACAAAAACGCATTCAATATTGTCGCCGTTAACATTACTTATGCGCCACCCTTTAGATGGAGGTGAAAATCCAAATGCAAAATTCGCCATAATGAGCCATAAGAGAGATCAAACTGGTGAGAATGCCGTGGAATCATGAAATTCGGATTATCCGCCACACTTTCACTAACAGAAGCGATATTTTCGGCAGATTGTAAATTGCGATGATGCACAGGCCTGACTGCATCTGTTACGCTTCTAGTCTCTTCAAATTTCTTTATAATCTTGTTAATTCCTTGCACAGCAGTTCGATTATGACGACCACAATGCTGTAATGCACGAGAAATGCCCACGTTCGAATCACCACTTTTATAGTAAGTCTTAACTAGTTTAACGCATTCTTCGGTTGTTAACGATCCATATTCGTAAATGGCAGACCTTTCACTAAATAAATAACACTTCAAATGACAGGTATTTAACAGCCGACAGCCTTGCCAGATCGGCGGCTTTCAAACCACTAAATGGATAACCCTATATAATTCTCCTTGCCACTGTTATCAGACTCACGCGTGCCCATCCCTGGTGGAGAAATTGGTCATCATTAATTTCGATGATTCCTCAAGCCATAATGCCACTACACGAAAAATATGAGGTAATTGCTATAATTGCATTGAATTAAGTAATTTTGTTTATGTTTTGTTGATACACGGGAAAGCTCGTAAATGCTTTGATAAAGCGGTGTTTATTGTCGACCTAGCAATCATCAGCCATAATTGATTTTAAAAATTCCAATATACCCGTACATATCAACACATGTACGAATATATTGTGCGTCAGAATAATTAAGGCTTTTATTGAATGTGCAAAGTTTGCAGTGATTTTTGCTATCAAAGTGGAGCAATAATATTTGATATTATATAGCAAACAAAGTTTTTAAGATTTGACATTCACTTCTTTCGTAAGATTTAATTACATCACGTGCGCCTTGCCGTTTGAGCCCTCACCATAGAGAATGTTGAAGGTAGTTAATCCTTCCCATGAATTGGATTTTTGGAAAATTAAATAAATTTTATAAAATAAAGTAAATTATGATTTATAAGTTATGAATTGAATCGAATTTTTGTGAAATTGAATTGAATTGCATTTAATTAAATTGCATTATTTCGAATTAAAATTGCATTATATCGAACTGAACTGAATTATGTTGAATTACATTGCATTGCTTGTATCAAACAATTCGTAAATATTGTAAATTGTAAAAATTAACTATTTATTTGCTTGTGTAAAGGCTCTTTCAAACAACCATGTAACTATAAAAACCCCTGGTTGAAATCTGCAAAGTAATTGTCAACCGGACCACTTCGCCAGCCGCTCTCAACATACATATGAATAAAACCTGAAATAATGTGAGTTAACCGTTACCTTTTCCTCTCCTCCAGTACGAGACCCCTCATAAGTAAACACATTCCGCTAAGAACCTAAGTTCTTCCACAAAACCTCCAATCTCTCTTACGGAACCTAAGTTCCAAATTAAAGACCAAATCTGACAGATTTACACTTCTAACATTTGCATTTTACAGAGAATAGTAATGGCGATAACAGCACTATAGTTCTCTTAGAGACTATAGTTCTCTAAGATTAAATTGGAAAATGATAAATTCGTTGCCAAAAAGTTTACTCGTAAATGCTACGAAATACGTGCGTAGCTTTATTCTTATTGAGCAACTTATTGAGCAACCGGCAAGACAACCAATTTCTTGAATTTTTGGAAAAAGTTTATTTTCGCCTTTTAAAGGTTAAAATTTCTATTGCCGCTGTTGTATTTTTTTTTTAAATTATAGTATTTTTTTATTTTAAAAAAATTATATTATATTATATATATTATATTAAAAAAATTATTTTAAAAATTAATTTTATTGGGAAATATTTATTGTCATAGAAAAGAACTATACTCTGCCAAAAAATTTCATCTTTCATCCGCTCGTCAAAATTCTCATTGCCGCCAAGTTGGCGCAATTGTTCTCTGTACTAATGCGTGATCTGTCATTTACGAGTAGTTTGTTTATCATGCTCGAATTTTGTCAGTTCATCTCAAGTGCGTTTCGCGATTTTTACAATGGATAAAAATATCGAGCAAAGAATTTGTGTCAAATTTTGTCGAATTTTGTCAGTTCATCTCAAGTGCTTTTCACGATTTTTACAATGGATGAAAATATCGAGCAAAGAATTTGTGTCAAATTTTTTATTGCAAATGCAATTTTGTGGTCCACGTCACTGAAAATATTACAGACGGCTTAAAGTGAATCAAAAATATGTATATATATATATATATATAAGTGGTGCAGTACATTCAAACCCATTCGAGATACTGTAGAAAATATGGCTCGCTCTTGTTAGCCATCAACGTCTGCAACTGAAGTTAACATCGATAAGCAGATGAAGCGGTGACTGAATATCACAATTTCAGTTTGAATGATACAGATGGTGAACTAATCAAGTTTCATAAATCAATTCATACCATTTTACACGATTGTTATGAAATGTGGTACCACCCGATCTGAATTTTCTTCAAAACTCAATCGCCTAAAGGTTACTGAAGACATGCTAAAATAAGTGAATTCCGACTCCGCATTTATAAAACGCATTATGACTGATGACAGGGAGTAGGCTTCGAGAGTTTAACAAGTTAACAATTCAATCCAAAAAGATCACGTTAAAGTTAATCAAAAACCAAGATGATGTTCAATATTTTCTATGATTATCTCGTTGTCAGCCTTAAATAACAAATATTATCTGGTCATCATGCATGTATTGGTGTATTGAAGGAGGCAAATTCGCCGAGAAAGGTTCACATTAGTGAAGAGGAAACTCATAAAGTTGGCACCATGATAACACGCCATATCACAAGGCTATCATGATATCATCGAACAACCGCCGCATTCACGTCTTCGAGGCACCCATTTTGAGGTCAAGAAATTCGATTGGTATTTGGCGAATATCGCGGATAGCAAGGGTTTTCAATTTCTCAATTGTAGCCGGTATATCTATGTAGCTAATTGAACATAACCCCAAAGGACAAAGTCTTGAAAAGTCTAATTTAGGAATATTTAGGTTATATCGATCATTTTTTTTTTGGGATACTTGAAGAAGGAGTGGTTAATCGGAAAATTTTTTCAAATTTTACAAATTATATTACTGCAGCTGACGAATGAGAGGCTGAAGGGAAAGGAATGCAGTTTGTAAAATTTGTCATTGGATGGTTTGAAATATCCCATTCACCATTCATTCAGATGAAAGTATAAATGCTTCTGATATTCGATATATCCGTGTAAGATATTTTGAAAACTGGTCTCACCTTTTGGACTCGCGTCAATCTTTTAGTAAATATATTATATGTACTATATATAACAGCGCAACTAAGTTCTCGCTGTTTGCCAATAGATGGCGCCAGCTGTAAGTACTAGTCGATTTTGTCCTAACCTAAACGTCATAAACCATGAATATGTATGATTTTGTGCCAAATAATCGTCACATGCGAGAAGTATTGATTTTCTTCTTTTAATCGAAGAAAACGGCGACTAAAACTTATCGAGAGCTTCAAAACGTCTATGGAGATGCTGCTTTAAGCAAAACAACGTGTCGATATTGGTTCCTTCGCTTTAAAGACGGGGATTTTGATGTTGCCGACCATTCGCGTGAAGGAAGACGAAAAACCTTAAAAGGCACTGAATTGATGGCATTGCTTGATGGGGATCCATGTAAAACGAAGGTAGAGTTTGTTTCAGTGCTAAGAGTTACCCGCCAAACCATTTCCAAGCAATTGCATGCATTGGGAATGATTCAACAGCAAGGAACTTAGATTCCTTTTGAATTGAAGCCAAGGGACGTTCAGCGTCGTTTTTTTCGCCAGTGACCAGTTGTTTTACAGACAGAAAAGGAAGGGTTTTCTTCATCATATTGCAACGGGTAATAAAAAATGGATTCATTACAGTAATCCAAAGAAAGGAAAGGCATGGGACTGCCCGCTCATGCTTCTATGTCTTCGCCTCAACCGAATATTCACGCTGCGAAGGTTATGCTCAGTACTTGGTGGGGCTAGGTCGGTACTATTTATAGCAAACTGTGAAACCAAGCGAAACCATCACTGGGAATCGGTATCGACTTCAATTAATGCGATTGAGTTGAGCTCTGCGCGAGAAATGCCCACAATACGCGGAGAGGCACGAACAAGTGATTCTTCAGCATGACAACGCTCTCACGTGACCAAGCCCGTTAAATCCTACGTGCAAACGTTGAAATGGTATGTCTTACCCCTTCCCCCATATTCTTTAGATATTGCGCCGTCCGATCATCACTTGTTCCGTTCGGCCAATAGTAGAACAGTTTTGCCGTGACGGAATTCGAACTTTGCCAGAAAGGTGGGAAAAAGTAGTAGCTAGCCATGGGCAATACTTTCAATGAAGCATTTTTAAATATGTTCTCATAATAAAGTTGCATTTTTATAAAAAAAAACAGCTTAGTTGCCACCTAGTAGTTCAGCGAATAACGAATGTTACATTTGCTATTGTATCGTCCAAGCAAAACTCAATGGTCCTTTGTGATTTCTAAATTGAAGGCTTTAGTAAATTATACGTTGCTTTTAAGGCAGTGTCTATGTGGTTTCTATGGTGGTTTAAATATGGCATGAACTACTCTTAGATTCCAAATATAAGAAACATATTCCTTTACCTAAATCGTATTTAATATTTTTATACCTATTATTAATTCCGGCAAGCCATCGACAGCGGGAGTTTAGTTGTTCTTATGCTGCAATACCACGTGTCGAACTCCGTTTTGACTACAAAGTGGTCGGAACTATTGCAGGGGTTTAATGAACGATATGATTTTCATTATTATTTTTCATCATTAATATTATAAAATAATTTATAGATTATAAAATATGCATATTTTAATCACACTTTCATATTTCGTAGCTCATATGACAGAACTCACAACGTCTCCGTCTTATCCTTATGATGCATTTCTGCTCTAATTGCAAGCAACACACAAAGTTTCTCCATTCTTATCATTCATTCATAAATAACAGTGACAGTTTACTAAAATTATATTTTCGAATTGGAAATTCTATACTGAGAACACTATAAAATAGGTGTGGGCATTTTTTGAGATATGATAAGCTAATCGCTATCCATCAACTCGAAACTAAAAACGCTACCCATGAGGTTTAACCACTGAAATTACAATAAGTATTCATCAGCTTTAAGAAACGTAATCGGTCATGATAATCACCGACATCAAAACGGAAGCAAGAGTTGCGCACAATAACAATAAGATTGATATTTTAGTTAGAAATCAATCAGAAAATTAGAGAGTACCTGTTGTGTGTGATATTTCATATGACTTCATGATTCCTTAGAAATTTCGTTGGTCAGTTATAAATAATTTTTAAGCAATAACAGCATAACAACAACGACGGTGAAATGTTAAAACAATTAATATTTATATTGTCGAATAATGAATAATGAAAATTTTGTGTCACTATAATCAGTTGCAGGCTATTAAATCACCCACATTAGGTGAACTTTGAAATGCTGAGCCATCTCATTAAGATATCTGCGGCATTCCAGGGTTAATGTTGAATTCGGGAAGACAGAATCCAGGGATTTAATGGCAACTTGACTGTCAGAGATTATGTTAAACCCCACCGTGGTAAGGACGTTATATCTCACGCCACTTCCTTAATGGCCAAAATGTCGGCTTGATAAACACAACAGTGACCAGGTAGTCTCCTTGCTATACTTAGCCCTAGGTCTTTGGAGTAGACCCCGAAACCTACGTGATTATTTAATATCGTAATCAAAAATGCGCGCCAAACAGTCATTTTTCCGGGTGCAATCGGTTTTTCACAGTCACTTCTGTGTTATCCAACCACCGAATGAGAAATTTTATTCGATTAAAAGCCCACTTTTGAATCATCAGTTTTGTAGTAAGTTTTAACTATTTTTACGCATTTTTTAGTCGTCAAACAATCCATATTCGTAAATGGCAAACTTTTCACTAAATAAATAACACTTTAGATAACAGGTATTTAACAGCTGATAGCCTTGTCAGACAGGCTGTTTTGGGACCAATAAATGAATATCCCTGTATTAACTGGTTCATCAAATGCAAAATAATTGACGGCGTTTTATATGTACAGGGTGGGCCATAAGGGTGTTGGCGGTTTAAATATTCAATTAAAAAAAAACTACAAAACATAAAAAAATATGTTTGTATTTTTAAAAAGTAGAAGCATGGGAATTTTTAAGACTTAAAAATAATGTTGTCCAAATGGCTTCCCAAATCCAGATCCATCAGTCTCAAATGTCAATTCAGCAACGACGACTCAAATGACATATGCACAAACTCTCAAAAATCAGGTTCCTCAAGCTCCTCCCCAGAAAAACAATATTGAAACCTCAATCGAATCCCTCATAAAAACTATGAATAATTTCATGACAAATATGCAGGGGATTATGCAAGAAATGTTACGAAACCAGAATACGCTCATTCAAGTTTTATTAACCAGAAAATGAACTCTATAAGAATTTGTTACTGGAATGCCAACGGACTCACCCAACATAAGAACGAAGTAGAGTATTTTCTGAAATCCCGAGATATTGACATTCTCTTAGTCTCTGAAACTCATTTCTCGTTAAAAAATTGCTTCTGAATAAATGGATACTCAACCTACGATACAAAACATCCCAGTGGCAGAGCTTGTGGAGGAACAGCTGCAATAATTAATGATCAGGTAAAGCACTTCCCTCTACGCGAATATAAAACTGATCACATACAAGCCACTTCAGTTGCACTAACTGGATTAAACATAATAGTTTCTTCCATATACTGCCCTCCCAAATATGTTATAAGCGAAGACCAGTTTTCACACTTTTTCTCTACTCTTGGTGACAAGTTTATAGCAGCCGGAGACTACAATGCTAAACATACCTTCTGGGGGTCTAGACTCGTCAACCCCAGGGGCAGGCAATTGCTCAATGCTATATCGAGTTCAGGCCTAAAAGTTTTGTCTGGAGGTGAACCAACATACTGGCCCACGGATCTCAATAAAACCCCCGATCTCATAGATTTTGCAGTTATGAAGGGCATAACAAGAGAACACATCATCGTTACTCCTTCCCTTGACCTCTCATCAGACCACTCCCCCACAATTCTCACAGTATTTAACATTCCCTTGAACCCGGAAATCTCTTACCATTTTCCAAACAGGCATACAAATTGGTTGAGATACAAGATGTACATAAGCTCTCATCTGTGGCAAAACTTTTCTCTCAAAACACCAGATGAAATTCAGTCTGCTATCAACGTCCTCACTACCACAATGACAACTGCCGCAAACTTGGCAACTCCGCACAAGGTCCATGCTAAAACAAAAAATGACTCCTCATGTCATATTGAATCTCTAATCAAAGAGAAAAGGAAAGCGAGAAGACGATGGCAAAAGCACAGATCTCCCTACCTCAAAGCTCGTCTCGACCAGTGCAAGTCAAAACTGAGGGCAACTCTGGATGAAAAAAAAGAAATCTCCGAAGCCCGCTATTTATCTCGTCTAGGAGCCACACAAAACACTAACTATAGCCTGTACAAGGCCATAAGACAACTACAGCGTCCTATAACACAGGAGTCTCCAATACGGATGAAAGATGGAGGTTGGGCAAGGAGTAGTGATGAAAAAGTAAAAGAATTTGCTGATCATCTGGAAGAAGTATTTACTCCTAACGATATAATCTCTCGTGTGAATCCGACGATCATTAGCCCAATGGTCACAAATCCAATGAAAATAAGTCTATCTCTCTTAAAGAAAAATGTTCTCTCGTTGAAAATGAATAAATCTCCTGGACACGATAAAATAACAGCGAAAATGATTTCAGAACTCCCCCACAATATCCTCAAATTAGTTTTATTTATATTTAATGCTATACTTCGAATTGGTTACTTTCCTCAATCATGGAAGCTGTCTGAAATAATAATGATCCCAAAACCTGGAAAGGAACTGTCACAAATTACATCCTATCGACCCATAAGTTTACTCTCTATTTTATCTAAACTGTTTGAAAAGATCTTTCTCCAAATGTTGTACCCCTATATTGAAGCAAACCAGGTAATACCCACGCACCAGTTTGGGTTTCGCAAGGGTCATGGAACGACAGAACAAGTACACCGTATAGTAACCCAGATCAGAAAAACTTTCGAAGATCGGAAATATTGCTCAGCTCTCTTTATAGACATCTCCCAAGCCTTTGATAAAGTGTGGCATGAAGGCCTTATTCACAAAATAGTCTCTTTTCTACCGGCAAATACCCATAAGCTCCTGGAGAGCTATCTGAAGGATCGATCTTTTGTAGTAAAATCGAAAGACTCTGTTTCAACTCAAAGAAAAGTTTCAGCAGGAGTTCCTCAGGGCAGTATACTAGGCCCTATACTATATACCATCTACACCTCTGACATGCCTGTGCAATCCCTAATTCAAACCTCAACTTTCGCTGATGACACTGCATTCATGAGCACTAGCACTTACCCATTAATGGCTTCTAGACAACTGCAGTCTCATATAAACACATTAGAATCTTGGCTCGAAAAGTGGAAGATAGAAGTAAATGCCACTAAGAGTGTACAGGTTACATTCTCTCTTAGACAGAACAATTGCCCAGCCCTCACTATTCACGGTAGTACCATACCCGTTCATAACCACGTCAAATATTTGGGTATTCACCTTGACCGACGTCTCACCTGGAAAAATCACATTGACTCAAAAATCATACAATTGAAATTAAAAATGGCTCAACTCCACTGGCTTATTGGCTCCCAGTCTACTCTCAGTTTGGAAAATAAAATCACAATCTACAAAACCATATTGAAGCCAGTATGGACATACGGCATCCAGTTGTGGGGAACGGCATCGGCTTCTAACATAAATAAGCTGCAGAGAAGACAGTCAAGAATACTGCGTCAAATTTGTGGTGCCCCATGGTATGTTAGGAATGATAACATACACAAAGATTTAAACATTCCCTATATTTCCGAGGAAATGAAAAAATTAAGCAGGTCATATATATCGAAGTTGTCCTCCCACTCAAACCCACTCGCTCAAAACCTTCAGCATTTTCCCGGCCATATACGGCTAAAAAGAAAGGACACGCTAGACTTGGTCCGGTGATAACAGATCTGTTCGCCAAAAACAAGATCCGGCAATGGCAGGATACTTTAGTTTAAGATAGGATTAAGATTTGAATACATATTGTAAATTTCGTAAGAAAGATCCAATAAAGAAAATGAATGAAAAAAAAAAAAAAAAAAAAAAAAAAAAAAAAAAAAAATG
>JAHXMU010000762.1:1014902-1126664 GCA_019455685.1 Philornis downsi | reverse complement strand
AATCACTGATTTATTGTTTTCGTAATACGCTCGGACACAAAATGCACACTGCAATCCCGTGTACGGCTCCATGGCGACTAAATTTCCAGGAAGCGGCGCAGCGAACAACATATCCCCCGCCACCCCGCGCAGCGTGTTACCGAGAAATTGAAGAATTAAATCGCCAACACCTATGTGGCCCACCCTGTATAAGTATTTGTTGTGCCACTTGTTGTTTATTAAATATTGATTCATACAGTATATGATTTTGAGAAATTTGAAATTACAAAGAAATAAAAGGAAGTGAGCACCACTTTTGATGACATTTTGAATAAAACAGCTGCATTTCCTAATGGAAACTCATGCCAAATTCTGCAGAGGTCGTAACGATACATTTTGTTTATTGTTTTTTTTTTTTTTATTTATTTTTTTTTTTTATTTGAGTTGTTTTAAACCAGTAAAGGTACATTTAATAAAGAAAGCGCAAATATTTGATACACCATATAATATGAATTTTCAAGACAGATGCGTATTGCAATTTTTGTACCACATTTATTTAAAATTACAATACGGTGGTTCATAATGTGGAGGAGTTTTCAGTATAGAACAAATATGACTCATCTGTGTTGATTCACCACTTAATTTCAGAATTCTTTTAATAGCACGATATGCAGTTCGGGTCATCTGCATGTGACGCATAGAAGTTGGTAATAACTTTTCCATAGGTTGCCAAACCAACCAATGACAGATCACATTTGTAGTGTTTCTTTTAAAGTAATATTTGCCCAAGACTGAGTGTACTGAAATTGTTCAGCTACACTAATACAGAAATGTCAGTTAAGTGAACTGAATACCGTACATATTCCTTTATCCAACGTGCGGTTACGTTTGTAAAAGTGGGATATGTCCTTAAAACAGCTTGGCAAATCAATCGGTTCTTTTAAAAAAAAAAACGTTTTAAATTATAGCATAGTAAAAGAAACAAAATATTAATTTTCCCCTTAGAATTGATAGAGGGACCAATTTCTATGTGTAACTCTAACACTTGTGGCTATGCGCATCCATTTTCATTGGCAGAGTTATATTTACAAAATGTCTGATACTTGCCTAATTCCACTGAATTAAGTGCTATTGAATGAGAAATATGAACCTCATACAATTAGGTAATTTGTATAAGAGCTACCAGAGAGGACGAAGATTTTTCTAAATGTTACAACGCACTGTAACACAACAGAATTGATCAAAGTTAAAAAAAAACTGCAGTTCTTGAATTATTAAAATAATGTAAATACTTTCATTTGCTGGGATGCACCAGCGGGGGTGTGACAAAGACCTTCATTGCCGTTCATATATCTTAGTTCACCAAACGCAAAATGTGTGGTAAATTTGGGAAAATTCAATGTTATTATCTGAAGGCCATGAGAGTAACTATGTGCGATCATTTTCATGGGAGATACCAGAAGGGATGTGGTTATCTAATCGATTTTTTTCATGTTTAACAAAGAATTACCAATTAACGCAATGTGTGAAAATGTAGATAATAACAACCTGCTAAATAGAAAATCAAAAGCGTTAAGATAGCACATTACCGTAGAACAAAATCGAACAGCTTTATTTACACATCTGACCCTTTCCGACCAATTTGCTCTCTTTAATACAGGGTGTCCGTCGGAATGATATACTACTTTAATTTTAATTTTTGATTAAATGAAAGAGAATGGATCTTTTATTGATAAATGTTTTATTTACTATCGGCAATTATGTATGGAATACAATATCAGATAAATGTCCGCCTCTGTGGAGCCTCACAAATGTGAGCTCTTTTGAGCACATTTTCCATTACTTTCTCACACATTTCACGCGGTATTTCATTAATTTCGTCACGAATATTTTGTTTGAATTGCTCCAGCGTTTCTGGTTTGTTTGCATAAACCTTGTTTTTCAGATATCCCCACAAAAAGAAGTCCCGAGCAGTCAAATCAGGCAAACTTGGAGGCCAATGAACATCACCATTTCTTGAAATAACTTGTTGTGGAAGGAGGTCCCGCAGTAATTGCATTGTAATTTCACGTAAATTTCTCATCGTCACAGTAATCGATGATTGATTTTGATAAAATATTTTAACGTTGGTTTATCGAATATTTTTCCATAATAAATTTGTCACGTCTCTACTTCACGACTGCCAAATATGAACTTTCAAGATCAATGTTTACCAAAATGGCGACAAAACAAAATAGTATGTATACCTTCCCGACGGACATCCTGTAGAATATAATGCCAAGATAATATTCTTTATTTACTGTATGACCATTCGGCAGAAACTCTGAATATCCAACACGATGATAACTAAAGAAACCAGTCAGCATTGCCTTGATTTTTGATCGACTTTGAAGTGGGTTTTTTTCGGTTTCGGCTTAATTAAAAATCGCCATTCCAAATTGTTGATTTATTTGTATATCGACGGCACAAACCTATATCTCACCAGCAGTTATAACACATTTTATAAATAAGAGTTCGGAATTGACTAGATTTAATTGAATTAATTCACTAGGAAATGCATTAGGTAACCACGCCCTTCTGGCACCTCCTATGTATACGACGGAGTTAAGTAATTTATTCTTAACTTTATAGCTTTCAACTGGCCATACTGAGTTCAATCAGATATTGCAAACTTCAATCGTTTAATGGATTTATTTCTAGGAATGAAAGTTAATATCATTACCTCTCATCTACTGGTATAGGGTGGCGCATAAGTAACGCTAAGATTTGATCAGTGAACACATTTTTTTAAGTCTTTTTTTCGTCTCTATACCGAATTAACTAAATTATATTTGGGAAATTTATGCAGGAAAGGCTCAGCACAGAACAAAGAACCAAAGTTGTTCAATTTAAGTTTAAAAGTCAGCATTCGATTATTCAGACACAAATATCATATCGAAATTTCTTTCAAGTTCCAAATGCTGTTAGCGCTCCAAAAATTTACCGATTGGTTCAGCGTTTTGGGCAACAAAGGGGCTGTCTGTGATCTTCTGCATGTTGGAAGACCCCTTGCAGTTCGAAAAGGAGTGACCACTGCACTTTCCCCATATAAGATGCAATTGGTTCACGAGTTAAAACCAAATGATGCACAAGAACGCATTCAATATAGTCGCCGTTAAAGTTACTTATCCGCCACCCTTTATAAGAGCGGTCCCAAAACCAGCCGACCTGACGTATAGATGGAGCCAGTAGCTTGAAAAAATTATTTAGATGAAATGTGGCAACCCTGTAAAATATGTATTTTGAGTTTTAAGGCGCCACGTTGTTTAGCCTTGTCATTTGAGTCATCAAAAGTAAACGATCTCAGTGAATTTGTAAACTTGGAAAAAATTGGTCAACATTTTCCTTGGAAATGTCTCAGCCCAACCGCTATTAAAGCCGAGCTAGATTCTACTCTGGGAAGGTCGGCTCCTTCTTTTACGACTGCAAAATATAGGGTAGCGGGGTTTAAACAAGGCCGTACGAGCTGCCAAGACGAACACCATACTGGTCGACCAATTGATGTGGTTAAGAAAACCCATAAAATGGTACTGGATGATCGTCGGCTGAAGGAAATCAACAAAATTATCTACTATTGGATGATCGTCGGTTAAAGTTACGTGATCTAGCTGAAATGATGGCCAATTCAAAAAGTATTATACATCATGTATTGACCGAAGATTTGAAGATGAGAAAGTTGTGCGGAAGATGGAAGTGGTGCATGCTTTCAGTAGACCAAAACAGCGTCGTAAAGATGTTTCAGTAGAGTGTTTGTCAAAGTTTCACCGCAATAAAGCCGAATTTTAACTATGGATGCAACAAGGGTCCATCGCTTCACACCTGAGGCAAAGGAACAGTCAAAGCAGTGGACTGAATAGAATAATAGTATTCAAAGAAGGCGAAGACGGTTCCATTTGTAGGCAATTTCGTGACATTTGCTTTTGGGATGCACATGGGATTATTTTTATTGATTATCTTCAGAAAGGAAAATCCATCAACGGCGAATATTATGTTAATTTATTGCAGCGCTTAGGTGATGAAATTATGGAAAAAAGGACGCATTTGACGAAAACGAAAGTGTTGTTTCATCAAGACAATGGTTCAGTTCCCACATCCACATCACGCACCTTGTTCGTCAGATTTAGTCCGTCGGACTATTTTCTTTTTTCAAAACTTGAAAAAATGCCTCGGTGGTAAAATATTTGCCAACAATGACTAGTTGGAGTCTGCAGTTGTTAGCTACTTTGAAGAAAACGGACCAAATAAAAGAACTTGCCAGAAATGGGTTATAAAATTTTCTACGGGCGACTTCTCCGTAACGGACCCTCCCGGATCAAGGTGACCAAAAGAAATTGTTTCGGAGGAGGTGAGAGATTTTATTGATATTGTTGTTTATCCCCGTACAACACCTGGAAATAACTGAAATATTCAAAAAATCAGTCTCAACCGTTCACGGAGTCATAAAAGAGCTCGGATTTGTGAGCAACCTCGATGTGTGGGTACTTGACACTGTCTCACTGAGGTCTTACACTGTCTTGCGGACCCGCCAGAAACTGTCAGAGCTTGAGTGGGAAGATTTACCTCACCCACCGTTCTCCCTAGACATCACCCCGTCCTCCTACCACCACAGTCTGAGCAACTATTTGAAGGATTTGAGTTTCCATAACGACGAGGAAGTAAAAAATCGAATTGATCGTTTTTTTTAGAAAAACCACGTGAGTTTTATAAGGGAGGAATTAAAAAGCTCCCAGAGAGGTGGGAAGATCTATTAAAAAAAGGGGAAGATTATATAATAGATTAAAAAATTGTTTTCTTGTATAAAAGTTAGTAAATAAATCTCTTTTAAAACCCGAACAAACTTTCAGAAACATCCGATAATATGTATGAGAAGGGGATACTTTTGGAAAGCCTTCTTATCGAGAAACAATTTGGTACATCGTCCAAAATGCTACGAAACGTCTTTCATGCTAATGGGTATATAAGCTTTGGCACAGCCGAACTTTTGGCCAATTATTTTTCAAGATATGAAATTTTTGAAATTTCTCCATGGACTCCTATTGTGGCGCTACCGTTATGTTAGAACAAAATTTTACTTTACTTACAAAATTATAAAATGAGCTACTAAACTAACAGAACTATAATAGTATACTGACGTGATCAACTTCCATTATTTTCGATACAGCTTTTATATCGAAATCAAACACTGTAAGTAAGATAACCATTCAACAAAACCTGCAATGAATTTAATCAACTGGGGGACGATGACACTGAGCACATTACTAGGTAATCCGTCATCACTATTTGCGCTACCCGACCCACATACAAATAGGTAGTTGTTACCTTGAAACTATCGCCAAGTTTTACAAATAAAAACAGTGTAAGCATTGAAAGTGTAAACAAAAATTTTGCTCGTACGTTTATAGCGCAATTATGCTAAATTAAAAGTTTCTGCAGCATTCGGTTGTTTTATTGAAAATTTTCCATTTCATCAGGTTTTCGAGATCAATGATTTTGCCGCTGGTAAGAGAAAAACAGAAGCTATCATACACATTCTCGTCGCTTTACAAAACGCGGTGTGGCCCGGTTTCCATTTTTTTACATCAAATTTTGTACCTTGACCGGCCCATACAGGTAGATACTCAAATTTGTTTGACATGCTATACATTGGTGTTCTAGAACTCACTGAAGATGAGGTGTACGACGGAAACCAGCTATAAATCGGATTCTGACGAGATTTGGAGTCTCCTTTGCCAAATCGATATGTCACGAATAGAAAGAATTCAGTTGGTCTTTCTGAAATTTGCTCTCTCCTCTATTAACTTTTGTGTCTCCTTATATTTCCAGAGACTGGTTACAGCCATTGAAATATCGCCATATTTCCATATCTTGTCATTTGTATTCGATATAATGGCTGGTATAACTGAGTGTTCTGAATTATTGTCGCATATATCGTTTTATGTTCCGCCGAGATCACTTAGATATCATTATATATTTAATGCAACACGAATTTTTTGAATTCAATATCCTAAATGGGATTAAAAGAAATGAATACCGAATTCAAAACGTAGAGTTTTGTATGTCTAGAAATAACTTTAAACTGTTTCTTTTTAGATATTTAAAATAAAATAATTTATATGTATATATATATAATTTTCATGAAATTAGTTACGATAATTCATAGTCTGTTCATAGACAAAAATAAATGAAATGAAAAGATGATAATGGGTGGTCTTTTAATCGTAGTTTTTTAAAAAATCAAATAAAACACTCAAATTCGCATTATATATTAAAATTTTTTATGGAATCGATAAATTGGTCTTTGCCATTTAATTTTTAAAGATAATTTCATATAAATGTTGTCCGCGGCTCTGTCACAAAATGTCCATTCAGAAGGTCCAATTTTTCGTTACTTTTTCGAGCATTTCGGCCACGAATAACGCGTGTTATGTTATCCTGTAAGGCGTGTTATGTATCCTGTAAGGTTCGGTTTGTCCACATAGACTAACGACTTGACATAACCGCACAAGAAATAATCAAGAGGCGTTAAATCGAGAGATAAGCTGCTCACCAGATTCATCCCTTAACATATCCATTGTTTCACGAGCAGTGTGGCATGTTGCACCGTCGTGATGAAACCACATGTTAACCAAGTTCAATTCATCCAATTGGGACAAAAAAAAAATCGTATATCATGGCTCAGTATCGTTCGCCGTTGACGGTAATATTTCTTACACGGTCATCTTTGAAGAAAAATGGACCGATGATGCCTCCAGCCCATAAACCACACCAGACTGTCGTTTTTTCGGGATGCATCGGTAATTCAAGTATGGTATGTGGCTGTTCATCACTCCAGATGTGGCAGTTTAACTTGTTTACGTATCCGTTAAGCAAGAAATGAGCCTCATCGCTGCACACAATTTTTCGATAAAGCAGCGGATTTTTATTGAGATTTTGTGAGGCCCATTCAACAAAAATTAGGCATTTTGGTAAGTCATTCGGCTTCAATTCTTGCGTGAGTTGAATTTTATGGGTTTTCAAACCCAAATCGTCGTGTAAAATGTTCCTTGTGGTTGAGTAACACATGCCAAATCGCTGAGAACGGCGACGAATTGACAATACACGGTCGTCATTAACACTGGTCGCTACGGCTGCAATATTTTCTTCGGTACGCACTCTACACATGCGAGTCGATAGTTTTATGTCCAACAAAGTAAATTTGGTGCGAAATTTGGAGATTCAGCAGGTCGATTATGACGACCATAAAATGGTCGTTTCAAACGATGCACATTTGTCACAGAGCACGAATTTTGATAATAAATTTCAACGGTTTGCAGTCGTTGCTCGTTTGTTAGTCTTTCTATGATGAAATGGCAGAGTATACAGTACACTTTTCATTTTGACAGATGACGTTTGGACGCCATTACCAACCAGTGCTGCCAACCTGAACAACTTAAATCTTAAAAAATCACCCTATATTTCAGAAAACTACCATGTTTAAGGAAGTGTTTCTTAATACAATAATTAAGTTGGAGTTACTTAGCTCAAATGTAAAGATACCTACACTGATAGTACGGCATGTTGTAACGACGTTCACACAATGCCAATATGTTGCCTTAAAAAGCTATACAGAAATTCTATTCAAATGAACTAATTTCGCATATCTTCCCCAATGTCCTTTAGTTTTGATTCCAAAGTGTCGAGTGGTGAATCGATCATTATCTTTTTATCACACATTGATCTAAACCAATGCAAAACAGAAGCAGTCATAATATACGAAAACTTTCCTCTTTAGAATTAGAGGAACTATGGATTGAAAATGGACCAATTTTTTTAGGAGATATAGGAGGAGTGGCAAAGCAGTCCGTTTTCATACTGACAACTAAGTGTACTAATCATCAGATATCAGATATAGTGCAAAGAATAATACAAACATAAGAGAAAAAACAAACCAGATTCGCGTACACCCAAGAATAAAACATGGGGAAGCATCTCATATTCGGTGAGCTTACACGCTTACACGCATTCTATTTCAAAACTCACTAAAAGGGACCGACAGTGTAACTACGATTCCGAGCATAAATTTTAGAAGAGTTTACTAGATGTGCCGATTAATCAACTATGTGAAGTGTTCATCAGATACACATAATGATAGGTGGTGGTATAGGGGCTCGCACCCATGATCATATGGATGACTATCGTATGATAGTGCCACGGCCGATCGCATAGACTGAGCAATATTTGGCTGATTTTGATAAATTGTGGACTAAGGACTGTAAAGCTATACAATGAACAAAAATTTGGGTAACCGCAGCTTGCCAATTAGAAAATACAAGGGAAAGATTGTTATACTCTCATACTTAACTTTATCAAACGCTTGGTTGTGACAAATGTGACGGAATTTGGTGCAATCAATTGAATGCCTGCCTATTATAAGCCTGCTATTATAAGGGTCAAATCGATAATATGTATGCATAATTCATACGGTAAAAGATATATGCTTTTTCGGCCGATTTTTCATGCGCATTATAAAGCAACACTAAAGTTAAAAGCTATGTTAGTGGAACATGCCAGTTAGAGATTCCTTCATACAGGTCATAGGTCAAATGGGTCATTTCATTTCGGTAGTGGTCGACCAATTAAAGTGTACACAAAAAATGCACAAAATTATCAACTATTTGATGATCGTCGGTTGAAGTTAAGTGAGATAGATGAGATCTGAAGATGAGAAAGCTGTGCGCAAGATGGGTGTCGCGCTTGCTAGCAAAAACAACATCGTGAAGATGTTTCAGTAGAGTATTTGGCGGTGTTTCACCGCAATAAAGCCGAATTTTTGAGAGGCATTTCAAAAAGTACACATCGCTTATTGATCGAAGATTTGACGATGAGAAAGCTGTGTGCCGCCCTTGCTTTCAATAAAGCACGACATCGTCTTGAAGATGTTTCAGTAGAGTATCTGGCAATGTTTCACGGTAATAAAGCCGAATTTATGCATCGTTTTAAAACCATGGATGAGACATGGACCCACCACTTCACAGGTGAGACAAAGGAACAGTCAAGGCAGTGGAATGAAGGGGGGCAAATCGTATTCAAAGTAGGAGTAGGACAAAGTAAGACGTTTCCACCTGCAGGCAAGGTCATGGCGTCTGTTTTTTGGGATGCGCTTGGGATTATTTTTGTTGATTATCTTCAAAAGGAAAAACTATCAATGGCGAATATTATGCTAATTTATTGCACCGTTTGGGTAAGGAAATTATAAAGAAAATGCAGCGTATGGCGAAAGGAAAGCGTTATTTCTGTAAGATAATGGTCCAGTTCACACATCCACTATTGTGATGGCCAAAATTAATGAATTAAAGCTGGAATTACTTTATTAAGCACCTCATTCGCCAGATTTAGCTTCCTCGAACTATTTTCTACTTCAAAACTGGAAAAAATGGGTCAGTGGTAAAAGATTTACCAATAATGATAAGTTGTAGTCTGCGGTTGATGTCTATTTTGAAGAGTTTGGCAGTTCTTACTATAGAAGCTATTAAATAGAAGCTATTGAATATCGCTGGAATAAGTATATGGAGCTAAAAGAAGATTATGTTGCAAAATAAAGAAAATTTTTCGCAACTTTTTTATGTATTCTTTTTTAGGACCGATCGCCTTCGTAAAACCCTGCAGTTATTTCCTTGATAGAAGGCATACAGTAAGATATTAGTTTGAAAAAGAACCAAAATATTTTATCAAAACCTAATTTTTTGCGCATATAAACATTTACTTTTTGCATAATGTTCAAACTTTGAGTGGAATTAAAAAGAAATGAATGTACCAAAATTATTGAAATTGTGTGCTTATTTAGAGTGCATTCGAAACTAATTAAACATAGAGCAATCTTGCGATACTGAACACATTTGAGCTCTTAGGATTGCGGAATTGAAATATTTGTCACATCTCATGCATCAGCTTCATTACCCTACATCGTTTTTACATTAACTAATAAAGTTTCAGGAACTCGGCATTCAGCCTAATTACAATAGACTGTATTTGCTTAACAAATTTCTTAGAACGGTTACTCTCTAAAAATAGCTCAAATAGTAGGTAATAAGGCAACGCTATTTTCGGTAAGTTATGTAACACACGTGCTGTTTGAGGTTGTATTGCATATATACTGAATCAAGCTTATCAAGAAGTGTCATGTTGAAAGGCAATGCGAGAAATTGTAGTTGTACGGTTCACATTATCTTTAATTATCACATTTATACGATATTATGGTACTAACAACCAATCATTTCCAATAAAAAAAAAATCCATTAACCATGAAAATTGTCTAATGGTTGCTAAGCCATCCGTTATTTCTTAACACCACTACGATATGCAAATTAAGTTATGAATTAAGTCATGCAATTGAGTCATGAAGAAATGATTCCAAAAACTACAGCTTGTTTAATTCACATTTAGACAAAATGTTTTAAAACTTAATGTTTAAAGCTCACTGAAGAAAGAGTGTAGAAATAAACGAATTTTTCAGATGATCGGTTTTCGACTTTTTCGAAATATTATATTTCTTCAAAATTCGTCTTTCTATTGTCCAATTAATAAAAAAATTGGTTGCAGAAAAACAAGTAGACGGGCACAAAAGTGAAAAATTTACAGGCGCCATATGTTTGGCCGGATCGAAGGTCAATTCACCACCGTGGATTGAGGTTCATATTGACATGGGCGATGTACCGATTCATGGAGGATAATTGGAGGTATCAAAAACGTCTTCTTTCCATACATAATAATGCACTTATCTTATTTGTCTGGTGGAAAATGTATTTTTGTTTTACTCAATACAATGCCCACAGCTAGGAATTATTGTTTCCTGCGCATTTTACCATACATTGATCTTATTTAATGAATCCACGGCAAGAATACTGCAGAAGTAACATTTTTCAAAAGTAGGCTTGTCAAAATGCTCTGTTTTCATACATAATATCTCTTTTTTCACTTGCGCCACTTATTGATTATAATGTACAGAATCAGTGCAGAAATTTCAGTCAGGCGAGCTGACTTACGAATACGCCCATCCACGTCCTTCTGTGCTGCTGCAAAGATTGCACTGAGTTAAAGCACATTGAAAGAAGCAAAATTTTAACGTTATGAAGTCTTCTGTTTGGAGAATGTAGAAGAACCACCGATTTCCGCTAAATCGGGCAATTGGTGTGTGCGGTACTATAAGGGAAGAAGCAGTGCGTGCAATCCTCCTTCATTTGCAGTAATGTCAGATGCAAATTCAATTATACTGAATATAATGCAATTGAAAGAATTTGGGGATATGTAAGTTAAATTAGTATGGTATTATAACGAAAACAAATAACGAGAATTCAAATAACTTCAGGCTTCAAATTAGGAATTACAATGGAAAGTCAAATTTCGATAAAAAAAAAAAACAAACAAAATAGTTGACGAGAATTTAAATAACTTCAGGCTTCAAATTAGGAATTACAATGGAAAGTCAAATTTCGACAAATCGGTCAAATTGTATGGGAGTTACCAGAAAAAGCGTGGATACCTAATCGATTTTCTTCAATATTGTAGAGAATTGTAAAACAAAATCCGAGGATTGATTGAATTACGATAAATTGATCAATTTGTTTGGAAGGTGCCAGAATGGGTTTGGAAATGTCTTTATTTTCAGACTTTGGGACTCTACTTTGGCAAAAATCTAACGTCTGTCAAATTTAATGCAGCCGATTGAACGATATGGATTCAATAATATATAAGTTAAATGTGTCATTTGCTTTGGAGGTATTAGAAGAGGTGGAGCTAAGCAGCTTCAAATTTTACCAGGAGTTATGAAAAAATACGACAGACAAAAAGTTGTGTTGCTGCAGGTTATGGATGAGGAGTTACTGGCAGGTGATTGTGTTTCGGGAAATCGGTGAATTTGTAAGGGGGGCACCAGAAGGGATGAACCTATATATCCCATTTACAATTCCCAACTATCATCTGAAAGAATATCTGGCTGTACTTAGTTTCAAGAAGTTTCACAAACATTTCCGGTAGTTATTGTGCCCACTAGCCGGTCAATTATCCACATAGACGTACATCGCTCAATCGACTTAAAAGGTCATGAAACACATTTGGTCTAAAATATATTTCCCGCTTTAAGTGTTTCATCGTGTGTGCTATATTTTTAGATGTATCAAATGATATCGACCTTGAAGGTATATTGAAAATGCTTAATTTTAGAACTTTTCAATCACCATACACACAATTACGGCGCCCCTTAAAAATATATATAAGTTGGAATCGTTCTTTCGAATATTTATACAGAGGTATCCATTTAGTGGTTGTCAACTGTTAAATACCTGTCATCTGAAGTGTTACTTATTTAGTGAAAAGTTTCCCATTTACGAATATAGATTGTTTAAGAACCGAGGAGAATGTAAAACTAGTTAAAACTTACTACAAAAATGAAGAAAATCATTTCAGCGATGAAGCTTATGGTTGTTTGCTACGTCAACAAGCAAAATTGTTACATATGGAGCTCGAAGAATCCAGAAGTGATTGTTGAAAAGCCATTGCATCTGGAAAAAGTGACTGTTTGGTGCGCATTATGGTCTGGAGTTATCATTAGGAGGCTAAAAGGATCCACTGCTGCAACAAATGCAGAGGCGGTCATTTAAATGACATTGTATTTCGTACATAATGGCAAGGTCCAAACATTATAATGAAATAAAAATTTCATCGAAATCATAGCTTCATATATGTTTTATTTAACTTTACTTGAAAACCAAAAATTGGATAACCTTATACAATGCCTTTATTTAATGAATAAGTATTACATTTTTTGAAAAAGTGGGCCTTGTATGTTTACTTTTCTTTAAAAATAGTCTCCCACAAAGTAGAAGATATCTTTGTAGCAAATTTCATTTCTTAGATCAAGTAGACATTTTTATCGTGATCACGAATTTGATGTATACATTTTACACTTTTTCATATGGTAGTGAATATAAAAATGACATCAAATTCTTACCTTATTGATACAATCTTTGAACAAAATATGACTTTCAGAAAGCAGATTAAAGTAAGATAGAAAGTATAAAGGGTAATTTAATCCTATTCTTCCCAGTGAGCGTGACAATGAACTGAGAATAGTCACATCGTTCTAGAGTTTGTTATGAAAAAACAAACAGCTGAACAAATTAAAATATTCACATCGTTTTAAGGACTTATAAGTTTGGAAAAAAATTCGAGACAAATTCTCTGTTCTGTTAGGTGCGCAACTAAGTTCTTGCTGTTTTTTTTTTATAAAAATGCAACTTTATTATGAAAACATGTTTACAAATGATTCATTGAAAGTATTGCCCATCGCTAGTTACTACTTTTTCCCATCTTTCTGGCAAAGCTCGAATTCCGTCACGGTAAAACTGTTCATCTTTTGAGGCTATCCATGAATCTAGCAATTCCTTGATGTTGTCATATGAGTGGAACTGCTGGTCAGACCGACCGTGAGCCATCGAACGGAATAAGTGATAATCAAACAGTGTAATATCTAGCAAATATGGCGGATCAGGTAATACTTCCCATTTCAGCGTTTCCAGGTAGGTTTTAACGGGCTTGGCCACGTGAGGACTACCGTTGTCATGCTGAAGAGTCACTCTTACGCGCCTCTCCGAGTATTGTAGGCGTTTCTCGCACAGAGTTCGGCTCAATCGCATTAATTGAACTCGACCCCAATCCGCAGTGATGGTTTCGCTTGGTTTCAACAGTTCTTAATAAATAACACCGAGCTGGTCTCACCAAAAACGTAGTATAACCTTCCTTGAATATTCGGCCTAGGGGACGACGTAGAAGCATGATCAGGCAGCCCGTATGACTTTCTTTTCTTTGGATTGCTGTAATGAATCCATTTTTCATCACTTGTTGCAAAACGATGAAGAAAACCCATTCTTTTTTGTCGCAGAAACAGTTGTTCACAGGTGAAAAACGACGCTCAACACCCCTTGGCTTCAACTCATAAGAAACCCAAGTTTTTGAATCATTTGAATCACTCCCAACGCACGCAATCACTTGGAAATCGTAATACTGAAACAAACTCTACATGCATTTGATACAGATACCCATCAAGCAATGCCGTAAATTCAGTGTCTTCAAAGGTTTTTCATCTTCCTTCACGTGAACGGTCATCAACATCAAAACCACCGTCTTTAAAGCGACGGAAATAATGTCGACACGTTGTTTCACATAAAGCAGCATCTTCGTAAACGTTTTGAAGCTCTCGATGAGCTTCAGCAGCCGTTTTCTTCGATTGGAAGAAGAAAATCGGCACTTCCCGCATATGACGATTATTGGCACAAAATCAAACATATTCCAAAAGAATATGACCTCAAAGGAAAATCACTATTGTGTCGAGGCGGTATGTTTACCACATGCCCAAGCTTGGTTCATGACGTTTGGGTTATGGCAGAATTGACTAGTGTTTCCAGCTGGCGCCATCTATTGGCAAACAGCGGGAACTTATTTGCGCACTTAATATTTAAATTAGTATACGAGTACATATAAATTATAGTCCTATAAATTATATTTACAGGAAACATATTAAATCATAAAGATTTAAGGTAGCCAGCAGCAAAGCGGACATCGTTCATTCGACCTAAAAGGCCATGAAATACATTTGTCAAAAAGTAGATGTTTCCTCCTGAATGTTACATTTTCGCCATATTGAAAGATATTAGGGATAATCACTGAAACGAAATCAAATCCGAGAAGAGTTTTGAGTTGTTTCAAAATTATCTTATGGTTTCTTGGATGCTTCCTTGGGATTACATTTTTATTATATCAAATGATGTCAGGAGGCGTCACCGAAACTCAATCAATCAAATGCGAAGATAATTTTGATTTGTTTCAAAATTCAGATTCAAAATTGTATTGAGTTTCGTTTCTGGTTTCATACTTCCAAAAGGAAATTACAAACCATTGATCGCATTGATTGCAAACAATCGATTTTGATTCATACACCCGAAATCAAATTAGGAACAATTTTGAGTCTGATTGATGTTTTAAAATGTATTTTTTGTATTTTATTTAAAATATTGCTGTGCAAAAAACACAAAATTTGTGAGTGGCTAGTGACGTAAATTCATAATATAAATTCTTTGAACCATTTTGGTCATTCGCCGTTTGCACCAGGCCTTTTTCTCTGTCAAGGAACGAAACTACATCAGATTTCAGTTCTGATTCCTATAAAGAAACGAAACTGCATAAAACTATATTTTTGTTTCAAGTTCTCGAATCAAAATATCTGTTTCAATATGTTTTGATTGAGAAATGAATTCTATATAGGTCTTCACTTTCGTTTCTGGTAAGAAAAGAATCAATTTATAAAGTGAATTTTTCTTTCGAATATAAATTTGAAACAAATTTCTAAAACACTTCGCATGAAGGTAAATCAAGTGGACAACAACCTATGGTTTCGGATAATAAACCGATATTGCCGGTTTTCTTTTCTTTTTAAGTTTTAAACAATCTAAACCAAATAATATGTGATGTTGCGGTTTAGAAGCCCTGCATCACGAGTTTATCATGTGCTCCACACTCTCCCGTGGATCATTTAACACCATAGTGATAAAAGTAAGAGCTTTTAACAAACAAATAACTATTAATTAAATAGTCATTGTGGAAGATGCCAGCATGACAAACAAACACAAATTTTGAAGAGTGAAAAAGCTCGCTCGCCGAATGTTAAATTAGGTAAGAATTCCCTCTTTCCATCTGGCGACAGACACAACAACCGTAAATTAGTCATCAGTTTCGGTTTTTTTAGGAAACTTATTTTTTAACTTATTATGTACTTCCCTAAAAACAACAAAGAACCGTCCGTCCCAATTACTTTCGTATGCATTTCACATATTGACAGTTTGTGCACAAATTAACCAAATATGGCCCCCTGTCCGCGGATCATATAGAGAAACTTGTTCTCCGTTGTTATCTTTCAGCTGTGACTCGGATTGGCAGTGGTCTTTCCCAAAAATGATATCAAAATCACACGTTCTCACATAACCACAAAGTGAAATCGCGATTTTTGGTTCTGATGACGATGTGACTAATGATTATAATCGCAACAGATGTTACTTCCTTAAGCTACAGAGGCACGAGGAAGCGATACAGAAATGAAAACGATAATTAAATTATTTGTGATTACAGCTAAAAGGAAATGATAGGGGATGAACATCTGTGTTACATCCGTATCAACCTAAAAATATTTGTAAAATATCCTTTTATGAACAGTTCAGTTAACTATTGAACTGAATTAATTATGCACGTGCTCTGCGATGATGCTCTGGCTGTATGATAACTGCTCAGGGAATAAAATTTCTCGGATTTTTTCATTTCCCGGTAGTCTGGAAAATATATAAATCTCTTAGGAATTTCCAAAACATTTCAAATACCCTGTATTGCTCAATTTTTAATACAAAATTCCTCAGAAAATTGTTCGAATGGAATAGAAATTAATTGATAAATAGATAATGATGGAATTGATGAATAGAATTTATAACTAAAGGTGACAACGATTGCTCAAGAATGAGAGCATAATGAATAATTTATTTTTATTTGAAAGCGAATTTGTCATGTTATCAAATGATACTAAATGTTTCATACCTATTGACAACGACATTTCAAGAACGTTTACCGAATGATAATATTTATATTATGTCTTAACTGGGGTTTTGGGTGTGCTTGAACAGATGTTCTTCGTTCGCTGATGCAAAATATGGAAAAAAGTAGAATATGTGGAAATAAACAATTTCTCAGTTCGTTCTGATGCGCCCATTTATCTATCTCTAGGCTATTAACCACTAACGCTCGAAATTAGGCCTTTAGGGAAAACCATGGCTATTTAAGAATTCTGACAAAATAAAGGGTGTCCCAACAAGGACGCAAGATTGAATTGTTTCTCTGGCTGTATGACATGTGGCGTCGTTTTGTTGAAACCACATGCCCTCCACATTCATTTCTTCAATTCTAGGCACGAAAAAACTGGTTATCATTTCACGATACCGAACACCATTGACTGTTTGCGCTTGACAAGCCTCATTTTCATAAAAAAAAGTATAATGATTCCTCCAGCCCAAAATCCACACCACACAGTGACGCGTTGAAGATGCATTTGCTACACGTGAATCAGTCGAGGATTTTTCTCACCCCAAATGCGACAATTCTGCCTATTGACGAAGCCATCAAGATGGAAATGGGCCTCGTCACTGAAGATGATTTTATCGGCAAAATCAGCATTTTCATGTTGTCTCTCCAATACCCAATTAACGAACTCCCTTCGCTGTCCATGTTCAGCTGGCTTCAGTGCCTGAGTCAATTGAACTTTGTATGCATGAAGATGCAAATCTTTCGTCGAAATTCGCTGCATAGTGGATTTGGAGACACCAATTTGCTGAGCTCGGTGTCGAATTGAGGTGGATGGAATTTGAGCGACGTCATCACATACAGCTGCGACATTTCCAGTCGATCGACCTGGTGGAAGGCGCGTTGTTGTCTTTACATCACTAACAGACCCAGTTTTGGCAAATTTATCCATTAATCTCTTTACAGTTGACTCTTTTGGAGCATTATTGTGACCCCAAATTGATCGCAATTTGCGAACTGTAGCCGCAAAACTTTCACCATTTTGGTAAAACAATTTCACATGAGAATGCGTTGTTCATTCGTGTAGCGCTCCAATTTTGCTAATCTCGTACCTTCTACTAGCAAACAATAACAATTGTTCAAATGTCAAACAATGACACTTCGAATGGCGCCAAATTTAAATCTTGCGTTCTTGTTTGGACATCCTAAGTAATCACAGATAATTAATATTATAATAATTTAAAATGATTTTTATTTTTGATGTTTAAAAATGAAATTTTTATTTTTGATTTGAATTGAAAATGATTTTTATTTTTGATTTTTAAAAATAAAATTTGTATTTTTAATTTTTGAAAATAAAAATCATTTTCAATTATCAAAAATCATGTGTAATTATCTGTGATTGCTATAATAAACATCAACAAATAATTATTAAAATTTATTTATATAAATATTACCCACAACCATCATGGACCCTGCAGAAAACAGCGGCTTAATTTCAGATAGTGACTCTGATTTCAGATAATGATGCCTCTTCCCTTCGAATTTTCTAATACCCAATTCAGACTATCGTTAATAAGTCGTTACTGATTAATTGGCAGGAGTAGGCTAATCTGTTACTGAACCGATGATGTAATAGTACAACAAGTTCATTTCCAAACACGCCAAATGGAAAACATTTCTGTAGGCGATATTTGTAAAAAAAATCTCCAACTTCGAATATAAACAATTAGTCTTGACTACGTTTCGTTTATGTTCTTAATGCAAATACTTTTGAAAATTTGTTTAATTTTAGTTACTTTGTTTTTGTTTTTTGGTTACATTTAAATCTGACCTGTGCCCATTACCGGCCTAAAGAAATTGCCCACCAAGTATGTCGCATTCACAACTTTCGGTATCGCTTTTAATGCTTACCAAAATATTTATTTAGCCAGAAATGTAGCAAATAAACTTTTTTAAACTTTCGGCTTCAAGTTCAAATGCGATGCTGTCATTATGTAAGCAGGGCTGTTAATAGAAGATACATAATTATGTATTTGTGAAGCGTACGCAGTGATTATTCAAATACATTTGGATAACAATTAAAACTTTTAAAATATGTTAATATGTTGCCGCTGTTCGCGACAAAAGTCCAAATTTATTTATTCTACCCTACACAGACAGAGCGTGCTATGGGTTATTGTTAATGTTTGTGACGGCAAATGTATAGATGATGCTTAATGAAATAACTACATCATGCTGATTCATAAATTCTGGCAAAAAACTAATATTTTTATATTCCAAACAAATTGTTGCATCTACAACATTTTCAATTGGGAACGTGGAAAGTTGATTTAAAATTCATCATTTCCATTTAATGCCGAGAAAATAGTGATTCAAACGAATCATTTTTATTTCAGATTCAGAATTATAATTAAAATTAAAATTATTATTTTTCTATTTGATTTGCAAAATGTTGAAAAAATCTCTGATACTGAATCCAACGCTGATGAAAAAAGACTAATCGTTCTGAAAAATTTCTATGGCAAAATCTTATTAGATATGTGTTTGTTATTCTTTAATTGCATTTATTAAATTATCCGCGACCAAAAAATGGGCTTTGTTTGAGGCTCATTCTGCACCACGATAATTCCAAAAATATTTCTTAACGCTTTGGATTGGGAACATCGAAAGTGTTTTAAAACTATGGAAATTTCAGAAATTTCAGTCAAACAAAATGATTTGCATATACCTTCATCCGACATTTACATTGATCGTTGATGCAGAAATGAAAGAGGTGGTAGAAGTGCTTTAGCACCACTTACAATCAATCGATTACCACGTCAATCAATCTGGTACCTCATATTTTATGTAGGAAATTGGTTTCACTTCATGCTTATCGCAGTGGTGAAACCATCCAGTCTGAATGTGTTATCGGAGGTAGTTGTATGCAGACTGTTTCTTATCACGATTTCCTGACCAGGGCAACACTCATAAATTTCTTCCACAAAATGTATCACTAGTCTCATTATCTTTGCCTTCTACTTTCTTAAAGCAGATTTTGACAATTTGAGCTAGTAAATAAATAAATAATGTATATAAATTTCTTGCCAACAACAAATCCATTTTCGAATCTCTGCCGCACCACCTACTATAGTTTTATTTCATAAATTTCAAAACAAATTTTAATCGAAATACTAAATTTCTAATACTTCAGGCTTTAGTTCAAAGACATTGTAACTATTTAGCCATTATGTATGATTATTAAAAGAGTTCTGAATTAAAATCACTCCAATGACAACGAAATAAAGCATTAAAAGTTGTAGCGAACTGGACATTTTCGTATTGTACACTTTCTTTGTATGAAGATGTTTTTTTAACAGTGTTGCCGGTATATGGTTTTCAATTTTAATTTTATTCATCCAATACTTTGTTGTACAGAAAATGTATATTAAAATAGTTAGTGAGGTCAAATCGAACGATTTTTACAGCAAATAGCACTTATAATTTTATAAAATCTATTAGTTAATTTATGACAACAATTAATTATAATTATGGAAAATGGGTTTTCAAATATTTGTAAAAAAATAGTGTTTATAGTATGATTAGTAATGAAAATAATCTGCTATAAGACAAAAATTGTTAATTTGATAAATTTCCCATGACGTTTCGTAGAGAATGCAGAGATTCTCTCATGATTGCATAAGTAGAATTTGCAACTTTATTGAAATGATTATTATTCAGTCTATTAATAAAATGTGTAAACATTTCGAAGCCTGTTTCAAGATGTAATAATCCGATTGAGAACCGCAATTCTTTTTGTATATTATTTTAAGGCATTTATTCTGGATAATTTGCATCTTATTTAAGTTGCTTTTGGCTGCAGTATACCATACCGGCGAAGCATATGACAGGATTGGTCTAATGACACATTTGTATAATAGCTCCTTGTTTGTTCGGCTTAGAGGTGATCTTTTGTTTAGGAACGGCCATAGTGCTCTTAAGGATATAGTAGCTTTATTACACACTTGATCAATATGTTGACGGAAATTCAACTTCTTGTCTAAAGTTACACCGAGATAATTTACATGATCATTAATGTTAATGTAGTCGTTTTCGTAAATAATTTGGCGTGTTGGTATTCGCTTAGGTGATTTATTAAATGGAAAAATAATCGCCTGAGTTTTTCCGTTATTTATTTGAAATTTCCATTTTTTTAAGAATTTATTACAAACAGCTAAACCTCTTTCCATCTTTTTCAGTAAAGCGCTGCTTAGTTTGCTGTATGTAATTAGCGTTGTGTCGTCTGCGTAGTAAGCAGTATTTATGAGTTTTGGGGGTTTAAAATCGGCAGTATATATCGAGTGCATATCGGGGAAAGCCTGAGGTAACCCGGCTGGAATTGATCTCGGCGTTGATTTCGATTTGTTTATAAATACCGTGTAATTTCGTAAGTTTAAGAAATCAACCATAATTCTACATATATGTATATATATACAAATGCGGCCATGTTTCGAATCAATACGAAATTATTTTGCATGTTAATAAATAAAAATATTCTTCTCATACGTAATATGTCGCTACTTTAAATACTCGTATGTTGATGACTTGTGGTATCAGTTGTAATGAATATACAGGGTTGCCCATATTCGACGGACCCACCTGGCAACGCATACCTTTTGACAGAGATGTCAGATCGCTTAATGACATACCGCGTTTGAAGCGTCAATCCAAGCAGATTTTTACCATGGAACAATACACGCCACGCGAGCGCTCTGAAATAGTTGAAATTTACATTCAACAGAAGAAGTCAATTGTGAAAACTCAACGTGCTTTTAAAATATTAAAAAATGTGAGAAGTGCGCCTTCTAAGAACACCATTAAGCGTTTATACGAAAAATTTTCGACTGGTGAGGCTCTTTCTAATCCGAAGAGGTCAAATAAAAGTCGACCAAGGCGATCGGCCGAGAATATCGCTGCCGAACGACCCAGTGTTGAGAGGTCCCCAAGAACATCCCAAAAACGCCGTTCTCAGCAGTTGGGCATGGATCGGTCCACTTTACAACGGATTATTCGCGTTGATTTGCATTTGTTCCCGTACAAAATTCAATTGACGCAAAGATTGTTGCCTGCGGACAAGCCTCGTCGATTGGAATGGGCCCAACGAGTCATCGAAATGACCGATGATGACAAGCAATTTTGGAACAAAATTATCATGTCCGATGAAGCCCATTTCACATTGAATGGGACCGTAAATAAGCAAAATTGCCGTATTTACGCCACTGAAAATCCTCAGGAGATTCAAGAATTGCCTCTTCATGACGAAAAAGTCACAGTTTGGTGCGGCGTTAGTGCGAAAACGGTCATTGGGCCGTTTTTCTTCCAAAACGAAAATGGCCATGCTGTTACCATCAACCAGGAGCGTTATCGCGACATGATGACCAATTTTGTGATGCCAATTATTCGTCGAAAGCGTATGAGGCAGTTCTGGTTTCAACAAGACGGCGCTCTACCGCACACAAGTCGCATAACAATCGATTTTCTGAAGAATTTGTTTCCGGGCCGTTTGATGTCGAAAAGTGGTGATTTGGACTGGCCACCGCGTTCGCCCGATTTGACCCCCGCTGACTTCTTCTTGTGGGGACATTTGAAGTCAAAGGTTTACGTTAACAAGCCAAGGGCCGTAGAAGAGCTCAAGGACAACATTCGTGAAGAAATAGCCGCTATTCCGGCCGAAATGTTGGCGAAAACGATGGAAAATGCTGCAAAAAGGGCACAATACGCCATCAACGCCAGAGGCGGCCATTTGAGAGATATCATATTCAAAAATTGATGTAAACAAATCTACTTGGAACAAATTAAATGAATAAGATTGCCAACCGCCAAATTTTTATTTTTTTCTTTGATTTTTTTTTTAAAAAACATGGGTCCGTCGAATATGGGCAACCTTGTATTTCGTTTATATTAGGAAATAAATTATAAAGGCTGCACATATTTGGTTCGCTTTTTGTATTTATTGGACTATTTTCTCTCTTGATGGTAAAACATTGGCATGTGAAATTTTAACCTCGTGGCTCAAGTGGTTTGGTGTTAAGAATGCTGTCAACAGACATTCATGTAAAATCTACATCAAATCTACATCTATTTGTTATAGACGGAATGGCAAACTTATGATGGAAAGTAGAAAAAACACAGCAATTGCAGCTCCCTTTACTGTTTACTAGAAGAATTTATATGAAGAATTTGAATATAACAAGCAGAAATATTATGGCGAAATGTTAGTTCATGGTTGTCGAACATTTCTCAAAATTACTACACTTTTGAGACAACATTATTTGCAATTAGGTTCATACAAAGATCGAATACAATTTGGAGAAAATTTAATTTGCAATGAGAGCGATTGTTTCCTTTCTACACGTGGCACCGGAACATTTTATTCTTTTGTTAAGGCTGGCCTATGCTGGCTTTTCACAGTTAAATTCCCTGTAAAAAACTGCTAGTAGAATTTGAACTCAAATTTTTACACTGGGCAGTGCTATGCTTTCCAAGAGCAACATTTTCTAAAGTAGCAACGCCAAATTTCCTTTTAGTGATTTCAAATTTGATGTCATAATATATTCGATAATACTTTTGTAAACTGCTGAATGAAACAGTAATAAAAAAGTCAAATTTTTACAATTTTATAAATATCTAATCGAACATAATATAACGTATAAGTTGTTCCGATTTTAATGCCGCGAAATTTTGTCACGAACAACAAAAGCGCCAAAATATTTTATTTAAAACCTTTCACTATTACGAATTTAAACCGCAAGGACCAGTTCTTTTCTGGTTTAGGAAAATCAATTTCTTTTATAATTTTCAGAAATTTTTACATATTTTCGTTTTCATTTTTCTTTTGTAATAACTCTGATTATCCACAGTATTTTTAAAAATTTTAAAACCTTAATTATATGTTGTTGTTATTTCATCTAGTGACAATATCATCGATGAAACAGCTTAACTCATTTATTTTGAAATTAACATTTTGTTTTTCGAACATAATCACGCTTCTGCCATTTGATAGTGTTTCATACCATATTAAAAGTATAATAAGGATAATAACAGCGGGCTTTCTTAGTGTCTTAATTTCCTACAAACTCGAAATGTCAACAAAACTGTGATAGTATTCAACAAAGACGAAAAGTTTGCTAGACGCCATAAATTCGGCTTATATAGCAACCATCATGGGTTGCGTTCAACCGTATCTTAATTGGAGCACTCTCTTAACCTCACCCTTTCAAAAATGGTTTCCTTCAATATATTGATGTGCAACTAAGTTCCCGCTGTTTACCAATAGATGACGCCATGGTGCGAAGGCTATGCTCTGTGCTTGGTGGGATCAAGTCGCTGTTGAAACCAATCGAAACCATCACTGGCTTCGAAACCATCATCGGCTTAAATTAATGCAATTGAGTTGAGCTCTGAGCGAGAGACACGAAAAAGTGATTCTTCAGCATGACAACGTTCGGCCTCATGTGACTAAGCTCGTTAAAACCTACCTGGAAACGCTGAAATGGGAAGTCATACCCCATCCGTCATGTTCTTCAGATATTGTGCCATCCGGTTATAACTTGTTCCGTTCGATGGAACACGGTCTGGCTGACCAACAGTTCCACTCATATGACGACGTCAAGGTATGGCTAGATTCGTGAATAGCCTCAAAAGATGAACAGTTTTACCGCGACGGAATTCGAGCTTTGCCAGAAAGATGGGAAAAAGTAACAGCTAGCTATGGGCAATGCTTTCAATGAATCATTTGTAAACATATTTTTATGATAAATTTGCATTTTCCTAAAAAAAAACAGCGAGAACTTAACTGCGCACCTAATATATTATGGAAGATTACTGTGAATATTCATGTCTTCCTAGCACTTTTCAGAGACCACGCCTATAGTTACGTCGTCCATTAAAAAGTTTCTAAAACTCTCCGATATCCCTATTAATTAATGAATAAACAGTAAACATTTTAGAATTATTCTAAAATATGATATTTTTTTCAGATTTAGTCTTGTAAAACGTTATCATAATTATATATACAAAAACTGAATATAGCCTGTACAAGGCCACAACGCAACTACAGCGTCCTATAACACAGGAGTCTCCAATACGGATGAAAGATGGAGGATGGGCAAGCAATAGTGATGAAAAAGTGAAAGAATTTGCTGATCATCTGGAAGAAGTATTTACTCCTACCTATACAGTCTCTCGTGTGAATCCAACCATCATTAGCCCAATGGTCACAAATCCCATGAAAATAAGTCTATCTCTCTTAGAGAAAAATGTTCTCTCGCTGAAAATGAATAAATCTCCTGGACGCGATAAAATAACAGCGAAAATGATCTCAGAACTCCCCCACAATATCCTCCAATAATATCCAAATTAGTTTTATTTATATTTAATACTATACTTCTAATTGTATACTTTCCTCGATCATGGAAGCTGTCTGAGATAATAATGACCCCAAAACCTGGAAAGGAACTGTCAGAAATTGCATCCTATCGACCCATAAGTTTACTCTCTATTTTATGTAAACTGTTTGAAAAGGTTTTTCTCCAAATTTTGTACCCCCATATTGAAGCAAACCATGTAATACCCATGCACCAGTTTGGGTTTCGTAAGTGTCATGGAACGATAAAACAAGTACACCGCATAGTAACCCAGATCAGAAAAACATTCGAAGATCGGAAATATTGCTCAGCTCGCTCAGCTCCCAAGTCTTTGATAAAGTGTGGCAAGGCCTTATTCACAAAATAGTCTCTTTTCTACCGACAAATACCCACAAGCTGCTGGAGAGCTATCTAAAGGATCGATATTTTGTAATAAAATCTAAGGACATTGTTTCAACTCAAAGAATAGTTTCAGCAGGAGTTCCATAGGGCAGCAAACTAGGCCATACACTATATACCATCTACACCTCTGACATGCCTGTTCATTCAAACTTCAACTTTCGCTGATGACACTGCATTCATGAGCATTAGCACTTGCCCATTAATGGCTTCTAGACAACTGCAGTCTCATATACATACATTAGAATCTTGGCTCGAAAAGTGGAAGATAAAAGTAAATGCCACTAAGAGTGTACAGATTACATTCTCCCTTGGACAGAACAATTGCCCAGCCCTCACTATTCACGGTAGTACCATACCCGTTCATAACGATATTAAATATTTGGGTATTCACCTTGATCGACGTCTCACCTGGAAAAATCACATTGACTCAAAAATCATACAATTGAAAATAAAAATGGCTCAACTCCACTGGCTTATTGGCTCCTAGTCTACTCTCAGTTTGGAAAATAAAATCAGAATCTACAAAACCATATTGAAGCCAATATAGACATACGGCATCCAGTTGTGGGAAACGGCATCGGCTTCTAACATAAATAAGCTACAGAGAAGACAATCAAGAAAACTGCGCCAAATTTGTGGCGCCCCATGGTATATTAGGAATGATAACATACACAAGGATTTAAACATTCCTTATATGTCTGAGGAAATAAGAAAATTAAGCAGGTCATATGTATCGAAACGCACTCGCTCAAAACCTTCAACATTTTCCCGGTCATAAACGGCTAAGAAGAAAGGACACGCTAAACTTGGTCTGGTGATACAAAGTTCGGCTCCCCAAAAATAAGATCCGGCACAATATATATTGAATTAACCCGATTTTCGGGTAAAAATTATCAATAACTATGCCGAAAATTAAAGTTACATATTTTAAAAATTATTAGACTTTGGATGATTTTTTTCTTTTATCTATAGAATGAATGAGTAGGCAAATTTTTGGAAAAAAATGTGATAAATTCCCACTTTTCAGGAGGTAAATTTTGTATGCAAAAGTTTTTGCTCAGTTTCGAAATTATAATGTCGCACATTTGTGCCTGGCACTAGCAGTGTGACTTTTATCAGCTTTTCATAAGATTCGTATTCGGACGGATGAGCGGATTGGCATGTTTAGATCGAAATAGACAGATAGTTCAGGATAGATAAAGTATATATATGTATGTATAATACTTAACGGCGTCTCAGATCAGTATTTCTAGTTCGTAGAAACGGACTAAAAAAAAAGTGTACCCCCATTCTGTGATAATTGGTTCAAATTATGTTAAAAATGTGAGCGCTCTATCCAATTTTTTTTCACTGCCAATCCAAAATTGTGTCTTTTTAAAGTCAGGGTGGAACCTTTTGTTGTTGCAATGTATAAATGTATGAAGATTCAAGAGCGAAGCGACGTTCAAGTAACTCTTGGCGACAGTGCGAATGAATGTCACTTATCATTGACCTTTGGACAAAATTTTGAATTGACAATCGAAAGTGGAATGATCGTTCATTTTTTTTATCAGACATTAGTGCATATTTGTTTATTGTCAAAAATTTCTGTAAGTTTAAAATTAGTTATGTTTATATCAGAATAGAGGGAGGATGGGCATGTTTGGATCGAAATAGACAAATAGTTCAGGATATATGAAGTATATATATGTATGTATAATACTTAATGGCGTCTTAGATCAGTATTTCTAGTTGGTAGAAACGGAATAGAGAGAATAGAGAGAAAACATAAAGTCAAACCGTAGTCGATATGATTAAAATGACAGTGCACACAAATGATCACAGCGATATTTTTTTATATGCGTACTTAATAAACGAAACGTTCTACACACTTTTGCCGTTGCAGGATCGATCAGCAGTGACGACACAAACTTGATCGATGTTGCAACTTTAACTGGGGGCCAGAACGGTTCGTTTATTACCTGTAAACCTTCGCTCACTCATTCTTTGTTCAGAATTATGTTATTAATCATAAAATACTCTTGATGGTGATTAAAAGAGAACAACTAAAGGGAGTTTAAGCTTTTTGTTGTTCTTTATTTAACACAATTAGCTTGCTTTTGCAATATATTAAAAATGCAAACTTAACAATAACAAACATAAATCGTTCTCTCTCTCTTACTCTCTGACGTTAAGCAAAGGCTCAGCAGGTAAACAAGTGGACTAAGCCGTCATCGTATCAGTAATGCCAGATGGTTTTATTATCACCTAGTAATGCTTGTATAAACAAATTTTTGACAACTGAAAACACAAAACTATATAAGTTTTTTATATGCTTATAATGCATATAATGAGAAATATCTATAGGTTTATACCTATAATAATATAGAAAGTGATTGGAATAAATTTATACCTACCTAAAAATAGAAATAACAATAAGTTATTCCAATGGTTATTCCATTTCCAGTGAAGTACTCGTACTTTTTGAAAGCTTTTTCCAAAGGCCTCAACTAAGAGACATAACATTGCAAGCAAACAGACTTTTACCTTTCAAAACAATTTCATACATTACGATTCTTATTACATCTTATTTTTGATATTGAATTTAATGTAATTCCACTATTGCACATCCACTATTACGCTATTTGAAATATACTAAAAAAATACCACACAAAAATACTTCTTTCCATACAAAATGTTTATACAGGCAGTAAAATGTTAATACAGTCTCAAACTACCTCCCGTCTAGGAAAGAAAAAAATGGAAGTCGTTTCATAAGAACAAAAATTTTATATGTTCCACAAATGGTGGATGAGCACATTTTGTGCTTCTTAGCTATCTTTCTGATAGAGATTTTCACCCGTTGGAAGGAAATAATGCTGTTTTAATCTCTCTCTTTTATTTCAAGTTATTAAAATTGGCCTAAAAACAAATGATTTTCATTGCCTTGATGAATTTAGTGGAAATGCAATGAAAAGGAATCAAAAACAACTGTCTGTCTAATTTTTGACCACTTCTGGGATATCAAGTAATTTCCCTTAAAAAACACACACAAAAATTATAACGATCAAGTTTTAAGATTCAGAGCTGGTTCAAATTTGGGTCGGGATTAATGAATTTAGAGAGTAGTGTTTATTTTTATGGAAGAACTATATTGTAGTTTGATTTAATTCGACTATGAGGCTTTAAAATTGCAATTGATATTAACTTGTCACAAGACGGATATAATTCTCTTACGGAGATTTTTCAAAAGTTATGTTTCACAAAATATTAAGATAAATATGAGATGAAGTTAATTCAACCTATCTAATCTAAGTTATAGGAGAAAAAGCAGTTAAAATATTTTCTGAAATAATTAAAAAAAAACCATAAAGCATTTTTAGATGAACTTTTCGGTTACGAAGACCTAAGTACTTTAAAAACTGTTTTTGATATATAAATAAATAATAATTTTTTTAAACAATCTGATAGTTCCGAGAATGTCCATATAGAAAGTCCGCATTGGTATATCGTTTATATTATATAGAAAATCATCTCTAGCATCTAGCACACAAAGTACACAACAGAATTACTTTTTAATGGTCTACACAAGTTCTGATTGTGAAACAATTATTTGGATTCTAATGGGTTTCATTTGCGTTTAACCTATTTTAAAGTCACTCCACAGATGTGAAAATAAAACTAATATACAAACTTTAAACTTTTTTATATTTTTGGTGAACATAAATAAATTCTTTTAATTTTAAACCAATTCAGGTAATTAAGCACTACTTAAGTTGTTTATTTTTGGGGTGATATAAAAGTGTCACTTAGGTAGTGATTAACATGGAAATATCACGGTTAAAAGTGTTATCCTTCATGAATGACTTCCAGTTTTTCTGCTGAGAAGTTTATTGTCGATTCACATTTTGGTTATTACAATGACATTGGTTCAAAAGCACTGAAAAGTCAGCATAAAAGAGTATCATATTGAATTCATAGCTCTCAATCCACATTGGAAGCATATTTCTATTTAATATTGAATCAGCAGCTACAAATTTAACACAGTCTTGTCATACAAAGAATTCCTTTCCATTTCAGAAGAATTTCTTTCGCTTTCCAGTGATCTTGAAAAACGTCCAAACAACGATTAAAATCTAATTTTATTATAAACTTGTGATTCATTGAATTATATTCGCTTGAATATATGCAAAACGTTTAAAAATATTAGCATTATATGCCTGCATGCGAAAAAATGAAGATATCGTATATTTCATTTGATACGCGAAAACATGAATGCCAGAAGGAAGTGTTTGAAATGAAATTCAATCAAATTAGAAATTCATACAAATTAGCTGAATTTCTGAAATTACATATGTGTTATATAATTTTTAATTAACAGTTTCAAATAGCCAAAAATTTTATTTCTTGAATTGACTGGCAATTTTGCTATTATATTTGAACCAGATCCGATCTAAACCATATGTTCTTAGCTTCATGCCTTATAAGCACTTGTACAGAACCCAGTCAAAATTGACAGATCAGAATCAAACTAGGTTCTAAGAACGAAATTAGGGAACATTGTCACATCCCTTCGGCTGTTTTCCACACAAATTTGATGATTTATGGGAATTTAATATTTTAATTTCAGCTGCTGTAATCCTTTATGTGTAATACAATATATTACATTATATTGCGGGTGTAACATTTGAAAAATAATGGACCAGATGACCACGCTCTTTCTAGTACCTTCCCTACAAATTACGTAATTTAGTTCATTTATTTATATGTTCATATCTTTGATTCAATTACACTAAATTCAGTGTAATTTGGCCCGAAACGGGCATTTATTAAATTTAGTTCTTCGAGTCAAAATGGAATACGTTGCCACGCTCTTAGGATACGATATATACAAATTGTCCAATTTAGCAAAAAGCAGTGGAGCAGATTTAATTCTTAAGCGGAGGACTTCAGGGACCTGTAATTGCACTTCTTTTATTGCGTTTCAATTTAAAGTATTTTTTTTTTTTTTTTTTTGGTAGGAACTTAGGAATTTTTCACCCTCCTTCTGGCAGCTCTCGCACTTTTGTACCAACGCAAACCGACGTTGGGTAAAGATATTTCTGAGTGATTTCAAATAACTGAAAATTCTGTACTGGTTTAAAACAACTTCTGCGCAGTTGAAAATTATTTGCACTAAAAGAGCATGTTAATCCCAATATATTTTTTGAGCCAACAAAAAGGTGTCACCAAATTTTTTTTTCGAATAATAATTAATAAATTTATTCCAAAACAAAAAAAAAAAAAACTTTTCTCTCCCAAAAGCTTTTTCCCCACTTAAATTCCTATAAATATCAACAAATCCCAAACGAAAAAAAACCATCCGGTAACACCCCCCGCGAATCGTGTTAACCATAAAACCATTGATTGCGAATTGAGAGTTCATTATCATCAGCCAGAGCACCGACAAAACGCTTAAGCGAAATCGTTAACGTTTCATTACCTGAAGTTTTTTGGCCGCTCGTGTTGTTTTTGTTATTGACATTGTGGGTTTTTCAGTTCTGTTCTGGTAACAGATTTTTTTGTTTTGTTTTATTTACTTATTCAGCGATTCGAGAAAAAAAAAACGCTCTACGAATGAGACAGTCGACAGAAATTCAGTTACCAAAGTTGACGACATTATAAAACGTTTCACGGGATTCAAAAGATTTTCAGTTGAATTTGAAAAATTGTAAGCGACTGTTTAGCAATTGGAACGGAAGAGTTATTGAGAAAAACGGAAAACTAAATGAAATATAAAACGAAACGGTTGTAACGGAAACGAAAGTGATTTTCTTTTAAACAAAACTGTACAAATAGTGGCTAATAGCAAAATTAAAATAAAATATAATTTACTTTGGAAATAACGCCATTACCACAGATTGAAGTGAAAGAAAAATCATAGCAAAATGGACTTCAAATATCAATTATGGGGCCTATGTGTGATTTTAAGCTTGTTTCAAGGTGATTACCAAGAATATGTAGTATTATTTTTCGTTAAAGAAAAACCATTGCTGTAAACGCAAAGTAAACACTTTTTTAAAATCGTGATTTATTACATAAAATTGGAAGAATTTTGATCTACATCATCAATGAAGAGATGTGTATAAAAAGATTTAAATTGGACAAAACAAAGTTTAATCTCAGCTGCTGGAGAAAATAGTTCACATCAAATTTTGAAATAAAAACACCAAAAAGGAAAAACAATGTTTTTTTGGAAGTAATTTTATGAATCATTTTTTTGCATTTTTTAGATTGTAACACATGTAGTGAATAAATTTGTATTTATATGAAAAAAATAATAGTATGGAACTATTTGGACCAAAAGGAGGGAGTTATCACAACTGAGTTAAAACTATGCTTTGTTTCTTAAAGGCACTCATTGCTGCTACTACTTTTAAAGATTCTGATAGTGTTCAGCTCCTAAATTTTGACGAAACTTTGAAATAATTAACATCTGTCCTTTATTAAAGAGATAGAGAATATTTTCATCAGTGACAAGGAAACAGAATGTGCCGATTCTTTATTTCCAGCAGAGGTGCTTCCGTATTGATTCCAATAATGTAAATATATATTATGTCAAAATAGTAATAGTAAGGTCGCTTTCGGAAAAATAATGGTTTAAAGTGATGAAATTTGTCGCATTCAATGGCAGGTTGTCTTTCCTTGGAAAATTATTATTAGAAAGCAAATTTTGTGGCATAAATTCTTAATACAACAAAATTCGATGGAACTTCTTTGATCCATTTTTTTCGATAGCAGAAAATCGCCGAATATGCAAAGCTCTTGTCTTATTTATGCCTCTCACAAACAAACAAAACATGTTATATGGATAAAACAACATATCAAAATATCTTCGAGACGAGTGTACCAACATAAAAAAATAATAATCGAAAGTCGAATTCATCTTTTTTTTGAACACACCTCGTATATCCGAAAATGTAATGTTATAGCCACATAAGAGCACTACACAAGTAGTACTGAGTGGTTGTCAAATTGAAAGTACTTAGCTCCTGTGATAAGTTAATTTTAAATTCAATGGTATTTCAGTTAAACTGCACGAGCAGTTGTATCGAATATTGCTACGTTTGATATGCAATGTTTTAGCTGGGATGATAATGAAAGATTGCATGTAAGGAACGCATAAACTTTTTGAGGACGTGAACGTATCAGCTTGATGAGAGTACAACATTTTACAAAGTCGAAAACCTGTTTGAAGACGGGTAGACTTCATCGATTAAGAATGATTTCGAAACTAGTGTTCATTAATAGCGATAGCAAAATATGAGTAGCATACAATATTGGCAAGAATGTCAACGTAATTTTTGAGAAATAGAGTGACGGGTTATATTAAGGTTTCTGCAAAACAGTCAAAATTATTTAAATGAATAAAACAAATAACCTATTAATGCAATTTTGCTACCACTTGCCTTTAAAACTGCAAGTAATATGATCTTTTATAACCACTACCGCAGAAGGGGGATATACAAAATTGGTCATTACGTTTAAAATAAGTATAATTGGTTCTCTGAGGCCTGTAAAGCAAAAGACGATGTCAATCCTAACATACATGTCCGTCCGTCCAGATGTTCGCTGAAAGTTGGAATTTTGCATCTCGAATTTAGGCAAAATCGGGCGGAACTCACTTCTACAAAAAGGGGAATTTTTCGAAATTGTTTCATCAGTTTTACTATTTGTTCATCAAGCTATATAGCGTGGACTTATATAGATACTGGACATAATTATTTCTCTAATTAGTCCTATACAGATTAAGTTAGAAAATGAAAAAAATCTCTACAATTGTTAGAAAGGAAAGAAATGCTCATTTTTCTGGAGATGTGTATACTCTAGAAAAATGAGCATTTTAAGATATTACTTAAGTGTTTCTATTTATATTCGAATTAAAAATATGTATGGCGCTAATTGATAATGATTTGAACCCCAGTATTATATAAAGAGATTGCGTTCTCCCCAAAAAAACAGGTCTCAGTTTAATAGAAGATTTTTTCCACATCTATCTGGCTATATGAAGGCACATTGTTCACGACGGTATGGATCATAATTGTCAAAAGTACATGAAATTGTTCCAGTAGAGCTAGACTTGTTTCCTGGAAGCAGCTTTAGAAAAATGGGAGTTTTCCAACAGAGTTGCAATTTGTTCTATAAACAAATTACTTAATATATATAATATAATATATAATAGGGCTATCCTTTTTTCGGTTTCAACAATAAAGTTAAATAAAATACAGATAAAGCTTTGATTACGATGAAACTGTTTGAAACATTGTACAATTGGGCAATTTTGCCTGTTGACACAATTACCGAGTGAAAAATGAGCTTTATCGTTAAAAAAAAAATTTTTCGATTGAAAGTCCACGATTGAGAGTCACCACTTTTGTAGTAAGTTTTAACTATTTTTACGCGTTCTTCGCTTGTTAAACGATCCATATTTGTAAGTGGCAGTTCTTTCACTATTCACAGATACTTAACAGCTGACAGCCTTACCACATCGGCGGTTTCAAAACTACTAGATGAAGGAAAAATAGGGTACTTCAATGTGTATAAGAAGGGAGATTTTTTGGCTACCCATATTCTCTCCTACAGATTTACAAATTGGATTAGCAAAAAAAAAAAATAACTCCAAAGGACTAAACTTTCCTTTTTAAAAATGATGCTTCTTTTTCTTGAATTTTGTTAAGATTTTTAGTATTTATTCCTTGCTTAAAATAATATATAGTGCGGTAATAATTGATAGCCATTTATTTATACATATTTGTAAGGGACCTGCCCTACTGATGGGCGGGTTTACTGAAAAAATAACAATGGGCGGACTTTGATTTAAAAGATAAATCGGCATATAACCTATAATTCCAGATATAATCTTTCATTTAATTGCATTAAATTCTGTATAATTTAGAATACATCAAGTGAGATGCAAACAAATTGGCCAATTTAGCAAAAGTTGTTGCCTCTATATTCTCAAAGTGGAAGATTTCAGAAAGCAATACTTTTTGACCAACGCAAGTTGGATAGAAATTCACCTGAGTAAAATTTGTCTATTCATTTATTCGTTTATAAAAACAACCTTACAGACTCGAGCCGATTTGGAGTCCGTAGGCATGCCTCAAGCCACTTATAAGCTCCTACTGCAGGATGGGGTATACTTAGCGGCAAAAGGTGGGTGGACGTTTATCCGAAGCTGTAATTAATCCAGACAGATGTGGCCTCGCCCATATCTGAATTGTTCACACAAACTGCTGTCACTATTAAGACACAACGTCTCATTACTTGTATCCGTCATAACCGGACACTGTCTGATTGGAAGACATGTAGTGAGGCTGAAGGTTGCGACTTGTGACTTGTGCAGAAGTTGTGGTAATGAAAAGGAGGAGGAGTCTAAAGAACACTTTCTCTGCAGTTGCCCCGTCCTGACTAACAGACGGGGATCAACACTGCGCTCTTATTTCTTTAGGGACCTAGGTGATCTGGATGATATAGATATTGTCCGACATAAGAGCTTCTTGAGGCGCTCAGAATGGTTGGACGAGGGAAACTTGGGACATCCATATCTCTAATTTCCGTGGCATCACAATGGACTATACAGTCTAAGTGAGTTTGTCTATTCGGACTGCTACACTGACCTAATCTAACCTAACCTAGGTAATTTGCAAACAAATTGGCAAATTTAGCAAAATTATTACCTCTATAATTTTAAAGTGGAAGATTTTAGAAAGCAATACTTTTCCAAAAAAGTAAGTTCGAAAATTTCTCAATGGTTTTCTAAACTTTTCGCCATTTATTCGTTTATAAAAACAAAATCCAATATCAATCAAGAGGACAGGTACGCTTTTTCAATGGTAGAGTCCTAATTGTGGCCATGGCTATTAAACAATGTCAAAAATGTGTTTCAAAGGCATTTCACCTGAAAAAAGATCTTAAGACAAAACAACCCACAATCCACAGCTGCTGGTGCACAGACTTTTGTTGCATGTCGCTTATCGTTTCGATGGACTTTTTACTTTGCTTCCTACATAGAAAATATCATGCATTTGTCTACCTTAAGTATCAGTATACAATTTTAATTTTTTCTTTTTTTTTTTTTTTGCGGAAACAAAAATTTTGTCTGCCCACCTCTTTGATTACTTTAATTGGGTAACATAATTATTGCAATTCTATATTTGAAATATTTGCGTCACTTGGCATTTGTTATCAATACGTTCAGAACACGCCTGCTGCAGGCGGTTAATGGTAATATCGATGACATGATTTTAGACTACGTAATTCATAAATTATTTTGTACAAAAATGCTAATAAATTTTCTACCAACATAATCAGTAGTACACAAATTGTGTTTGCTTGATTTTTTTTAGGTACGTTTTTATTTCTTCAATCTAAAGAATGAAGGTATACCTATATATCATTTTGAATTAAACGAATTTATAACTGCCATCACATGATAGTTAACAATTATATGAAATGTGTTATTCCCTTTGTGATGGATGCCGCAAAAACAGAAAGAGGTTTATATATTTATATTCTTAGGCATTACTAGCTATCCGGACTTTCTAAAGAAAGGAGAGTACAGTGGATGAAAAATATACATAGACGCATATTATGTCAAAAAAGTACCAATAATTGGTAAATAGAATACAAAATATTTAAAATTCATTTACATTTATTGTAGCGGCTTTAAAGTATGCACCCTACGAAATAAATAATACGCTTATGCTAACGGATTATCCAATCATCAACTTTTAAACGCATTTTCCGGAAGAAAATATCAGCTCTCGCCGCGAATTCTGTTTTATACCTGTATATCGGCTCAAAGCGGGTGACTTGAAGTGGTAGCACAAAATTTGAGTGGAGAAAAAAGTCAGCTGGAATTATGTCGGGTGAATACGATGGTTGTTCGATGAGTTTTTTTGTCAGAAATTCGTTCGATGATAGTCTTGTGAGACGGTGTGTTGTCTTGGTGCAAAATACATAAGTTTTCTTATTATCTTACGAATTTGCACTCTCAAACACTGCATAAAGCCCAGTTAACATTCTTTACTTGCCGTTTGGCTTTCTGGCAAGAATTTGGACAATCAATATGACTTCAACAGTTTGAGCAACTTCATAATTTTTTTTTCGGTTTCGTATCAGTTAAAAGGTCTCATTCTGAAGTTTGTTGACTGGTTATAGTGGATTTTATGACGAATTTTTGAATGATGGGTAGAATTTTATTTGTTCTTCTATTTATTTGTTCTTTTGATCAACTTTGGTACATTTTTTTCGGATCAGTTAAAAGGCGTCATTCTGAAGTTTGTTGACTAGTTATAGTGGATTTTATGACGAATTTATGAATGATGGGTAGAATTTTATTTGTTCTTCTATTTATTTGTTCTTTTGATCAACTTTGGTACATTTTTTTCGGATCAATTAAAAGGCGTCATTCTGAAGTTTGTTGACTGATTATAATGCATTTTGTGAATGAATTTATGAATTTTATTTGCTCTTCTATTTTTTTTTTTTTTTTTTGTTCCTTTGATCAACTTTGATACTTTTTTTCGGTTTCGGATCAGTTAAAAGGTGATTATAATGCATTTTATGAACGAATTTGTAAATGATGGGTAGAATTTTATTTGTTCTCTATTTATTTTTTCGATTTCTGCAATAGAAATTACAGAAGGAAGTCTGTATTTCACAACTCTATGAACTTGTATGATAGTTATCGATATGAGTAGAATTTTGTTTGCTCTTCTATTTATTCGTATTGTAGACTATTCAGGAAAATTCATTGTTCAAATTCATTTCATAAAAAAATTAGGGACAAATTTTTTGTTCTATTTCTGCACCGGAAATTACAGAAGGAAGTCTGTATTTCACAACTTTATGAACTAGTATGAAAGTTATCGATATCGATATGCATTTAAAATTGAGATAAAATAACCAAATCAAACACTATAAACAAACTAACTCACAGTCAGCTTAGAGAACGGTTGTGCCAACTACGCGACGAAAATAATTTTCACATTCTCTTTAAGCCGGCCTTTTAAGTAATCAATTTCCTTTACTTTTTTGATAGAATTTATAAAATTATAATTGATGGAATGAACAAATTTATACTTGTATCTATACTTGTATCTTTGTGAACAAAGACGATAAGTTTTGAAGCAGTTTAAACACTAAGTTGGCAAATATATAGGTATATATGTATACCTTCAACGCGTAACACCCAGAAGGAATTGGTAGTTAATCCAAGTATCTTTTGACCGAACACGTTACATCACTTTCTAAGCCAATCGAGCGACGCCTATTTGGCAAGCAGACTGGCACGTTAATTGCCGTAAATCTTTATGAAAATTTTTAAAATTTGGTATAATTTAGTATTTGCCAGAGCATAGCCGGTAATGATAAATAAGTCATAAGAGTATATTCGCTCTGGTACCTCCCATATAAACTAATTGATTTCCCAAAATTATTTTCTTTCCCCTGAAACTCCTAACTTACATATCGTAATCTATCAGTCTTACTTTATAATGATCAGTAAAACTTGAAAAAATGAACCGATTTGCCATTCTTGGTACTTCTTACATAGATGACCGATTTCATGTATTAAATTTAGAATTTCTTCTGTAATTTCCAATGATAGATTGCAGGAGAGCTGCTCACATTCAGCGAGCTCGCACGCATTCTATTTTAGACTCACTCAAATGGAACGTACAGACTCATTAGATGTCTCAGTATTAGCAGCATTTCTGAGACTTGTCGATTAATCGACTATTTGAAATGTCCGTCTGAACATCGTGTTGATTGTTGCTTAAAGAATGATATGTGGCAGTCTCCATCATATGCATGACAATAGCGTGATCTAACTATCATGCCGTGGCTGACAAATTCTGAGAAAAAATTAGCATCAGCGGGACTCCAGTATCTCGCTCCTTATAGTAACACTCAGACATATTGCCATTATTTAACAAAAATCGAATTTTCCTTTGAAATTTATAAGAAAGAAATATCTGTTTAGAGCCGAGCAATTTGTCTTGAACTTTCTGGCAACGGTTGGGCAAAGTTATATGTAAATCTTTTCATGATAACTGTCGTAGAAATGAAATTTCTTAAAACTTGGCGCAGCCTAATACTTTGGCTGATTGCAGCTAGTGATTTTAGATTTTTCCGCTGCAACTCCTAACAGGTAAGATGCAGCGGCCCGAATTGTTGACCATAATTTTGCCCTTTAATTGTCGAAAAAATTTGAGAATCTTAAGCGTTAAACCATATCCCTTCTGGTACTTCCCATATAAATGATCGATTCAATCCATATATTTTTAGCTTTTTATAGCTTCAGCATGAGAATCTTGAGCGATAAACCATGTCCCTTCTAGTATTTCCCATATAAATAATCGATTTAATCCATATAGTTTTAGCTTCCTATTCTTCACTGTTATCCTAAATTTATTCACTAAGAATTTGCTAAGGTAGTGTCTGAGAAAGAGAATGGGCCAAATATCACGTCGCTTCTGATATGTATCGATTTCACGAAATTAAATTTTTTCACCTGTAACTGCAGCGATCTGAATTTGTATCCATTATTTTGTTACATAATTGGCCAACCATACCCCCTCTGGTACCTTCTATACAAATATCCGATTTAACACATATATTCTTACATTCCTATATCTCATATTGGTACGATAATTTTAGTCAAATTTTGTCAAATTAAGGGTTTGTTGGGGAGATGTCCTTAAATGAATATAAACTGCATTCTCACACTCCTTCTCTGTAACTCTTATCTCTTAGACCAAAACAAACTGATTTTTGTTGCATTGTTGTTAAATTGTTTATGATTTCTGACAATATATGTGAAAAATCGTCTAAGTATCCACGCCGTTTCTAATACCTATCATTAAGATGACTGACATAACCCATATATTCTTAGCTCCATATCTGTTGCACTAAATTCAAACGGACATGATCAAACGGATAAATTTAGTTTTGAAAATGGAAAAGGATAACAGTATCAAGCCTATGCGGGACGCTCTTGTACAAATTTGCCGATTTAACTAAATATAATACGACCCTAATGCATAGACTGCAGCAGCTTGTTTTTTATTCGCCGATAGCATTTAATTGTAATGGTTGATAAAATGTGAAAAAATGGACCGTGATAAACCTCCATTTCTACTGCTACCAGAACAATTTACCTTAATCAGTCCATATGCTTCTAGATTTATGTCTTTAATTAAATTATTTTAGAGATTCTGGCATTCCAAACGCTTTTGTTCCAATGCTAAAGCATTGGAACAGCTACCTACAGCTAGCTACAGCAAGTTAAACTGACTAAAATTTCTGCCGTTTTTCCAAAACTAGGCCTGAAAATGAGCAGCATTGCCATGGTAATTCTGGTACCTCCTCGCAAATAGACTGATTTGGCAAAAACTATTTTCCCCCTATAACTTCTCACCTAATGATTTTAGTAAATAATAGTTTTTGCTTCCTTTCTTTATTCTAATCAGTATTTTATAAGAGTTGGTCGGTTCCACCCTTCACATGTTTGTAAAGGGTGGCGCATAAGTAACGTTAACGGTGACTGTATTGAATGCGTTCTTGTGCATCATTTGGTTTTAACTCGTGAACCAATTGCATCGTATATGGGAAAAGATAAAACATATGTAAAATTCTTTGCAAAGACCGCCTAGACATCTCTAACTGCTGAGAACGTCGCCTGGTGGAAGTTTCGGGGTTTTCCTCAATACGAGGTCTTCCAGCACGCGGAAGATCATAGACAGCTCCTTGTTGCCCAAAACGCTGAATCCATCGGTAAATTGTTGGAGCGCTAGGAGCATTTCGAATATGAAAGAATTTTTGATATAATCTGGATAAGCGAATGCTGACTTTCAAAGTAAAATTGAACAAATTTGGTTCTTTGTTCTGTGCTGAGCCTTTCCATTATAAATTTCCCAAGTGTTATTTAGTTACTTCTGTAGGGACGAAAAAAAGAGGTGAAAAAAATTTATTCACTGATCAAATCTTAAAGTCACTTTTGCGCCATATCATAAAAGCCAACCCGTTTAAATTTTCATATAATGATATTGGCTAAATCGGTACAAATTTGGATCACACTAACGTCCAACAGTGTAGGTATCCACTTTTCGGTTTCAAAAGTAAAGTTAATAAAAATACACTTAAAACTATGATTTCGATTGAAGTTTTATTTCATTTTAATGACTGGGCCTTGCCATTATGTACGAAATACATTTCGGCATTTAAATGGCTGCCTCTGGTTTGCCTGCAGCAGTTGATCCTTTTAAGGCTCATCCAGCGACATTTACGAAAAATATGGCTCAAAGACACCTTCAGCCATATTACGCGCCAAATGGTTAATAGTTTTTCCACAATCACTTCCGGGTGAGAAATGAGCTTCATTGGTGAAGAAAATGTTGTTCGATTGAAAGACCACGTTTGGATCACCACTTTTTCAGTAAGTTTTAACTATGTTTTTGGTTGTTAAACGATCCATATTTTTAAATGGCAAGGCTTTCACTAAATAAATAATACTTCAGATGATAGGTATTTAAAAGCCGACAGCCTTGCCAGACCGGCTTTTTGGAAACCACTAAATAGATAACCCGTGTATAAAAATCAGTTGTGCATAAATATGACGTCTATTTTGCGTCATGGTTTTTCTTTTTGCTATGCGTATATCTTGTCAGAAATCTCGTTAGTAACAATACCTTGACCAGAAAGCATACTTTTTTTTGTCAAATTATTAGTCATATTTCTTTCTACAAAATTTTCAAAATGCTAATGCATATGTATAGGTAAATGCCTATACATATTACAAAGGCCTATATTGCATTTTATTGATCGATGAGAATATTTATTGACTTTATACTGAAATTTCGCAAAAATCAGCTGAATACACAATTCCATCAATTTATGGGAAGAGCAAAAAGTTTTTGCACACAAATCGATACTACAATATATTATTAGATTCGTGAAATCAAAAATGTAGTTGATTGAAAAAAATCAATTTTATAGATTATAGAATAACATTGACAATTGATAACATGAATTGATATATTCGCCTTTTCATTCATAGATTGTGTTCCCAACTTACCGCCCTAAAACTTCAAGTGGTCATAATTAAGAAATGTTGTGTTGTATAAAACGAATTTCTTAGTAGAGAATGTGAATTATAAAAATATTTACTATACATTTATGAGTTGAAGCAATGAAATAAATAGCTAAATAGTTAATATGTGTGAATTTTTCTGAAGAAAACATAAATGAAATTATCACGTACAAATCCATAAATTCTGAACTAATCTATAAATAGACGCCAACACATACTTTATAAGCAGGTGTACGAAACACAACCCAATAAAAAATTGTGCTGGAATTCAAATTTATAAGAGGTATATTTCTATTAAATATCACGATCAAACTCGAAAGAACAATCTAGAGAACTCAAAATCTGGGTTCCATAATGTTCTATTACGTTACGTATTACAGAAACTTTGCTGTTGAAATGTGCCTAAAGAAATGTGGTCATCGTTAAAGACGAGAAACGCTAATGAATTTTCAATAAACTGGGTGCGGATAATTTAAAAAAGGCAATTGCTTTTTCAAATCCATAATTTATGAGATACCATGATCATGAAAATTTCAAAAAAGAGTTGTTTGGATCTAATTTCGTATTATATTTTGTTCATACTAAATTGACATTGATGTACTAAACCTGTACTTATACAAGGGTGGACCCAAACCTAGTCGATCTGGCGTATAAATGGTGTAGTTTGAAAAACAGTTATTTTGTTGAAAAGTAACAACCTTATAAAACATATATTTTAAGTTTCAAGGCGCCACGTTGTTTAGTATTTTTATTTAAACAGTGAATTTGTATACATGGAAAAAATTGGTCACCGAAATATTGAATTTCCATTTGGAAAGAACCAACTTCAAAGCCGAGCTAGATTATACTCTGAGGCAGTCCGCTTCTTCATTTACGACTGTAAAATATTAGGTAGCGGAGTTTAAACGAGGTCGTACAAACAGCCAAGACGAACAGCGTTGTGTCCCTCAGTAGTGTCTTACACGGTTAAGAAAATCCACAAAGTGGTATTGGATGATCGTCGGCTGAAGGTGCGTGAGTTAAAGTGCTATACATCGTATATTGACCGAAGATTTGGAGATGAGAAAGTTGTGCCGCGCTTGCTTTCAATAGTGGAAAAACGGTGTTGTGGAGATGTTTCAGTAGAGTGTTTGGCTGTGTTTCATCGCAACAAAACCAAATTTATGCATCGATTTATAACCATGGATGAGACTTGGGTGACCACTTCACACCTGAGACGAAGCAACAGTCAAAGCAGTAGACTGGAATGGGAGAAACGTGCCCAAAGAAGGCGAAGAGTTTTTCACCTACAGAAAAGTCCCTTTTTTGGGATGCGTATGGGATTTTTTTTTTCTTTTTTTTTGATTATCTTCAGAAAGGAAAAACCATCAACGGCAAATATTATGTTATTTAGTGCAGCGTTTATATGATGAAATTATTGGGAAAAGGCGAAAAAGGAAGTGTTGTTTCATCAAGACGATGCTCCAATTCGCACATCAACTATTGCGATATCCAAAATTAATGAATTACCTTTCAGTTCGCCTTATTCGCCAGATTTAGCTCCTTCGGAATATTTTCTATTTCCAAACTTGAAAAAATGGCTAGGTGGTAAAAGATTTGCCTACAGTGAAGAAGTAGGTTCTACGGTTGATGTCTATTTTAAGGAGTTTGACAGTTCGTACTATAAAAAGAGTGTAGAAACCATTAAAAGTGTATCGAGGATATTATATTGAAAAATAAAACAAATTTTCACAACTTTTTTGTGCTTTCTTTGTTAGGCCGGCTAGTTTTGGGACCGACCACGTACTTAGCACTGCCCAACATTTTGCCAGGTCATAGCCAGGTATTGTAAATGGGCTATATTAATGGAGCATTGATGGGGAATTGACCAATATTGCGCAATTTAGTTTTTCCCTTATAACTTTTAACCGGTAGCAATTTTTCAATTTAAATTTTTGCCTAGTATATTTATTATTCTCTTAGGCTCTATAAAATTTGAAAAACTCGAACAATTAATTACGCCCCTCCTGGCAACTGCACACAAATTACCGATTTTTCCGATGTAAGAAATTCAGTAGAATCCGGTGCACGTTAAGTATTTACTAAATTACGGTCTGAATTAGCAAACCCTACAATCTGATCCATATAATCTGACCGATTTGCCGAAATTCCATTATATTTCTATGCAACTTCTGATTTGCAGACTGCGGGAATCTACTAAATAACCATGCTTTTTTTGGTACCTCCCATATACATGTCCGATTTAATGCAATTGTTGTAGGATTTGTAAATTTAAAGTACTTGCACTCATAAACTACTCCTAAGAATGAAAAAGGAAGGCATTACCGCGATCATTCAGGTAGCTTCGTGCAAATTGACCAATATATCGAAAGCTAATCTTTCCCCTATTATCCCTAGTTCAGAATAAAACACTTTTTTCCGAAACGTTAAATTGCAATGTTCGCTAAAATGTGAAAAATCGATTGAAGAAACACCTCCTTTCTGGAATCTCTCATACAAAGTATCTTATTTAACCGTATATTCATGGATTGGTATTTTTCGCTTTATTTTAATAAAATTAGTGCAGTATTGAAGTATCATACTATACTTTGCTAATCTCCTTATGATACCCCACATACAAATTAGCCGTTTTGTGAGATAGCAAGTTATAATAAATAGGTTCTGTAAGTCACTATTTTGCATTTGTTAATAAAACCTAAGCGATTTACCACGCCCCTTGTGGCATGGCCCATGTGGCATAAGTTGGGTCTACATATAAGTAAGCCAGTTCACTTTATTGAAATTTCAGTATTAGTTTCTTGAGTTTTGCTACACATAAAAAATCCGAGAAAAAAGAACGGTTTACGAGAAACAAAAACGGTTAACGGTTAATCGAGTAACCAAAATATGGATGTTCTTTGATATTTATATTTATATGTGTAAGGTAGCTTCTCATCCATTATGCACCTGTCCTATTTTGCGCTCATCCACTTGTCCTTATCACCCTAAAGAATGAATGTATATATTATTTACGTATTTTGTTTCAAAAATTTTTTAGTCGATTGAGCGATGTTCTCCAGTCAGACTGGCTGCTACTGCATTGCTGTGGTCAGTAAAATTTAAAATGTTCGACTGATTAACTCCGCCCGTTCTGATACCTCCCGGCAAAATGACCAATTTACACGGCATACTCTTAGCTTACCTTTAAGCAGATGTGTACAGTTCAGACAAAATTGGCACATATTATTCGTTTCATAAACATAGTTAGTTACTTAGAATATGGACAGCATAGACCCGCCTCTTGAGGTATCTTCCACACAAATTGATTGATTTTCTTAAATTCAATTTTTTCTCTGTAGTTTATATCTAAAGAGATGCAGTAACCTACTTTTTTGACCATTGTATTGATTTCTAATGGTTGGGGAAAAGTAACCATATAATAAAGCCCCTTCTAGTGCCTCTCATACGAATGATCGACTTATCCCATATATTCTTAGATTCGCATCTTTTATTATGTTGGACTAAATTCAGTCATACATGTTAAACGCATGGTAAAGCAGTGTCTGAAAATGTAAATGGGTATCATCGTCATACCCTGTCAGTATTTCTCATATGAATGCTCGATTTAGCCCAAACATTCGAATTTTATATTAGGTAGCACTATATTCAGTTATACACGCTAAACGGTTGGTACCGTAGTATTTGAATCAGGCCAATTCTAGTGTCTCCCATACGAATGACCGACTTATCCCAGATATTCTTAGGTTCGCATTTTTTATTATGTTGGACTAAATTCAGTCATACACGTTAAACGCTTGGTAAAGCAGTGTCTGAAAATGGAAATGGGTAGCATTGCCACGCTCCTTCCGATACCTTTTAGATGAATGACCGTTTTAGTTCCAACTTTGTTAGCTTTATATATTTTAAAAAGTTGTACTAAATTCAGTCAACTTTTGACATACATCATGCGCCAAATCTGTGGTCCAATCGAAAGATTTTGGTAAGTTGCAATTTTTATTTCTAATGTAATTTCGCTAATTCGGACGATATTTGATAAGATCCTAACGGTATACCTCTGCGTTTCTAGGGTTAGGCCCATTTTTGGCCCTAAGCAAATGAACAATGGGCGAAGGTATATTTAAGTCAATCATTGAGGAGAATAACATAATAAAGTGAACTCGATCGGTTCAGAAATTCTCCGTAGACTCGAGCAAATTAAATGTTTCCAATGTTAGAGGAATCAATTTATGTTACGTCTGAAAGCGCGCTGTGGTATTAATCTTGGTTTCATGTAGCTAATAAATAGGTAAATATCATGGACTTGAACCAATATAATATCAAACTCTATTAGACAAGAAAAATCTGCATGAGCCTATTGGTCAAACATTTTATCAGCTAAAGCCCAGAGCGATTTAATTTCTCTATGTTATTCTCCTCTATGAACTCGATTTGCCTGACTGAAATTTCTATACCGGTTGTTAGATAACAAAAGTATTGTTTGATATTTTAATTTCTTAATACAATGAAAATGAGTTTTACGCACTCTGTACTGCGATCTACTTTACACCAAGAATTAATTATAATAGACAAAGTGAGGGCCGTTTTTTTATGTTTAGACAAATTTCAAATCACAAAGGCTCTTTTTACAGTAACTTTCAATAAAACAATCTAATAAATGAGTGGGAAAATCTAATCTGATTATTTTGTTGTATCACATTTCCCACTTGTAAGCCTATGTCATAAAAAAACGCAAAGTAAATGTAATTTCCTACAATAAGGTACTATGTATAATATCAACAAGAGCACCAATAATTTGCTTTCATAAATATATTCAAAACAATACTAATCCCTTTCGCTAATACTGCATTGATATGCCATATAATGCGCTATCTAGTAGCATAGTAATCAGTGGTTAAGTGAATGTAATTATTCTATACCAAATGAGTTGAATTTGAAATTTATAAGTTGCACTTTTCTCACTCATATTAATGCTATTAGAAACACGTACTAACCAAAATATCTACCAACCGGCCGCGTAACATTAACGTTTTCAATGTCAAATTCAATATTTGATGGCATTGTCACTCTCAAAATCCCAAACCGGTTTCTCGATTACCATATTCAGACAACGAACCGAAAATGCGTAAAAATGTAGAATATCAACGAATACAAAAGTGATGAAACTGCTACAGATTTACACTTTTAGTATCAGTGAAAACGAACAAAACAAAAATTTACTTTCAATTACCGGTTTGGACGATTAAACCAATTTGTTTAGAGTCACCATCAGACACTTTGCGCGCGCACACGTTCTAAAACACTTCCATAGATCATAGATTAAAGCCCACCGTATCGAAGTGACCACGAGGAATGTCTTAGTCTGAAAAGAGTGTAGAGGGGTATTTCAACTTCTCATGAATGTTTTGTTTCATATGACTTAATCGTCGTATAACGCAATCTAACTATCAAATGAAGTAGTCCAATTTCAATGATATCTTAACAGTAGTCAAATTTGTTGATGATTCATTGAAACTTTTGGCAAATTATTTGTTCATTCTTTAGTTAAAAATATTCATAGGTACACATTTAAATATAGAACATTTCTAATTACCTTCCTATTTATAACTAAAACTAAATATATATATATATGTATATATATATTTCCATATCGCGCTGAGGTTTAACTTCCGCATTTATTTCTCATTAAAGTCAATAATCGATACAACAAAACTGTTTATGGAAAAATTTCTTGTATTATCTAAACAATATTTATGATTATAAATTATAAATTGTGTTAATTTGTTGGTTAAAGTTGTTTACATTAACAATAAATTTAAAAAATGTTAATAAATATTCTAATTTTATTAACATATGGTAGAGATGACTACGTTCTAAGTTGAATATGCAAGGCAGAAACCGACAAACAGATTCCTTATCCTAATCGTATGTAAACACACAGATTTTCAGTCATGTATTAGGTGTGCAACTAAGTTCTCGACAGTTTACGACTTTCCATTCGCAATGTATAATTTGGGACAAATTCTATATTCGATATTTGTATCCACTTCAAAAATCACAAAACATATTTGAAATGAGGTGACAAAATCAGGCGTTGTCACTTAGCTACAAACAGAATTTTCATAATTCTTTTAAACAGGCTTTATGGGCAATTAATTGCTGGTACTCTATTGACGAAATATATTTGTTGACGAATAGAATGACAAAATAACGAGCGGTGTATACTCGTACTCGTATGTGATGGGTATAAAAATCGTAATTAAGTAAACGTGAAATAACGTTAGGTGTTTGCTGTTTTGTTTGCATCCTCTCTTTTTTTCGCTTCTCTACAGTTCGATTTTTCGGCTTAGAGATAAAAACAATTCCGTTTGAAGTCAATTCTAGCCTTTAGATTTTTTTTTCTGCTTTATTTGTTTTATTGGATCGCTCACGTAGTGAGCCTAACAAAAAGTAGTTGAATCTTAGATCTAATTGCTGACGAGTATGTATCTTTCCCGCTTTGTTTTTTTTAACTGTATGTTTTTTGTTTATACGGTCCTCTGAGATCGGCAGGGATTAGTTAGACGGCAGCTCTAATGGTGTAGTTTAGCGCAATGTTCGTACAAATGATCTCACAGTTTTATTAACTCGGGGGGTTTGAGTTACGCACATGTCCCCCATCATAGATTTAAACTACGAAAGAAAAGAGGTCAAAGCACGGAATACATGAGCGGAAAGTCTCCAGGCGTAATGCCGCAAACTCATATATTACTCTTCGTAATGTGGACTATGTGAATGATGGGGCCAAGTCCCGAACACGTGGTAGGTGGTTCAATAGCATGAAAAATTGATTGACCTGGTCGCAAAGCGAGCAATGTGAATGATGAGGCCAAGAACCCAAACACTCGATAGGTGAATCAACGGTCCCCTTGATGATGTAGACCTATGTGTTATTCCTAGTAGTGCGGATTACGTGAATGACGGGGCCAGGGCCCGGACATGTGGTCTCAGGTGGATTATGTCGAAGCATTGCGGTGTTGAGACATTAGAAGACAATACATTTTCGGCAGGGGTCATGTTCTTTTTCCCTTTTATGGGACTGCAAAATCACTTCTCCGGAGTCTGGAAGGTGCCGAAGGGTAAGCAAGGTTCCTAGCTAGAACATTACGGTGATGTTCTATTCTGATCATATGTTTTGCTTTGATCTTTTCTATGTACTGTTTCACATATGGTATATTCAAGTCTCTATGTATATTACAGTTTCGCATGTACCAATTAGCTCCCGTAATGTCTCGTAACATCTTTGATTGTACCCTTTGGATTTTACCCACGTTGCTGCGGCTGGCTCTGCCCCAGAGTTGAGTACCGTAACACTATATGGGTTTAAATATTCCCCTGTAGAGCAACACCTTAGAGTTTAGGCTAAGTCCAGAGTGTTTAATAAGCAGCCAATGATATTGCCTACTTTTCAAGTTCATCTGCGTCTTCTTAGCCTCGATATGCCTTTTCCAGGTTACTCTTCTGTCTAAATGGATGCCTAGGTAGATTTGATAACTGTTTCGCCGCACTTCAGGTGCATCGCCCTTTCGCTCTCCCTTTCGCCTCACCAGTCTAAACAGTGTGTCAAAACTTTTTTTAGCTTCCAACAGAGTTTTGGAATCATTGCTTTAAGTCACCCACAGAGTTCGTTGTCGAAGAATATTTTGGGTTCAACTTTGGTCTATTCGCACATGATCCAACAATCACAATCGCTATAGTTTTGTGCGCTTGTCCATGTCGATAAAGGTACACGGATTATACGACGGCGATAATCTGGAGGTTTTTCTCTCGAAGACTCCTAACACTCACTAAGATAGGACTAGAGTCTGGCACAATTCTCTGATAGATCTACTTCTTTTTCTGTTCAAAGAAGTCGTCTTTCTGCGTGATTGTTGCCTTTAAATCGTTGTCGTGGGTGTCTTTCGAATACTTGTTGGTGTCATAGAAAAAGTTTCTTTCTTTTCCTTACTATAAAACGGTTCTTTTTTCAATTGCCTATTCAATATCTTTCAAGTTTTAGTATTTTAATTATGACATTTTATTAATAATACTCGTATCTATAATTTCTATTGCATAAATCAATACGCAGCCTGTTTGCACAACCAACCAACAATTTATTCTAATTACAATGCAATTTGCGTTATTATACTGTCTAAGCATTTTTATTGTTTAAACAAGCGATTTTGCAAACTAAGTTGATTTTAGAAACTCAGCTCCACTAAACCGCAATGTATAGAAAGTTAGGGAAAGTAAAAGCACAAGTGTGCAAACGACTTCCGTTGAAAACGTAGGAAACGGAAGTAATTCTATAGGGAAGAAATATGCAATCGTGTGGGGGGACATGTATAATATTCATAATGTTGGCAGCCCCAGCAAGCCGAGTGAAAATTTCTTTTGTGTGGGTAGACAATAAACTTATAAGGAAGCTAGAAAGATTTATATTAATATATAAACATTAAAATGTTAAATTTATAACAAATTGCGGTAGATAATTTAAGACAACTTTGAAAACTACATTTTAGCAATATTGAGTGGTTTCAACTAATTCACCCCACTCTGCATTGTGACATTTATGAGGGCGGTCTAAAAACTAGGCGAACTGACGTATGGATGATGCCAACAGCTTAAAAAAAATCATTTCGGTGAAAAGTGGCAACCTTATAAAACATATGTTTTAAGTTTCAAAGCGCCACGTTGTTTAGTATTTTTATTTGAGCTATCAAAAAAGTAAACGATCTCATTGAATTTGTAAACATGGCAAAAATTGATCGTCATTATGCAATTCAATATTACCATTTGAAATGTCTCAGCCCAACCAATATTAAAGCCGAGCTAGATTCTACTCTGAGGGAGTCTGCTTCTTCGTTTACGGCTGCAAACTATTGAGTAGCAGAGTTTAAACGGGGCCGCACGAGCTGCCAAGAGGAACACCGTAAGTTTCTACCAATTGAGGTGTCCACGCCAGACCCGGTTAAAAAAATCCACAAAATAATATTGGATGATCGTCGGCTGAATGTACGTAAGTTAGGTGAAATAATAAGCATTTCAAAAAGTGCTATATATCGTATATTGACCGAAGATTTGAAGATGAAAAAGTTGTGTGCAAGATGGGTGCCGCGATTGCTTTCAATAGAGCAAAAACAGCGTCGTAAAGATGTCTTAGTGGAATGTTTGGCGATGTTTTACCGCAATATAGCCGCATTTTTGCGATGGCTTTAGGATAACAACACAGGTCTACCACTTTACACCTGGAACAAAGGAACAGTCAATAAAATTTTTGCGTTGATTTATAACCATGAATGAATCACTAGTCCACCACTTCACACCTGAAGTAAAGGAACGGTCAAAGCAGTGGACTGGAATGGCAGAATCGTGTCGAAAGAAGGCGAAGACGGTTCCATCTGCAGACAAGGTCATATGATGTCTTTTTTTGGAAACGCATTGGATTATTTTTATTGATTTTCTTCAGAAGGGAAGTAACCATCAACGGTGAATATTATGCTAATTTATTGCAGCATTTAGGTGATGAATTTATGGAAGAAAGGTCGCATTTGGCGGAAAAGAAAGTGTTGTTTCATCAAGACAATATTCCAGTTCACTTATAAACTATTGCGATTGCCAAAATTAATGAATTACAGTTCGAATTGCACGCACCTTATTCAGATTCAGCTCTCTCGGTCTATTTTCTATTTCCAAATTTGGAAAAATGCCTCCGTGGCAAAAGATTTGCCAACAATGAAAAGGAGGAGCCAGTGATTGGTGGCTATTTTAAGGAATTTGACAGTTCTTACTATAAACAAGCTATTCAAGATATTGAATATCGCTGGAAAAATATCGAGCTAGAAGGAGATTATGTTGAAAAATAAAGAAAATGTTTCCCAACCTTTTTGTGTTTTCTTTGTTGGGTCGACTAGTTGTGGAACCACCCTCGTAAATCTTCAGAAAGCCCCAAATATAATTGGTCTGCATATCATTTTCATACAAAATTAACATATCTCTAAAATAATGTGTGCGCACTAGTATCTGAGCGGAGACTAAATTAAACAAACACACATATATAAATTTATTAAGTTTTTGTTGTAAGTTAACACTTTGCAACGAGCGATTGCTTAAGTGCTCTTTTTTCTTGCTGACATCACCATTTCTATTTCATATTCTTGGTAAGCGGGGTAAACAAACGTCGAACACGTTCTCAATTCGAGTGGGTCTGTGAAAAAGTCGGCTGCGAAGAAGAAAAGGAACGGAAGAGTATCAACGTGAAATTGTCATGACCGCTTAAATCGAAATATGACATATGATCACGATGATGATGAAATTTCGATGACCTTGAACAGACAGCGGCGGGCAATGGAACTGAAATTGCATAAAACCGAAACTAGTGTGTTGGTGTTAAATGGCACAGTGGTTTGGAGACCAACCGTTCTCCATGAAAGGAATATGGCATATGAAACAAAAGTGATTATATACACATTTTATTAAACGGGATTACGCCAATATCATGTTTACATTGACCGGAAAATTAATTTTTCCGCTGGTTTAATAAATTTACTATTTCCGATTTTTATACCTAGTGCCACGGAATGGGGATACATATCAAAAGAAAGCGTTTAGAATACCAATTATTTTTTGATCAAAGGTATTTCATGACAATCGTTATATATCTGTCCATCTGGTTGGCAAGTAGTTCCGGTAATTGTTGTAAATCTCCACGTAATTTCTTAGAACTCTGCAATGCCCAGATCGCAGCATGGGATTGCAAATGGACAATATCGATTTCTAATGGTACCATGCATCAACTGATTTCAGTCAAAATTTAACTAACTTCTGAGAATACAAATGAAGGGCATTGCCACGCCTATTATGAGACCTCTCATACAAATGATTGGTTTACCGAAATGTAGTTTTTGTCTAAATCGTGGATTGCAGTCACTTAAATGTCTGTAGAATGTATTGCTTTATAATGTTTAGTAAAATAAATTTGAAAACATTTTAAGAATCGCATGGATAACCACGCCTTCATTGATCCCACACAAATTATCTATTTTAAACTACATATTTCTAGATTCAAACTTTCACACAAAAGTGCCAAATTCAATATAATTAAGAATGCATTACATAGTTATTCAACATAGTTCCGTACGTATAGTGGATGGTTGTGGGGGAAAAAAAGCGGTCCCTGTATAATTTCTAAACAGAGGACTTTAGAAAGTTACAATTCTGCTTCTTAACTATAGAATATTAACTATATAGGTAGTTAAGAAGTTTTTTAGAATATCATATCGATTTAAAACCATCTTTGCAATTTTGTACCAATGCAAAAGCACATTAGATGAAGCTGCTCGTATACGTAAGTCAGTTCACCTGACTGAAGTTTCTGTATAGAAATGGTCTTTCCGTTTGCAGCAGGCCCTTCCATTCGCATGAGGTAGGATACATCATTTTGGCACAGAAGTGTCTTATATTCTTAGACACATTAAATTCGATATTCGGCAAAATTGTCCCAGTAAGAAAAAACTTGCTTATACATGATCTGAATCCACCTCTTGAAAAATTATCAGTTTTCACAATTTTATTTAACCATTCAATAATTTATTCCAAATTTAAATATTTAAAGAATCGTCCACAATTAGGAATGTGATTAATGAAAAAGTCTGAAAGTACCCGGGAAAATCGCTAATACGAAGCATAAGGTATGATAAACGTTCGTTTCTGACAAGGCCACAGTATCTTTTATAATTTGGGCCACACGGGGGCCAAGACGGTTTATTAGAGAAAACTCTTGCTTTACAAGAACAAGTGCATCCTTTGTTCGATAAGTATAAGCTATATACGGTATCAGTTATTCGATACCGGAAGGAACCACCGCGCGATTATTGAAAAATACGAATTTTATATGAGAAAAAGGCGATAGCAGGTTGTTTCAACGTCAGTGGTGTTATATCTCACAAGTGTCACAACTGAGTCTCATGGATTCAGCAGGGAAAAAACTTTCCCATATAAAAATGCGAATTTAAAACACCCTTCTTAAATTTTTTAATTTTCTGATTTATTTTAATTATTATTAATTATAAATAAAAAACAATAAAAGACTGATTGTGGTTACTGCATGAAATCAAGATTGCGATTTTCCAGATTATAAAAAAAAGTAAAAAAAAGTAATCGTATTAAGTACGGGAAGAAGTTTTCACGTCACGTTCCTACATATGACCAAGCAACTGGGGACCGTAATCCACATTTTGCATAGTTCGAAGCTTATGACGTCTGCCTAACTAAACGTTTGCTCAGTTGCCTTTTCTCTGTTGCTGTATGCAATTTCCTATCTTCTTGATTGCTAAAAGTTTGAGCTGTCACTGAGCAGATTCCGACAAGGAATTTAGAAATTTCAGGCTATATATCTACAGTAAAAATTTTAGAAATTTTCTGATTTTGGACTATTTGTATGTCAGTATGAAAATAGAATGCGTGCTTAATGTCAACAATTTGTGCATGTTAAAATATATTAAGTGCGCAACTAAGCTGTTTTCTTTTTATAAAAATGCAACTTTATTATGAAAACATGTTTACAAAAGATTCAATGAAAATATTATCTATCGCTAGCTACTACTTTGTCCCATCTTTCTGGCAAAGCTTGAATTCCGTCACGGTAAACCTGTTCACCTTTTGAGGCTATCCACGAATACAGCCATTTCTTGATATCCTCATATGAGTGGAACCGTTGGTCAGCCTAACCGTGTGCCATCGAACAGAACAAGTGATAATCGGACGGCGCAATATCTGGATTTGACGAATAGGGTAGGATTTCCCATTTCTGAGCTTTTAAGTTTTAACGGGCTTGGCCACCTAAGACCGAGTGTTGCCATGTTGAAAAACCACTTTTTCGTGCCTCTCCGCGTATTGTGGGCGATTCTCGCGCAAAGCTCGGCTCAATCGCATTAATTAAAAGTTAATACCTATTCCCAGTGATGGTGTCGCTTGATTTCTACAACTCGTAATAAATAACACCGACTTGGCCCCATCAAATACAGAGCATAACATTTGCAGCGTGGATATTCGGCCGAGGTGACAACGTAGAATCATGATCGGACGGCCGCCATGACTTTCTTTTCTTTAGATTGCTGTAATGAATCTATTTCTCATCACTTGTTACTACACGATGGATAAAACCTTTCATTTTTTTTCGCTGAAGCAGTTGTTCGCAGGCAGGAAAACGACGATCAACGTCCATTGGCTTCAACTCATAAGGAACCCAAGTTCCTTACTTTTAAATCACACCTATCGCATGCAATTGCTTGAAAATGGCTTGGCGGGTAACTCCTATTACTGAAGTAAGCTCTACCTGCGTTTGACACGAATCCCCATCAAGCAATGCCGTCAATTCAGTGTCTTCGAAGGTTTTTCGTCTTCCTTCATGCGAACGGTCGTCAACATCAAAATCACCGTCTTTAAGGCGACGTAACCAATCTCGACACGTTTTTTCACTTAAAGCAGCAACTCCGTAAACGTTCGGAAAGAAGAAAAAACGATTGAAAGAAGATAATTAATACCTCCCGTATATGACGATTATTTGGCACTAAATCATGCATATTCACACAACAGAAAGAATATGACATCAAAAGAAAATCATTCTTGTGTTGGGGCGTTATGTTTACCATATGCCTAAGCTTGGCTCATGACGTTTAGCATTGGCAGAATCGTATAGTACTTACAGCTGCCGCCATCTACTGGCAAACTGCGGAACTTAGTTGTGCACCTGATATTTACATTTCTCATGTGATCCTAGCCTGGTAATGGAATATTGTTAACTGAAAAATGGTACTAAGTAAAACTGAGATTCTGAACCGCGCTATTTTGGAGTATAAACTTTGAATTATTTCTATTGACTGTTGTGATAGCTCAAAATATTTTAATACCTTCAAAAAAGTTTCGGTATTTCATAAAGTTTTTTTGTGAGGTAGTTGAGAATTAAAACGGAGGAGTTATATGCTTTTAATAAAAATGTTAAAAAATTAGTATAGGTTGGGAAAAACGTAAATTACAAAAACCCCTTTATTTGCCAAGTTTCACTACAAAATCTATTAAGTGTTTAAAATTACTAAGCAAACCTACATTACAATTAACAAATTTGCTGCATCCCCAATTATATTAGTCCAGAATGTTGTCATTCCAAGTAGGTAAAAATACAGTATTTTTTCGAATTTGTTAACTAACTGGAGACTGGTAAATTCAGCGCTTAGAGCCGAACTATCATCCCCATAGCTTACAGCAAGGCTTATCCTTCTAACTTTAACACACTATTCCCGACACTGCTCCTATCCCCTGCGTAGTGTTAATCAAACGTTTGTTTTACAATTTTGTACATGTCTTTGCTTTTCTAAAGGAACAAAGGAGAGCATGAATAAATAAAGGAAACATGACAGGAGCAATGAGAGGATTTGTATCTTTGCCCAAATCCTGAAGATACGTTTTATTGACGGATATGTCAGGAGTTTTTGTTGTTATCTTACGGCTCGCTTTTTTATCCGAGTCATTTGAACAGAAATGTTAGCACGTCTAAGCATCACAGACGATGTAACAAAGAACTAATTAAACAATGACAGAATAAACTAAAGGGAGAATGATAAGCTGAAATGTTCAGTTAACTAGAAATTCCAACGACATATTCCATTTGCATATTGTGAATTATCAACATTTGCATTTACGTGATTATTGATAATGAAAAAATAAATTCTAACTCATCTCCAGTTTGAGGATTGTGAGATATTTAGTTAGTGCAAAATATACAAAAACTTTCATTGATTTATTGCCCTTGATAGCAGTTAAAACTAAAGACGATTTGTGTTCTGTTAAAAACTATAACGCTCATAAGCCGAGCTCGGGTCCATTAAAATATGATGGTGGTTTGGCCATTCTAAAGGGTCGAGAGCCCAGTTAATGCTCTTGGTCCATTCAAGATGTTTCCAGAACGACAAATGTGGCTTTCGTACCAAATGATATATGAGCGAGTATAAAAATTAAGTACAGAAATCGTCTGAAATATACAAACTGAATGATATAGCTACAGTTAATTCATAGTATGCAAAACATTTGATGATTTTACACACTAATAGTACTGGCATCAAAGCAATAATTTTTCCTTTTTCCCAAATTAAGCCGTTATTGTACTCTCCTCGTAAGCTGGCATCCATTTGAGTTTGAATGCAACAAAACAAACAATGAAAGTTAGTGCCAAATCACGTGAAATTATATGCAAGATATTGCATTTCATTATAAATTGTTATTAAGGAAAAATAAGTATTTTTACTGGTTTTCTTGTTATTATTAATATATTTCATTCTCCGCCTTTCCAATAACAACGTCGACACTGTACAATTGTAATGTCAATGATATGTATATAATTATAATTTATTTAAATATTCTTGCGTCGACAGGTTTTAGATCAGCTTTTGCATGCAAAGCAAAAACTTCAATTTGACACTTTGAGTGATGGCGATACGGCGCTGCTACTACCAGTCATGGATTTACCCCTTGCTCGGACCGATGCTATTCTACGCTTTAGAACAACGCGCTGCATGCATATGAAATCAGTGTGTTATTCTTAAACCATGCCGAAATTATTGCGTAGCTAAACAATCATAGTTAGATCTTAGACTTATCAATTTAGCACATATTGTGAAGCCACCCCAATCATATCCACACACTGTACCAGCAGTGCGCGTTTATAAGCGGACGGTTATACTGGAAGTTTATTCGTCCACAGCTCACGCCTTTTCTCGATATAAGTCCTTCCTCTCCTGACATGTATAGGTACATCAAATGGTTATCTTATCATCTACCCGATTTCTTTGGTTTAATAAGGACTAAGTACGTCCTTCTTTAAACAACAAACATTCTTATGGCAACATGTTTTAAACTAGTTTTTGCGAAGCAAAAACCTTAATTTGACACAAATTCTGCCTCTGCTTTGAGTGAGGCAACGCACTGCATACACATAAAATATCACCTCTCGGGCTCTATGGTCAAGCTCTATAAAAGAAGATAAATCATCATGAACCTCCTAACCTAATATTTTATCTTTTGGATAGCAGAGTAGCTCCGAATCTCTATGACTCTGTAGCTTCGAATAAGCTAAATGCTTCTGTTTGATACAACGATTTATATTACCAAAAAGAACGCAAGATTTAAATGACTGATGCAGCAATTGAATTGTTTCTCTGGCTGTATGACATGTGGCGCCGTCTTGTCGAAACCACATGCCCTCCACATTCATTTCTTCAATTCTAGGCACGAAAAAACTGGTTATCATTTCACGATACCGAACACCATTGACTGTTTGCGCTTCACATACCTCATTTTCATAAAAAAAAGGTCCAATGATTCCTCCAGCCCAAAATCCACACCACATAGTGACAAGTTGAGGATACATTTGCTTCTGGTGAATCGCTCGAGGATTTTCCTAACCCCAAATGCGAAAATTCTGCCTATTGACGAAGCCATCAAGATGAAAATGGCCCTCGTCACTGAAGATGATTTTATCGCTAAAATCAGCATTTTCATGTTGTCCCTCCAATACCCAATAAACGAACTCCCTTCGCTGTCCATGGTCAACTGGCTTCAGTTCCTAAGTCAATTGAACTTTGTATGCATGGAGATGCAAATCTTTCGTCAAAATTCGCTGCATAGTGGATTTGGAGACACCAATTTGCTGAGCTCGTTGTCGAATTGAGGTGGATGGAGTTTGAGCGACTTCATCACATACAGCTGCGACATTTTCGGTCGATCGACCTGGTCGAAGGCGCGTTGTTGTCTTTACATCACTAACAGACCCAGTTTTGGCAAATTTATCCATTAATTTCTTTACAGTGGACTCTTTTAAAGCATTGTTGTGACCCCAAATTGATTTCAATTTGCGAACTGTAGCCGCAAAACTTTCACCATTTTGGTAAAATAATTTCACGTTGAGAATGCGTTGTTCATTCGTGTAGCGCTCCTTTTTTACTAACCTCATACCTTTTACTAACAAACAATAACAATTGTTCAAATGCCAAACAATGACACTTTGAATGGCGCCAAATTTAAATCTTGCGTTCTTGTTGGGACACCCTTTAGTAAGTTCAAGCTGATTTTTCTTCTTTGACAGAGTTTATTGATGATTTGGTTCAAGTGTCTGCAATCTTTTTTAAGATGTGTAAAGACAATGACGATGGTTTCTAGATAATACCACAGCATGGTTTCAGGCATAATATAAATTGTAGCATCAAACATTGGAGATATTTGGCTTGCTCCAACTGTAGCATCAAACATTGGAGATATTTGGCTTTCTCCAACTTATGGAGAGTGTCTGACGTGAACGAGCTGTAATCTATATTTTTCGCCTCTGTATTCTTGAGACTACATCTAAGATTCATTGTATGTCACGTTAACTTCAAGACTGGTTTAATTAGTACATCGAAATTAGCTTTAGCTCTGGGAACTCAGTATTGATTTGATTTCTAACTTAAGAGATCCTTCAATTAAAGTTTTTCGATTTTTCACTATATTACAATTCTAAAGTCTTTTAAAAACTCTTAGTGATGAAAGTTTCGGACACGTTTTGAAAAATACGTCAATAACACTAATTAACTCGGAGATACTGAATGCCTCTCAGAAATGTAAATGTCCTTATCTACAAGAATTTATCATCAAAATCATCATCATCATCACCACTATATTAAAATTTTATAGTCTCTTAAAATTTAGCATCAAAAGTTTAGTTGCAAATTTGTTGTATTTCAGAATCTCAAATAAATTTTATTATTGCAGTGCGCCAAATCGTATGGTATTATACCTACATAGCAGAAACTACCAACGATATGAAAAACTAATCAATGCATTCATCAAAATTTTCAGTAACAATTTTGACATACATATATTCATGCAAATTGAATAAGAACGATACTTTTTCACTCGCTATGTAATGTCTCGAAAGTTAGATTTAACTTAGAAAGCCACTTTTCAGTTAAAAGATCATCGTAACTCAATAACCGGCTAATAAAATATAGTATTATGCCTCTAAATTATTCCGCTATAGCATTCAAATTAGCTAATAGCAAACGTGTCACTCTAGCATAGACATACTCGTAGTTGACAAAATTTCGTGATTCGAGGGATTGGTATTTGCACATTAACGTAATGATAATAATTAATATCAAGTAAAAACGTATAAAAAATTATCAAGTCACTTCAAGTTATTTTAATATTCATATTTCTTAATTAATTTTATTCTTCGATGTTTTTTCTTCTGTGTTCATTTACATTCGTGTGGGATTTTCCCCCCTTTACATGCACATTGTACTTGTTGTACTTCTTCTTATAAATTCTCAACAACACTGGCTACAAAATCACATTTATTTGACACCAAAAAACGAAACAAAAGAAATGTGAATTTCAACACGGATGCAATAAATTAAAAACATTTTGACAGTTAATAATTACCTAAAAGTGAAATTTACGTAAAATAACACCACGACAGTAACGAGTCGAATTACATTTTTAATAATGTGATTTGATTTAAATGCCTTTAATAAGCACGGAGTTCTTTTGATTTTATGCGCCTTTAATTATTTTACAAGAGGTGTGGAATTTTAACAAGTTTTTAATGTTTTCACTAAATTATTTTAATTTCAAAGTCTCCATCATAATTGCAAGCAACATTTTAGCTATCAAAATATTTGAGTAGCATAGCTAAAATTTCATACAAAGTATGTACCGATCGACTAAGAATCAAATTCTGATTCACATCACAATTATTAAAAAATACACATTAAAATCTATGAGTCAAGGACGAAAAGTTAAAAATTTTTTATACTTTTTCATTAAGTTTCAGTTATTTGGTATAACCTCACTGAAAACTGATCACATTGCATCATATTTTCAAACAGCTTTCAGGCAAAAAAGTCGGCAAGCTAGCGTTTGTCATTCCCGAGACCATACTTTTCATCAGAATTTTCCTATATTATGCAGTATTTATCTCAACGATATGCAGTTGCATTCCGTGGTAATGCTTCCAACAGGGTATTTTATGGTTGATCTTGAGCGATTATAACGATTATAATATAACGTATGGCCAATAATATACCAGTTCTATTTAAGCGAACTAAATATTTGTCTAAATGTTTCCAATATATTACGTAAAGTTTTATATTTCGCCCAAAAGCTTGCTAAAGTGTTATTCTGAAGGATATCGCAAAAATGACCTCAAGTTCTGCCAAACAAAAAAAATCTACAGCTGGGAGTAGGTAAAAATCTCTATAATATTCGTTTTAAAAAAAAAAATGTTAGAATAGTAGAAAAATAATAGTAGAATAATAGTGTTTGATTCATTAATTTTCTCCTTACTGTTAAGTATTCGCTTCTAATGGAGATAAATCAAGCATTTTAATCATAATTCATTATAAATACCCCTTCATACCGTTTACGCCTCATGAGGGAGATCGAATTAACCTACAAATTCTCTCTTTTTTTACAGCAACCCTTTTTTTGTTCTATGAATAGAACAACGACTCTTTAATTTTTGTATATTTTGAGTGTACGCCATTTTGGTGCCATTTTAGTTCATGGAGAGTATCAATATATTCAATAGTATCACTACAGCATACTTCCGGGCATAATTTAATTCGTTTCATAGGGGCATTAGGGACATTTGTCTTGTATAAAACTATGGTGTCTCAGGTGAGAGAGTTAAAATCTCTATTGCTTTAGTGACGATTCCGAACGTTAGTCTTTCATACGAACAATAGTCCCATGTACTATCCGTCGCACCATGATTGGCCACCCATGATTGGCCACCAACACACCGTACCATTACGTTTAGTTCATCTCACAGCGCCAGTTATGCCTACTAAAAGTGGCCCACTAGGCACGTTATATCACAACCACAATATTCATAGCAAGGAAGATGAGGTTCTTACCCATGAGGGGTTTTCAAGATTAATCACGTCGCTAAGTTGATACAATTGTTTTTCATACTGACACGAATTCTGAAAATGGTCTATCATTTATTTTGTTTACAGTGCTCGATTTTGTCATATCTCAAGTACGTTTTGCGATTTTCACAATGAATAAAAAACATCGATTAAAGAATTTGTCTCAAATTTTTTGTTGCAAATGGAATTTCGTGTGATGAGTCGCTGAAAAATTGCAGAAAGCTTACAATGAATCGACTATATCAGGAGCAAGTGCAAATGAATGGTACAATGCATTCAAAAGCGGTCGAGATTGGCGGAATATTTGCCTTACTCTGGACGACCACCAATGTCCTGAACTGATATTGCATCAATAATGTGAAGGAAATGAAGATATTTAAATTCGTACCATTTCACATTTCGTCCTATTTTACATGATTGTTTGGGTTACCGTCCAAGTAGTTCTGAAAGACTTAAAGACAACCAGAATAAGTCAATTCCAAGCTTATATTCATAAAACGCACTGGTGATGAGGTTATGGGCTTATGGATTTGTCATGCAAACTAATCAAAAAGCAACGGAATGTAGCCTTCAACTGAGCCGAAACTGAAAAAAACAGATAAAAACGATCAAAACTTAAGGCAACGTAGACCGTTTTCTTGGGTTATCGCAGTTTTAAGCACTCGTAATTTTTGCCGCAAAGTTAGATGGCAAATAGAGAATATCATTTAAGCGTTGTGAGGCATTTTAGAGGGAAAATTCGTTGAAAACGCTACACTTGTGGAAAGAAAACTATTGAATTTTGCAAATCGATAACTCGGAGCATGTCAAGAGGTTATTTATGCGAATTAATTTGTGGAGAAAAACAAACGAATGCCATCGAATAATCACCGTATTTGCCTGATATGACTCCAGCTGACATTTTTGTGTTTCCAAAACTCAAACTATCACTTTTAGCACTCACTTTTAGTTGATAAAAACCATGAGAGAGAATTGACAGCGAAAACTGAAGCCACTTTCGAAAATCCATTAAACAAATTTTATGATGATTAGAAGTGCATTATTTCAAAAGGGACCAGCTTTGAAAGCGATACAATAAGATTGAATGAATAATTGATATTTTGTGATGATTTATTGATCAATTCCTGACACTTTATTAACAGAATATACATACATGTGCCTTAAAATGAAATTTTGGTACAGAAATTTTCAAAGTGATTGAGTCATGTCCCTTTAACTGGCTGGCAGCTTGGTAGTGACGATAGATGTACTGATCCCATTGAACATTTGCCAGTAGTAATGTTTTCTCAAGCCGTGGTTCGGAGTTGGTCAAATTTGCCATACTCCTTCTAATAAGTCCCATTTAAAAGGACAGGTTTGACATGAATCACTGTTACGCTTCCAATTTTGTTGCCTCCCATACTCATGAACTTAATCACTAATATATTGTTATTAGAAAGCTGCGTTCACAATGGTAGTCACACTTTCGGCAAGCTTTCGTGATGTAGCAACGAAGCACATGATTGACTGATTGTTTACAGAGTAGAATTGCATATAGAAGTCAAGCAAAAGATATGAAGCAAGAAATATATGGACAAAATCGGTTACTTGTATGGGAGATATTAAAAAGAGCGTAATTGGTCTTCTTGTGTCCAATTTTACCAAGATTTACAAGACAATACAATAGACGAAAATATAGGCAGATTCATTCCACGAATTAGGAGTTACAGGGACATTTGAACTTCGGAAAATAAGTAAAATTGTATGTCAGGTACCAGAAGAGGTGAGTCGATATCGCAAATTTACAATCCCCGGCTACTATCTGATGAAGTATAGGTCAGTACCAAGTTATAAGAAGTTTTATAAAGAATTATGACAGGTATAATCAACCAGACAGACGGATGTATGTCAATCGATGTAAAATTTCATGAAACGCATTTGGTAAAGAAATACCAAGTGCATTTAACGCTTTCATCTGAGTGTATGTAAAAATTACTATACAAATAATGTTGCTTTAGTATTGAAGTACTCTGAATTAATTTATTTTTTCATAATATTCTGCTGAAATTTTCTGTTGATAATAGAAAAATGATTTTGAACCGAGCTAAGAACCAAAATCATATTACATTGAAGATCGACAATGAATTCAAACACGAACAGTGTAGTTAATAATCCTATAACTCCTATAACTAATTTCATACTCTTAATATTTCTTCTACTTACAGTGAGTCATGCTCAGTTGAAATGTTACGTGTGTGAAAATTGTGCCGAAATGAGTAGCAACGTCCCTTTACTGGACTGCAATGAGGATTTCTTCAACAACGGCGGTTCAACTGAACCATCGACACAGACAACCACAACGGAAATTACGACAATCACGCCAGAGATGCCCACAGAAACCTCGACTACACCTGATCCTACCACAACTTCCAATAAGACCACAGAGAACCCTACAACAGTTAGCACCACCGAAGTTACCACAGAACCGACTACCAGCAGCACGACATCCTCCAGTACAACATTAGATCCTGTGTCTACTCCAACAACCGAACCAGCAACCACAGACTCGACAGTAGCTCCAGAAACTTCAACAGATCCAACAAAGACAACCGAAACTACACCGACACCTACGGAACCACAACCACCCACCCCATCCACTGCAAATCCACCCAGCTCTGTCCCAACACCACCCAATCCCGGCGCAGCGAGTGCCATCAACGACACAGTCATGTTTTCAGTCAATGGCACCGATAGCGAACGGTCCAGCATTAAACCCTACGTTGCCTCTTCTGAGTTCAGAGTGCGTCAAACTCGTGCGATATCAGACTACACCTATCATTGTTACAAAGTTATAGCCAGTGGTAAGTTCAGAGAGCAGAGTTTCAGACAGATATTCTGCTAAATGAATTTAAGGTGATTACTTTTTTCCCAAAATGTTGCAAAGAATACTGTTACAAGGAAAATGGGTCTAAAAACATTGACACATCCCTAGTCCGACCCCTTTTGATTTTGTTTATTTTTATCATCTTTCTTAACAACTGCCCAAGACTTCTGACATACTGCATTTATCCAACATTCCCGTGTTTTGGGATTAAATGCTAGCCGAAGGGCCATTTTTTCAAATTTTTGAAAATTGTGTCATTTTTAAGAACACACAATCATTGAGAAAAATAACACAGAGATGTCTAACTCGCTCACCTCAGTCAGATACTCTCCATGGCAAACTAAATATTTCCAATGCCTTGTTATTGGATTAGTTTATATAACCAATAAATGGTGGATAGTGTGGGCTTAGATCAAAATGGTGTCAGACTCTATCAAATGAGAAGAATCTGCATGAGTCTACAAGTCGAACATTTTATCTTTTGTAGCCCAAAAGAGAGTTGGAATCTCAATACTATTACTCTGTATAGAGCGAATAAGCAACAATGTTTTAACAAATTGCGGTACTTCATAACATATCGCAATTTCAGATAATTTTTTTTGGAATATAAAATCTGTTCAGATATCCGCTGTGGCTTCACATGGTAAAAAGATGATAGATGAAGAAAAATCTCCATGAGTCTACAAGTCGAACATTTTATCTTTTGTAGTTGGAATCTCAATACTATTACTCTGTATAGAGCGAATAAGCAACAAGTGGCGGTGCTTGATAACATATCGGATTTTTAGAAAAAAAATTTTTTTTTTTTGAATATAACATCAGATGTTCAAATGTCCGCTGCGGCTTCACATGGTGACAAGGATCCGAGAAGTCTTATTTTAAATGATTCTGTGCCTCTTTTTTTAAGAAATTTGGCCGTGGCATGATGGTTAGAAGTTAAGACTACCGGACACATGATCGAGTGTTCGAACCCCGATACAATCACCCACTATTATTTAGGACACAGTTTCTTCGATGTGCATGACGAAAACTTTGTTTTTAGTAGAATAATTAACAAGTCTACCAGATCTGTCGCAAATGTGATGTAATCGTAATCGTCCTTAAAGTAAAAATACTGTTAAGTGAATTCAAAAATAGAATGTGTGTAAGCTCACTGAATATGAGAAGCCCTTCTATAAGTCTTTCATGGGACTCAAGGCAATTTTTTGGTTGATTGATTTTTTTATATATTTTTGGCACACATTTTTTTATAAATTTTTCTTTATTTTTATTTATTAATCCAACAATAACTTAAATCTAAAAACTAGATAACTATGTACAGTTTTTGAGTTTTATTGCAAGATATTGCAACAATTAAATCTTGTTATTACATAAAAGTGAGTTAATTAAATGGAATTACAATCGATTTGGAAGAGAAAAAGGTTAAAAACCTTCATTTGCAATACAAAAATATATAGTAAAGCCAAACATTAAGAGAAAAATTATTGTTCATAGAGTGATTATCTGCGGAGATGACCACTTATAGACACAAAATTTCAGTTTGATAAATTCCCCTTATTAAGTTATTTATAAATCGTTACATTCTCTTATTACGGAAAAAGGAGAATAGAGAATCTTATTAAAATAGTCATCATTTAATCTTTTAAAATAATCCTTAAAAAGTGCCTGTCCTGTACATAACGTTTGTTGGAGACCATTTTTAAGCATTTGTTTTGAAGAAACAAGTGGTTCTTTGCCGCGCTGTGCCATATATATGAAGTGAAAGATATTATAGGGCTTATAACACATTTGTAAATAAGAATCTTATTTTAAAGGCTCGATCGTCTTGGCTTAAAAATGGCCATAATGCCCTAAATGAACGCAGTGCCTTCTCGCAAGATATTTGAATATGTTTCTGGAAGGAGAGTTTTTTTATTTAAAATCTCTCCAAGATATTTAACATCATTTCGAGTTTCTCTGGTGTTGCTTTCAAAGTATATTGGCCTCGTCGGGATTATTTTCGGAGATTTGTTGAAAATTAAAATTATGCTTTGGGTTATGTGAACGTTGATCTTAATTTTCCATTTTTCTAAATATTTACTATAGGCCATAAGACTATTTTCCCTGCATCAGATAAAAGGGATATTAAAGAGCTCCTCACATTAAGTGATCTTACAGCCGATCTTGTCGATTTACTCGACTACTCGGTGTGTTTGACACATCGATATGATATGAAAACCCTCATTGTGGTCAACAATTATCGCATTTCCTTTATACAAACAAAACTGGATTTCAGCGGTTTTTCAATATTGCGATTTGAATACTTTTTGGTACGCTATGAAGAATATCATTTGGTCCAGTTTTCTTAGAAACTAACAAAAATGGATGCTCGATTTCCGATATACATTTCGTTTGTTTACCTGTATTGGTGACGAATGTCCTGTTTCGACACAACTGCCTCCATATTCATAATGATTACCTGAAATGTTAATTTCAGTAAAGTTTCTGAGATATTTGTAGTTTTATTTTAACGATTTTTGTAAATATTTTACTGCAGTATTTCAAGCATCACTTGATGCAAAACCCATTTTGAGGTCAAAAATTATCTCATATCCTCTCATATCATATCATATTTTAGCGATTTTTTAACATGGTGATTTTTCGAATATTTTTTTGGTACGCTACGAAGAACATCGTACCAAATAAGTTCCACCTCAGGAACTAACAAAAATGGGAGTAGGATTTTCGATATACGTTTTTTTCTAATTTTGTCGATATTGGTAATGACTGTCCTGTTTCGATACAACTGCCTACATACGAGTATTTGCAGTGATTACCTGAAATGTTAATTTCGACTGGTATGCGGGTATGCTAGACAATGTTTATAAGGAATAAGGACTTAGCTTAGCATTTATTATACCGAAATATAGAAATTTGTCAGAACTTTTGAAATATACAGAAATTTGAAAATCAACTGAGGTAATGTAGTAGGCAATAAAACTCCGCGACACGTCTTGATCTCATTTTGTCAGTTGAGTACATAATTTAACATAGTTTGAATTGATAGAAAGGGATAAATATATGTTCACATTACATTAAAACTTATGGCTAGGAGTAAAACAAATATATTAGATTTATATACGTAAAACATAATTAGAATACACATAAATAAGGAAAGGTAAGTACATAAGGGATAATAGGGAAATCATATTATACAGTCAGTGTCCTCTAGAATAAGTGCACTCTAAATAAAGTATTGGCTATTATCTATATTGCTACAGGAACAACTTGCGTTTTAATAAATCTATGATAATAAAAAAAAACACATTCTCACTTACTTTGACATTACACGTTACGCTTACAAAATAGACATTACGTAATTTTTCAAAAATCGCTCTTTTAACAAACCGATATAACTTGTGAACAAAATGGAATTTTGAAATTGGGATTAGACGTAAGTAGAAATCTATAAGGAAAGCAATAATCATAAACGAAGTTAATTTTGTCATAACTCTTTTTAAGTCGTTTTTCTTTATTGAGCCATAAATAAAGACGTTTTTGCTCATAAATCCGGTTTTTTCTTTTGAGCACAGATATTGTGCCACGAAAAATGACTAGTTAAAAAATGGTTTACAATACCTTGAATATGAATTCCAATACTCTGAAAATGATCTTCAAATATCTTGACCTTTGGTCTCGAATAAGGTATAAAATTGACGATTTTCTATGGAACAATTGACCAAAACACGGACCAATTGTCAATTTCGCTTCCAATCAAGGGAGATGTTACGGGCTGTAGATTGTGTTAAAATAAAGGGTAGAATAAGCAGATTATTCTATTACGTCCTTTTACTTAATCTCTCAAAATTTCTTTATTAACACCTTCAAATTATCTGTATCAACAAATAAACAATCATTTATCAAATAAAGCTAACTCAAACATTATTTTTCTTTTTTAGTGAACGGATCAATGATTACTAATCGTGGCTGCTCACGCGTCGCAACTATGGAATCCGTCTGTGGCCAATGGAAGGTACAACATCCATCAGATAAACTTAGCAAATGCTATCCCTGCTCTTCCAGCCGATGCAATGGAAGTACAACGCTCAGTATTTCGATCAGTGCATTTTTGGTCGCCCTCGTAGCCGTTGTGATGCAATGGAAGTAAATGCCATCAGTGTTCCCGAGAGAAACGCTGATTCATAATTAAATATCAGACGATTTCCAGAGACATCTATTAGCTTAAATTGGAAGTATTTTCTTTAAATGTGCTTTGTTAAATATCAACAATTGGAAAAATGTTTCCAATTCTGTAAATACCCAAGTTCAAAGGTGATATCATGGATTGTGCTGCAGGTCTAAAGTGGTTAAGGGATCACATCGAGCTGTTAACTGACTTTTGCTCAGGAAAAAACAAACAAAACTACTTTCTATGGTGAAAATTGTGATTATGTAAAAATAACAGCAATAATGTGAAATGACAACAAGCATATTCAACTACAAACAAAAATTCGAATTATATTTGTACTTAATTATAAATTGTTATTAAAGTTATAATATTACAACAACATACATATATATTCTATATACCGTCTACATTTAGTCGTATCGTGTAAGTCTATGATTAAACTAAGTTTATAAAAACAAATGCGAAAATTAAAACAAAACGCAATTAGTTAATATTAATAAAACATTAAAATGTCATTAAATGGTGTTTCTGTTCAAGGTCGCTCAGTAGATTTGGGCTTTTCAGTTCATTAAAATGATGGCTCGTTTTTATTGTAATGCTCAAAGCTATCATACAGATTAGCTCAATGGTTAAATTAACGTTCTCTATTAATGGACTAATGGACAATTCATAGTAGAAAATCACTATGTGAGAAATATTCATTCTTAGAGACAAAAATAGAAATTTGCCAAAAATGTAAAATTAGGTTTTATTAAAAAATTTTTTTTAAATATCTTTACTTGTTCGTTCAAATCTGATTCATCATAACTTTCATCATATTCCCCCATACACAATACACTTATGTTAAACTTTTTTTCAAATCCTCGAAGTATATCAAATAACCAGTGATTCACGTTAAATATCTTCAACCGACATAAAACTATGTTCACGAAGTGGTTTTTTGAGTTTAAAAGTGGGTAGAAGTATAGAAACGCATAATTTGTGGGTTCCAACATAGAACATTTCCGCTCTCGTCGTAGGTTCAGGCAAAATAAATGTCTCCAATGTTTGATGCGACAATTTATAATTACGCCTAAAAGCATGCTGTGGTTTTATTGTGAAGACTATTGTAATAGTAAAAGGTAATCCTCAAACTATGTCGAACAAGAAATATTCACTAGAGTCTTTTAGTCGAACATTTTATATTTTGGTGTCGTGAGAAAGTAGGAAATTTTGTAGTATTGCCCTCTACGGCCAAAAGCCGCACAGTTTTAAGTCAGGTTATTTATGAAGCCACATTAGTTAAATTTTTTGAGAAAAGCTCAAACAGAACCCATACAATGTGAGTTATCGCATTATCGTCGTGCAGAAGCGAAGAGTTGTATATTCATAAATCCATTTTATTTTTCATATAACTTTACGAAAAAGGTGCCTGTTACTCAAATAATGATCCTCATTGATAATTTGGCTCGGGGAAGAAACTCATAACGCACTCATAATCTCATAATCGAAGAAAACTGCCAGAGCAGCATAGATTTTAAGCAACTTTGGCCGAATTTTCCATTCTTGATACACCTTTGGCATGTTATTTACTCGATTAGTCAGCTGTTTAAGGATCACAAACATTGATCCAAGTCTCATCTCCAGTGATAATGCATTGTATTACGTATGGTAGCAAAAAATAATCTCATCATATATCTTAAAGCAACAGTCTTTTTCGACACAAAAAAAAAAAACAAAAAAGCGTTTTTGGTGCCTTTTACAATGGTGTTGACTGATCCGTTTGAAATGTCAACATCAACATAGCCTCTAATTGTTAATCGACGGTTTTGTAGCACCAAATCTACGATTTGTTGGACGTAATTTTCATCAGTAAAAGTTTGATGTTTTGTAATCCTGCAATCTTCATCTTTAACTTGTTTTTGGTTCTTTGACCTGTTGGTGGCGGTTACAAACATTTCTTTCCGACAATATCTGTTCGCAAAAGGTGCCCTGAAATATTCAACACCTTTTCGTAAAAGAAATTCCATCTCATAAACAAAATGTAATGGAGTTTGTCTACTCAATAAAATCACACTTTGTAAAAATCATTAAAATCACTCTTTGCGTCGTACAAAACCAAGGGTAGATCAAACATTAATAATATATATGATGTGGGATGTGGCACAGATTTAGACCTTGTATTGTGAACGTTTCTCTTGCTGGACCGATTTCGGCCACTTGTTCCACTTACTGAAAAATTGGGAGTTAAAAGAAATATCATACCACCCTATGTCCATGCAACTTTCCAACCTGTAGAGTTTTCGTTCATGGAAATAAATAATTTGAATTTGTCTTTGTTTACAGACCCACCGTTTGTGCCAAATTAAGAGGAATAAGTTCATAAAATGTTTGCAATATGAGACTTTGAAAGCGGTATAAGTCTACCTACTTTTGTTGATCTCATCCAAGATTTGCTGTAATGTGGATATCCGATCAGTTGTGGTTTTTACAGACCTAAAACCATACGCTCAGCTATACAGATATATATAGATGGAAAAGACTATCGCTTTTTACGAAGACGATCCCAAAACCAGCCGACCTGAAGTATAGATGAAGTCAGTAGTTTGAAAAAATTATTTTGGTGAAAAGTGGCAACCTTATAAAAATATGTTTTAAGTTTCAAAGCGCTATGTTGCTTAGTATTTTAATTTGAGCCAGCAAAAGTAAACGATCTCAGTGAATTTGTAAACATGGAAAAAATTGATCGCCGTTATGTAATTCAATGTTTCCCTTTGAAAGGTTTCAGCCCAACCAACACTAAGGACAACATTCTACCCTGGGGAGTATTCTACCCTGTTTCGCTTATGACTGTAAAATATAGGGTAACAGAGTTTTAATGAGGCCACACGAGCTGCTAAGATGAACATCGTGGTCGACCAATTAAGGTGTCCATGTCCAGACACGGTTAAGAAAATCCACGAAATGGTATTGGATGGTCGTCGACTTAAGGTGCGTGAGCTATCTGAAATTATAGACTTTTCAGAAAGTGCTATACATCGTATATTGACCGAAGATGAGAAAGCTGTGCGCAAGATGGGTGCCGCGTTTGCTGTCAACAAGCAAAAACAGCGTCGTGAAGATGTTTCAGTAGAGTTTTTTGTTGATATTTCTCCCCAATATAGCCGAATTTTTGTCATATCAGCTTGCACAGAAAAGTTTGCATACGAATGAAGTTATTTATATATACATATCACAATGAACACAGCGTCGAGATGAGAAAATATGCATCTATGAAGTATCATAATTTTCGAGTGATTTTGAGAGGACATGCTGGGTTCGAAATCTTTTTAAAACGATTTATTACTGGGCAGTATAATAAATTTTAAAAGGCGATTATTAGAATCAGAGCAAATTTTCATTATATCGAAAAATTATCATATAAATTGTTTCTCTAATTGTCAGGTGTATGATTGTGAAGTTGTTATCAATATAGTGACGACATCAAGTTTTTTTGTGTATTCATGGACAATTATTAACATCTGTATTTTACAGTTATAGTCACTCTAAAAATATTGGCACAATAACACCCATCGATTTAGAATTAGTTTCCGATAATTTCCTCGATTTCCAAATTTTAGCTTATTCGATATAAAACAATTTTTAAGTCATTACTGCAGTTCTTTGAAAATTTTGAAAATTTTATTTTTGAAACAACTTGCATATCGGCCAAATAGCCGATTTTTTGTTTTGAATGCTCTATTATTCCATTCAAGGATTTCGATATCTCCAGCACAAGAATCATTGATATTGATTGTTGCAGCAGATACTAAAGTGTACTAAAAGTGTACTTGTATTGACGCCAATGCGGTTCGTATTTTACCTCTGATTTGTATCCGAACATACGTGGGAACAGCATTGAAGCATATTTTTTGGAGTTACAAAAAAGAAAAAAAAAAAACTAAAGAATAATATCGATAAAGTTGAATGCAGTGTTGTTAACTGATGAAGTTACTCAAAATTAAAGTAGCTATTAAGATCACTCAATAAAGTAAATATGATTGTATTAGGTGCACAACTAAGTTCCCGCTGTTTCCTAATAGATGGTGTCAGCTGTAAGTGCTAGTCGATTCTGCCATAACCTAAACGTCATGAGTCAAGCTTAGACATATAGTACATATACTGCCCCGACACAATAGTCATTTTCGTTATACGTTATTTTCGTCATTTCGTGACGTTATGCTCTTATGGTTATGTGAATATGTATGATTTTATGCCAAATAATCGTCATATGCAGGAAGTATTGATTTTCTTCTTTCAGTCGAAGAAAACAGCGGCTTAAGCTAATCGAGAGCTTCAAAATGTTTACTGAGATGCTGCATTAAAGATGATGGTTTTGATTGATGGGGATTCATGTCAAACGCAGGCAAAGCTTGCTTTAGTATTAGGAGTTACTCGACAAGCCATTTTCAGGCGATTGCATGCGTTGGAAATGATTCAAAAGCAAGGAATTTGGGTTCCTTAAGAGTTGAGGTCAAGGGACGTTGAGCGTCGTTTTTTTCATCTACGGTGAAAAATGGATTCATTATAGAAATCCAAAGAAAGAAAAGCCAGGGGGGCTTCCGGGTCATACTTCTACGTCGTCTCAGCCAAATGTTCACGCTGCGAAGTTGATGCTCTGTATTTGGTGATACCAGGTCGGCGTAATTTATTACGAGCTGTTGAAACCAAACGAAGCCATCACTGGGGACCAATACCGACTTCAATTAATGCGATTGAGCCGCGCGAAAAACGTCCACAATACGCGGAGAAGCACGAAAAAGTGATTCTTCAGCATGACAGCGCCTGACCTCTCGTGGCCAAATCCGTTAAAACCTACCTGGAAACGTTGAAATGGGAAGTCTTAGCCCATCCGCCATATTCTCCAGATACTGCACCGTCCGATTATCACTTGTTCCGTTCAATGGCACACTGTCTGGCTGATCAGCAGTTTCACTCATATGACGACATTAAGGAATGACTCAAAAGATGAATAGTTTGATCGTAATGGAATTCGAGCCTTGCCAAAAAGATGGAAAATAGTAGTAGCTACCAATTGGCAATACTTTCAATGAGTCATTTTTAAACAAGTTTTCATAATAAAGTTGCATTTTTATAAAAAAAACTGCTAGAACTTAGTTGCACACCTAATATATTGAATGATTTTTTTTTTATGTCTATCACTTCTTTCTTTTCAAATTCTACCATTTTGAATCCTGTATTCGTATAAACTACACTTCCATTGTGGTTGTTAACACAAACTTAACAGAAAAAAGTGTACCTTCTGTGGCGGAAACGACAAACAACCCTGTGATAATATTCCCAAAGAACATTTTTGTGAAAAACTGCATGTCACACAAAAGAAAAACGGCTGAACCAGTACAGAACTTGCAACCAGGTTAACTGATTTGCGTATACTTTTACCCAACGTCCTTTAACATTGATACAACCAAAAGCGACGTGGTAAATTGCTTGGTAAAAAGCGGGTAATTTAAATGTGTAGTGCCCTAAAGGGTATGGCAATGATGACCATTCTCATTCCCAGAACTAAGTCTAAAATCGCCTTAATACAATTGAATGAAGGATGTGAGTTAAGGAATATATAGGTTTAATTGGGTAATTTGTGATGGAGCTATCACAGAGGGGTTATTCAGACGATGTTTTTAAATTCTGCTAAGCATCATAAGTGAAAAAACTTAAATAAATGCAATTAACGAATTAAGGGCTATAGGGAAAAATAATATTTCGATAAATCGAACAATTTCTATGGATGTGCCATTTTCATTTTGTCATTCACTAAATTTTGACGTGTGCCGAATTTGTCTGAACCTAGCACAACTGCTTGAAATATATGAGGCTAAGAACATATGATCAATTTACTTGAGATCAGTATGAATTTCTCAACAAGTTTACAGAAAAATATGAAATGTTAAAGTGAACAACAATTTACACTACTAGAGAAATTACAGAAATTACTAATGAAAAATTACAGAAAAAAATAAAACGTCGGAAAATCTGTCAACTTATAGGGGAGGTAGCAAAAGAAATGAAGTGATGCACTCCGTTTTTATTCAGAGACTATTTTTTGGTTTGCACTGAATGTTAACTAATTTTTCTCTAAATTTAGTGCAACAGAATTAAAGTTATGAACCTCAAAATATATGGGTTAAATTCGTTATTCATATGAGGAATACCTAAAGGTCGGTTTTTTTCTTTAAATTCTGTCAATCATTAATCAATTCAATGGACAAAAAATTATGTTGAAACAGTCTACGCATAAAGATTTAAGGGGAATAAATTAAGTTTCGGAAATTGCTCAATAAAAGTTGGAAAAAAGTTTGAAGCGATACAGTTCATTTGCCATCTCCGCCAACGATGCAGTAAAGTATTAGCCTATGTCAATTTTTAAAAATTTTCCGACACCGCACAATCTGCTTAAAGATCATAAAACACATTTGATCAAGAAACACGTACAACTTTAAACGCTTCCTTGTGGGTATATTATATATTATATAAATTGGAAGACTTGGATCATCACGGACAAACTGATTAATATTCTCTGCATTTTCTACCGTTCTTGACGACTTTGGTCGCCCGGATTTTGGGTTTTCCAGAGTGATCATTTAAGTGGCAAAAACCTCGAATAATACTCTACAGCTGGCGGGACGTAAACACAAGATGCTGCCTGCTACCTAAAAACACTACGTTGTAACTAAATTCCCAAGAGACAGGCTACCGATTGAGTACATATAAGCAATATAAACCTGTATAAAAAGCTTTTGTGTAAAATTTCAGCCCGCAATCTCAAACGGTGTGACCTCTATCGTGCGTTTAACTTACATCGATTAGCACAGGTTTTTAGTGCCGTGAGACTTGCCGAGGAGCTGGCATCTTAAACATTTTACGTGGAAATACTATTGTGCGGTGCATGTCACGGGCAATGGCTAATGCGAGCGACAAAAACTGTAATGGCTTAGCTCATTACTACAATTTGTATCAGTAGCGAAAAAAAAATCCCCGTGTAAACACTTAACACTGTCACCTGCTATTATCGTTCACAAAATTGCTCGCCTATCCACTCAAAGCACTTAATTCCAGCCGAAAATCATAGAGCATTTCAAGTAGTAATAATTGTTATTGTGATGATAAGGAAAGTTGTTACCCCGAAGGTCCGTACTCGATTTGGTGATAAATTGTGAATGTTAAGAATAAATGGGTTTCCTAATACTGATATAGAAAAAGTAGTGAAAGGAGCGATAAATCAGTCTTCATTTTACGCAAAAATGACACAGCACATTTGCCAAACACGAGAATTAGTATCGACTATAGTTTAATGTATCGCCGACATTATCGTAGTTAAAAACAAAATTAATCTTTACTTTTAAATGAAAATTTAATGGAAAAAATTAGAGTTAGATTAGACATTAATGAGCATGAATGTCAGCTCATTAATTTCTCTTAAAGTATAAATATGAGATATTTCCTTTAAAAGTAAAGTTGGTGAGTTTTGAAGGGAATCGATAAAGGTTTCCATCGATCCACAAACTGCAGTTGCCTATTACCTTATATTGCCTTGTAGAAAACCCGCCTTTTTTGAAAAACCGGTTTTCGGTTTAACCGTCCTGAAAATCTCGGTGTAAATAGCCGTATTAGGTTTTTCTTAAACAACCATTAAGCTATTTTTTATCAAAAATTTGCTACACAGATTGTTTTGCTGAGTCACTGTGATAGGTGCAATGAAAAAAATTTCATAATTCCTCCAAAAGATGATTTCAGTAATCCATACTTTTCGTTATATAAGACACATTACACGTTACATTATAGGGCATTAGAAAGATAATTTAGTACTCTAAAACCTACTCCGACAGTTTTGTCACCGCGTCAATTCCAGTCATGTAACTTGGATGTCAAATATGCACCACGCACTGGAAGGACAATTGTCGAAAATGTCGATAGAATAATGATAATCGTCAAGTGCCACCATCATATAAGCACTGACTTGTAGCTAAACATTACAAAAAATCGTTTAGAATCACTTAAACAAGACGGGATGTATGGAGAAGTTCAACGTATGGCTGTTACATAAGTTAAAGCAAAATACCTCATACACCGTGTAAATTCCGTGTAGAAATCACTGCTGAATAGCAACAAAATCAAACTACTTTGGAAGCGAATGTTTAGTGAGCTCTTGCGACAATCTCAAGCGAAAACGCTTGTGGTCGAATCGACAAGGATTGACTTTCAGGAAGATTTCGTTACGGTTTCGGTGAGATTGGCAGGGAATCATCTACAGTGGGATTTCCTCTATGACTAAACTTTCAATTTGGATGTGTACTACAGCAATTGGACCGTTTAAAGAAAGCAATTGCTCAGAAGTGGTCAGCCTTGGCCAATAGGCAATTATACTAGCCAACAAGGTTTTGGACCGGTGCAACCAAACATATTTCCTAGGGTAATTTGGTAGGCTGAATTCGAATCTGTAACTGTATTTTCTCTATCACGTCAGGTTTTCGAGATATAAAAAAACTTTTTTATTCGTTTTTACTTAAAAAATCATTAGTTTATTTAAAATCAATGAATTTTCAAAAGTGAATGGCGTTATTTGAACGTCGTTTGTATTTTGTTGAATCGGTTTCAAGTATTATAGTTCAGCAATAGTCTTCCAGCATGCTTTTGTCCCAAAATCCCTGATAATTTTTTTCAATTTTCATTAAATCTTGGTGAGCATGGACCCCCTTGAGTTTTGTGGAAAAAAAACTAATTGCGAATGAAGAAAATGCATTTTATGTGGCACTCGAGCACCACTCGGCACTCGCGATAATTTTTCAATAGTTCAGCAACAATTTGTATGTAGTTTTCAATAACATTGTTTCCAAGAAAACTGTTCACTATGCTCTTGAAAGATTTCCAGGCTGTATGTTCCTTTTCCAATAAATATTCTGAAAATTTTTCATCACTCAATAGCTTCCTGATCAGAGGGCCAACAAATATGCCTTCTTTAATTTTAGCATATGAAATTTTACGAAAAACCGCTTACAAATATTTAAATGCTGCACCATCCTTATCCAAAAGAAAAACGTTTTTTGGATCAATTAATGGTTTATTTGAAATGTTTTGTTTTCCTGGTGAATACTCATTTCATTTTGGCTACTCTGTTCTGACGTAGCGCGACTAACTCGTAGACAAAGGAAACAACAATATGTTGTCAAACCTCCTTGCATACCAGTCAACAAACCAATGACCTAAAGCAGATAAATTTACAGTTATTTACGATGGTCTATTCTATATATACAAAGAAATTTAAATCAAACACCTTAAGGTCACCACAGATCTTCCATTTATTATCGTTGCGTTTGAGTAATGTCAAAATTTCAGTCATTGCTTCGTAATTTTCATTTGTATTAATGGCATAATCAATTGGTATGGATGGTTTTTCATTCCCGCTATGCAAAAGAAAAGCCTTTAAATCACACTTATAACTACCAATAAATAATCGCCATTCAGTTTTGTTATATAGTTGGTTCATTTTTTGAAATATACCATCAACATCAGTACAGTACAGAATAGAGTGTTTCTTTTCAAAATATGTAGCCAATTCAAAGCTTCTATCTCTATAGATTGCTACTTTTGTCCCAACTGCAAGATGTTTTCACTGCTGCATGCGTGAAGCTAGTAATTCTGCGTCTTGCATCGTTAAATGTAAATCCCGAATCAGATCATTTAGTTAAGCTTGAGTCACTAAATGGTGTTCATCATCAGCCTGAACTACCACTGCAGGTGAAAGATGTTTCAGACTCACTGCTCGTAGCGCTGGGAATGACTGATATTGGATTATTTGGTGGACGTTGAACTGGTTTGGAAACTGATGGGGCATTCGCGTAAGTTATATTTTTATCATTTTTCATATTGAATCCCGCAACTTTTGTTAAACAGAAATAACAATACGTTTGGTGGTTATTTGACTCTCTCCAAAGTACTGGAATTGAAAATTAGAAATAGATCTTCTTGCCATCTGACCAGTTGTATAAAATAGTTGTATAAAACTATTCCAAAACATTGTCGGTGTCCGCGGTTTGTCCAAGTTTCTAATATCAAACCCAAAATAATGTAAATATCCATATTTTAATGATTCTGATGTTGCATATCCTTTTTTCCAACCAAATATTCATCACACACTAAGCAAAAATAGCTTGAATTAGTAACACACGATTTCCCTGACATGCTTAAACGCTAATATTATGAAGATTTAGAATGAATATGGACTTCTGTCAAATTAATAATTGTGAAATTGTGGCGTCAGTATCGGCTATTTTACAGCATTGCCAGCATGCGATAATAAGTGAACAAGACGTGATAGCCCAACGCCAGATTCGAATTTAGTGCACCCAGATTAGTTAAAAAACTTGCTTCGTTTCTGCAGTCAGTTTTTTTTCCAAATTTGAAGGCCATCACAACATTAACAGGCCAGACTATCGCCAGAAATTGAGAGATGCATCCATCCATCTGTTCCTGCCTATAACGAATGATTTTTTTTTTTTTTTTTTTTTTTTTTGATGAAAGCTTGTGAGAATCAAACGTCACAGTTCTTTACCGATAGGGACGAAGGTTTATATGAGAAAGGCGTAATGGAACTACTTTCAAAATAGCAATAAGTTGTCGAACTAAATGGTGCTTATTTGATTTTAACTATGGTAAATAAAGCTTTCAGCGCCTTGTAGAAATAATAAACTTCAACACTTTATAGGTATATTGTTAACTTGCAGTAGACGTTAAAAAATAGAGCTGCGGTAGGCTCTGAACAAGTATCGATGATTGTGACGGCGTTTGTGTTACCTTCCGTGAAATATGGAAAAAGATCTACGGTGATGGTTTCCTACATTTCTGGTTCATTTTACAGATTTCGAAAAATAAGTTGTGTTTTTTTTTTGTGTAAAATCTGTGTTAACAACAAACATGATTCCTTTATTCTTAAATATATGATACATTATAAGTTAATCATGATAACGGGATGATATTTCAGGTATTTAGCAACTATCAAGTTAGCACAAAACATATATAGACTTATTGGTTACTTGACATAGATGTGATCACCGCTCGAAAAAAAATATGAAAGTTGTATCGAGATTCAAACGATACGATAGCCGTATGTTCTAATACCATCGAACAATGGCCGATCACATCACTGAAACTTAAATAAGTAATCGATGAAGAAAAAATTGTGAAAAAATTCATTGATATCACGTGCTTGATCCAGAAAGGAAATACGGACACCAATTTTTATGATTCTACCTGTGGCCGTTTGAACTGCGCGATGGCAGATTTGTCCATCTTTATTCTGCTTCTAGCCTAAAAAGTACGACATTTTAAAAAATCCCTTCTTACCGCGTCTCTATTGTGAAAGCGGATTAAAGGAACCAATTTTCATGATTCTAACTCTAGCCGTTTAAGCTGGGCGACTTTATACCCCTTTTTAAGCCGCTAAAGTAACATTTTCGAAAAACCTCATCTTATAGCGTGTTTGCACTGGAAAGGGAATACGGACACCAATTTTTATGATTAAAAAAAAATCCTTCTTACCGCGTTTCTTTTGTGAAAGTGGATTAAGGGCATCAATTTTCATGATTCTAACTCTAGTCTTTATACCCCTTTTTAAGCCGCTAAAGTAACATTTTCGAAAAACCTCATCTTATAGCGTGTTTGCTCTAGAAGGGGAATACGGACATCAACCTTCTTAATTCAAGCTATGACTAAATTTGTGCGATGGCACTAGCTTTGTCCATTTTTACGTAGTTTTTAGTCCTAAATGCCTTCTTATCGCGTATCTACTCTACAAGAGGTATGTGTTCTCTTATTTCCGTGATTCTAGGCTTAGTCGTTTGACCTGGCCGATGATCAGTCAGTCAGTCAATCAGTAACGCAACAATACACACACACATAAAGTTATAATTTCAATGAAGCTTTTATTTCATTATAATGCTGGGACCCATCATGTACGAAATATAAAGGCATTTAAATGACCGCCTCTGAATTGGTTGCAGCAGTGGATCATTTTAAGGTAACTTTCGACCATTTTTTCCTACATTTCGGGGGGAATCTCGGCGATAATTTGCCTAATGTTGGTTTTCAAATACTCCTACTTTTGACGTAGCCCCACAAAAAAAGTCTAACGGCATCAAATCGCATGGCCTTAATGGTCTATTAACGTTGCCGAAACGTGAAATTGCGCTTTCTGGAAGCTTTTCATGCAACAAAATCAAAATAGGTCTTGTTGTGTTTCTCGTGGCACCGTCTTGTTGAAACCACATAATCTACAAATGCAAGTCAAAAAATCGGTTATCATACAGCCATAGCGTTCTGAATTGAAATTGAGATTATCTGCCACGCTTTCACTAACAAAAGCGATATTTTCGGCAATGTCTACATTGCGATGATGCACAGACCTGACCACATCTGTAACACTTCCATTTTCTTCAAAATTTCTTTATAATCTTGCCAATTCGTAATGCTCGAAAATTGTCCACGTTTGAATCACCACTTTCGTAGTAAGTTTTTACTATCTATGTGCGTTTTCACTTGTTAAACGAGCCATATTCGTAAATGTTAACTTTTTACTAAATAAATAACACTTCAGATGACAGGTATTTGATAGTTTTCGGTTTTGAAATCACTTTTATTTTTTTTTTTTTTATAAATAAATACTTTTTAGTTAATCGCAAAGTTTTCCGATATTCCGGTGAAGTATTTCTAGAAAGCGGGAAAAGGTAACTGCCAAGTTTCGCGGGAATTCCTTCCTCGAGGTATCTGGAACTGCTTTCTCTAAAGGTAATTTAGGCGATTTTCCCCTTCGCAAGCATTATTTTCACTTAATTTCATATTATAGCTGTCTATAATAATTTACAATTTGGTGGTTTTGAACTTTTGTCATATCATTTTTATTGATAAAGAGGAAAATGTAACACAAAGAAAACGAAATAAGAAAAGACAATGGCAAAACACTTGGAGATATATTATTTTATAAAATATGATGCGATCAAATTGACCAATTAATATTGTATTTTTTTATTAAACAACGCCAAATAACTGTTCTATTTGCCACTTTTCCTAACAAGAAAGCAATTAATCCGTGCTATTTCAATTGCATGGCCCAATTTGAATGCTTAACTTCAAAGCAACTTTGATTCGTTTAACTGTTTTGTTTTTTGAAACTTTACAGTGAATTTGCTATTTGACATTCGGTATATGCATAGTAAATGCGTAGATTTATGACGTTATTTAATTACATTGACCATTGACCACTTATGTTATATATAAAAAACTCTTGTCGGTTCTATAGAGCTTCTGTTATCTACATCGTGTAGATAACAACGCCATTATCGTCATCATGACCTACAAAAAGTATGTCAAACAAACTACTGTAAACTATAGAAGGCTTCTGACTTTCCGAGTTTACAACATAGGGGAGAGAATTGATCTCCAAGGAAAAGTAAATAAAATTACTCTAGGTGCTATTTAAGAAATGTTAAGGCGTAGTGAAAGGAAATCCATTATCTTTACCTTTGGTATAGTTAGAATGATCTGATTAATGAAATATGAATCGTTTTGTTCGATAGGTTATTGCCATTTTGAAGGTAATTCCATTACGCTGGAACAGACGATTTGTACAAGCTTCTCTTGAGGCGAATTTATCGCCAACAAAATCATTCGCCATAGACAGGAGCAAGTGGTAATCATTTGGTGCCAGGCTGGCGGTATCCTTTTCTATTTGGCAAAGCCGACTGGTCAATTGCTTTCTCTAGACAGTTCATTTGCCCGGAGTGCAGGTCCGTATTAAAAGTTCAGCCACAGGGGAGCAACTCATAATAGTTACTCACGTATTGTCACCAGTCATCATTTGTTTCGGAAATTGGCTGACTTTGATGCGATTTAAGAGCGATTCGCAGATCGAAATTAAGAAATAATCTACACTTACCATAATTTTCTTCCAAAGTTGTTGATTCCCACTCCTCGATATTTCAGGTTTAATTGGCTATTCCAGGGCACCGGTGGCAACAGCATTGTAACATGCCCAGTGTGATTAGCACACCGTGGGTAAGGACTTTATGGCGACCACTTTTTATTTTTTAAACTTTATTCATTGGCCCACATCTATTTCATCCCGCTCTACTCCGCCCCCTATAGGATTCAATTATGCCACTGAATCCTTGAAGCATGCCAAACAATCACCGTTCCGTATGGCAAACAGAACGCATTGAATCGACTCAAAACGATATTCCAGGGAGGGCTGTTTGAATTTAATAAATAGTTGGAAATTACTCCGTGCTAAATGCGATGGTTGTTGGGAGATTTTTTTCAAACTTTTGGTGAAAAACTCACAAAGAAGGACTTTATAGTTGTGCAAAAAAGCCCGATATATCTGTTTACAAATCCGTCCTAGGAATTGTCCATTCACAGATTTCGACGCGGCACCGAAGTTTAATGCGTTTAAGGCCTAAAATATATTTCATAATGAAGTTGACGGATTCGTGTGAAAATTCAACATCATCAACATTACTTAATTAGTAATAGATGATTTTTGGCCGCCAATTTTCGAATTTATTGGAAACGACTTTGATCGGTAGTGGTTGGTGGTCGTCCGGGATGCTCTCCATATGCAATGCATTTCTGGCCTATTCTGAATTGTTTGTGTCATGTGGAATGATACACCAGTATTTGTCTGCCACAGACCCTTGATTCAAACACATGACAAATGCATTGATCTATGTGGAGACTATCTGGACAACCAACAAAGTCTGACAGCCAAAGTGCTTCTGCAATATTGTAAACGTTTTTGCAGCAGAAATTCCATTTCGTAAACAAAATCGTATGCAAATGTGTTGTTCAACACAATCATAAATTGCAAAAATCGCCGAAATCAGTTTTTACCAAACATTTGAGCTTCGAAAAGCAGTTACTACGTGCCTACGTGATAAAAGGCTAATGTACGAGTACTACCCAAACTTCATGTATCCACAAAACTGAGGTATTTGATATCAAATCTAAGCAACGTTGGAACACTCATTCGTTATAATTGCAGAGGATAGATAATAAGTTAATATCAAACATTTTGATCGCGCGGAAAAGAGTTAGTCTTAGTCTTATCGAATCACTGTAATCAGCAACTGTAGGAATAGGTAATCTATCGACATAGAAACGGACCACTATCAAAATGTAGTTATTCTTAAGTTTTTCAAAACATTTTAGGATTTTTTGCAATAAATAAGAATAATCTGTCTGTAAGTTGGTAGGTAAGCCGATAGTATTTATACTTTTTCAACCAATATGAATTATTTTGTCGTATTACTCGTAAATTGCACATCAGGGTCCAAATTATACAAATTAATTTTTAAGCAAGAAATGTGTTTCATTTCGCCTAAATCTCATGCCAGCGATTAGAATACAGACATTCTAGAGAAATCGGGAAACTTTTCTTGCTTGCATTATAATTTCAATTTTTATAATTGTCACTGACTTTAAATCACAGAAGAGATATTTTCACGAACAACCGCTTTACTCTAAAATATTACTTGTAACATTGGAAGAATCAATCAAATAGTAAAGACAGTAAAAATTTAGGTTTTATGGAACCAAATGGTGAATGTTGATACATAGTAATGAGTAATGACAAATATTAGGCGGGCGACTAAGTTCCCGCTGTTTTTTTTTTTTTTTTTATAAAAATGTAACTTTATTGTGAAAATATGTTTGAAAATGACTCAATGAAAGTATTGCCCATCAGTAACTGCTATTTCTTCCCATCCTTTTGGCAAAGCTTGAATTTCGTCACGGTAAAACTGTTCATCTTTTGAGGCTATCCAAGAATCCAGCCATTACTTGATGATAATCGGACGGAGCGATATCTTGAGAATATCGCAGTTGTGGTAAGACTTCCCATTTCAGCGTTTCAAGCTAGATTTTAACGGGTTTGGCCACATGAGACCGAGTGATGTCATGCTAAATATTCACTTTTTCCTGCCTCTCCGCATATTGTGGGCATTTCTCGCGCAGAGTTTGACTCAGTCACATTAATTAAAGTCGATACTGATGCCCACTGATGGTTTCGCTTGGTTTCAACAGCTCGTAGTAAATAACATCGACACATGGTCCTACCAAATACAGAGCATAACCTGCTCAGTGTGAATATTCGGTCGAGGCGACGACGTAGAAGCATGACCGGGCAGTTCCCATGACTTTTTTTCTCTAGATTGCTATAACGAATCCATATTTTATCACCCGTTATATTACGATGAAGAAACCCCTTCCTTTTTTATTGCTGAAGCAGTTGTTCACGGGCGAAAAAAACGATGCTCAAAGTTCCTTGGTTTCAATTCATAAGGAACCCAAGTTTCTTGCTTTAGAATCATTCCCAACGCACGCAATAGCCAGGAAATGGCTTGGCGGGTAACTCCTAATACTGAAGCAAGCTCTACATGCGTTTGACGCATATCCCCATCAATCAATGCCGTCAATTCAGTGTCTTCGAAGCTTTTCCGTCTTCCTTCATGCGAACGGTCGTCAGCATCAAAAACACCGTCTTTAAAGCGACGGAACCAATCTCGACACATTGTTTCACTTAAAGCAGCATCTCCGTAAACGTTTTGAAGCTCTCGATGAGCCGATTGAAAGAAAAAAATCAATCCCGCATGTGGCGATTATTTAGCACAAAATCATAAATATTCACACAACCAAAAGAATATAACGTCTACAGAAAATCTAAAAATTCAAAAGAAATGCCTAAGCTTGGCTCATGACGTTTACGTTATGGCAGAATTGACTAGCACTTACAGCTAGCACCATCCATTGGTAAACAGCGGAAAATTAGTTGCGCACCTAATATATATTGGCCTATAAAGCCGTTGAAGTAACGTGGCGTTTACGCTCAGTATTGTTTTGTATTTCATCATTGAAAAACATATTCCTGTGCAGAGCTCGTAATTTATTCATCTGTATTACAAAAACAAGGAGTTTCGTGCTCTCAAAGCGAACTATGTTTCATGCTCACAATTCGGTGTAGTGTCGAAAATGTGAAATGCAATTCCCGTTATTGGATAATATGAGGCTAAATATGCCACATCCATCACATCGTGAAGTGAAGGAAAAAAATATAGCGGTAGCAGCTGAGAGTGTACACAATGACTGTGATGAATCCCTTCGTTGTCATACCCAACAGCATGGCTTATCTTATGCCACAACTTCCAATATTTTGCATAAGGACCATGGCTCAGAAACAAACTAAATTCAGTTATTATACGAATTGAAACAAATGAACTTCCTAAATCAACACTGTCTAAGCTTTTTTCCTCTTAAAAAACTTGAAGATGATCCATTGTTATCGGACAAAATTTTGTTCAGCGATGAGGTCCATTTTTGGCTTAAGGCTGGTATTATGCTCACCTTACGTGATGAAACTCCATACAAAAAAATTGTCGTAAAATTTTGAGTTAAATTATTCCACCATGCTTTTTCGCGAAAACACTTTATTTAATTGGCAACGTTATCCATTCTTTGTTGATTTCCAATACTGAAATCGGAATAACATGCATTTTTGTGTCATTAAACATTCGATAATATGTTTGTTTGTAAACTCGTAAAATGACATTAATAATAAAAAAAAGTAATTTTAAAATTTTGCAAATTTATTATCGAATATTTTACAGCGTAGAAACATGTTCCGATTTCGCTAGAAAAGCTGGCAATGCCGCAATTTAGTTGTTTAAAAACCGCCGGTCTGGCGGTTGCTGGCAAAGTTGTCAGCTGTTAAATACCTGTAATCTGAATTGTTATTTATTTAGTGAAATGTTTGGCCATTTACGAATATGGATCGTTTAACAACCGAAGAACGCGTAGAAATAATTGAAATTTACTACCAAAGTGGTGATTCAAGCATGGGCTTTCAATTGAATACATTTTTCTTTAGCGATGAAGTTCATTTTTCACTCGATGGTTACATCAACAAGAAAAATTGGGACAAAGGGGCTCGGAGAACGCAGAATTGATTTGTGGAAAAGCCGTTATATTCGGAAAAAATCAAAAAAATGATAGTGAAATTTGGAATCCAATTTTTCCACCAGGTACTGCTATGTTTTTTTACGAAGACACTTTTTGTAATTACTAACGCCAACCATTTTTTGTTGATATTCAACACTGGAATGGGAATAGCATGCATTTTTGCGTCATAAAACATTCGATAATATGTTTATAAACACGTGAAATGACATTAACAAAAAAAAACATAATTTTACAATTTTGCAAATATATTATCGAACATATTATAAAGTAGAGACATGTTCCGATTTCGGTGTTGGAAACCAATGCAAGAAAAGCTGGCAATGCCGCAATTTTCTGGTTTAAAAACCACCGGTCTGGCAAAGTTGTCAGCTGTTGAATAACTGTTATGTGAAATGTTATTTATTTAGCGAAAGGTTTGCCATTTACGAACAGCTGAAGAACGCGTAAAAATAGTTGAAATTTACTGTAGAGGTGCTGATTCAAGCGTGGGCTTCCAATCGAACAAAATTTTCTTCGGCGATGAAGCTCATTTTTCACACGATGATTACGTAAACAATCCAAATTGGGACAAAGGGGGTCGGAGAATCCAGAAGTGATTGTGGAAAAGCTGTAGTATTCGGAAAAAGTGAATATTTGTTGCCATTGTTGCCAGAGGCGGTCTTCGTAATGACATTGTATTTCTTACATAAAGGCAAGGTCCAAGCATTGTAATGAAATAGAAGTTTCATCGAAATCATAGTTTTATGTACTTCGTACATAAAGGCAAGGTCCAAACATTGTAATGAAATAAAAGTTTCATCGAAATCATAGTTTTGTGTATGTTTTATTTAACTTTACTTTTGAAACCGACAAATGGGCAACCCTATAGCTATTCATAAATAACCTCTTCAATTGTCCGGGCATTTTATTGTGGACTAAAAATCAAATACTTTTTCCAATTTTCGGTTTAAGGGCTATTTAGGGCTATTTTAAATTCTGTTTAAATTCTTATCAATACTCGTACAACGACCAACGCAGTGTCAACAAATATGAACATGCAGTGCTAGATTTCATAAGAATTGTATTAATATGATTGCAAATGATTAAAAAAGTTAAAATTCTTTGAAAGTGCTTATCAATACCGCGATTAATAAATTATCCGAAATTATAAAATAAAAATGTTATTTTTATTCTTCAGTATTATAACTGTTTGCTTCGATTTAATTATAATATGATACTTATGATATATCAAAATGATTGAAGCGCAATTTAAATTCTTTCTATGTTCTTATCTACAATATTTCAAGACAATTTAACACTCAGCTGACACTGTGCAAGATATCAGTTGTGCCATATTTTGTAGACGCCAGAAGCGTAAAACAGCAGTCTGATCAAAAAAAAATTCTTCATATTTTCACCGAATGATTGATGAATTGTGCATTATCTATTGAATTAAAATTTCTTATACGGATCTCCTGTTAAAAAAAGTACTGAAAAAAAATTTTAATATTAAAAGCATTCAAAAACTAAAACATGCACACTCAAATTAAAAGTCCCTCAAAAAAGGTAAAAACTGAGGAGGACCCATCCCTCTATCTTTGATATTGGTTTTCGGTTTTAAGGCAGCGGGAGTGATTAACAGGGTATTAGTTTTTTATAGGTTGTGCCTGATAAAGTAAATTCTTATACAAATATGTTACCATTTCCTAGAACGGTTGGCTGGAGCCGAAATCGTCAAAATTGGAGAGCAATTCTTTTTGTGGGAAAGTCACACAACAAAATACGATTTTTCGCAATTCACACTTTCAGAGTCCAAGAACGAAAGGAAGGAGATATATATAGGATAATTTTTTACTATTTAAGTTTTTCAGGTTGGCAGCACTGGTTAGTAATGGCGTCCAAACGTTATCTGTCAAAGTAAAAAGTGTATAGTATATGTACTCTGCCATTTCATCATGGAATGACGAATGATCTACCACAACGTCTTATTTTTAGTGAATGGGCCTTACAGAAGCTCAATGAAAATCCGCTGTTTTATCGAAAAATTGTGTTCAGCGATGAGACTCATTTGTTACTGAACAGATACGTACGCAAGCAAAACTCTCGCATCTGTAGTGATGAACAGCCACATGTCGTACATGAATTACCAATGCATCCGACAGTCTGGTGTGGTTTATGGGCTGGTGGCATCATCGGCCCATTTTTCTTCAAAGGTGACCGTGGAAGAAACGTTGCCGTCAACGGCGAACGATATCGAGCCATGATACGCGATTTTTTTTTTGCCCCAATTGGCTTAGTTGAACTTGGTTGACATGTGGTTTCATCAGGACGGCTCAACATGCCACACTGCTCGTGAAACAATGGATATGCTGAGGGATGCATTTGGTGAGCAGCTTATCTCTCGATTTGGTACTGTGAGTTGGCCCCCCAAGATCTTGCGATTTAAAGCGTCTTGATTATTTCTTGTGGGGTTATGTCAAGTCGTTAGTCTATGTGAACAAGCCGAACGCTACTGAAGCATTACAGGATAACATAACACGCGTTATTCGTGGAATACAGGCCGAAATGCTCGAAAAAGTGACGAACAATTGGACTTTCCGAATGGACATTTTGAGACGGAGCCGCGGACAACATTTACATGAAATTATCTTTAAAAATTAAATGGCCAAGACCAATTTATCGATTCCAATAACTACATGATGCAAATTTGAGTGTTCTATTCGATTAAAAAAAAAACTACGATTAAAAAATCTGCTTTTAATACTCAGTAACGTCACCCAAAAAATGACTGCAAATAAAATCGAAAAACAAACAGTGACGTTTCAAAACACGTTGCTTTGGGTGGTAAATAAAAAATGAAAGGCACAAAATTATACAACCGCCTGGAAAAAATGATTGATATTAAAATAATGCAAATAGGGGTGGACATTGTCTTAAATCGTATTGCTTCATTTAGATAGAAATTTTCCGGAAAATGTACTTTGAACATATTAACGCTGAGGACAACTAATACTCATTCAATCATTAATTCGTACTCATATCTAAATGACGACTAGCTTAAGGTTTTTTATTTAATCTTAGCTTGGTCAATACGGCTTGATACGTTTTGGCAATGTGTTTAAAAATCCTGTCTCTTCCAAAAAGTTGTGTTCGCACTTTCCTCCTCCGTGTTGATACATTTTTTAAAATCTTGGAACGTATTTCCACTTTAACGTTAACTTCATAAATTAGTTAAAAAATTGAAAAAAATACTTATTCCAGAAAATTATAAATGATTTGAGGGAACACATATTTAAACAATAGGTGCGATAAATGCAAACGTATTTACAGAAAAGTGTTGCTTACTTCTTCCTACAATATCCTTTACGAGTATACATAATAAGTGAAAAAAAGATAGCAATAGATTATATAATCGGTGTAAAAGAAACAAACATAACTTACTATCGTAAACACAATTCCACAAACTTCCTATTTGTAGATAAAGGGGGGAGGGAGATTACATACACAATACTTGAATATTTTGCGAGTGGTCTTAATGGCCTTTCTGGAATAAACACTTAGAGAAATTACACTTATATTCATTAGTATTTTACAATTTTGACCACATTGATGTGGTTATACATTGATTCATACGACGTAGATACCCTGCGTTGACGATGATGGACTCATATATATTTCATCTTAAAGAATCGCTAAAACTAGTCAGCCGCTTTAGTCGTAAGTACAGATTCTGTTGTGTACTGCAAAGCCGCTAGAACTATTGTACGTTGCGGTCTGATTTTTTTTTTTTTCGTCGAGAGAAAGAGATAGCTTTGTCTTTAAATCGCTCGGTATAGCTATAGTGGCATCCATTTGTGAGCAATGTTCTTCTTCTAATTTTTAGGCTAACAGTGTTTATTCCATAGGCAACGGCAACATTACTCCAAAATTATAGATGTCAATATTCAAGCATCTAATAGAAGAAGGATTGAGAAGGAGGCGGAAAAAGTGGGATTTGCTGAGAAGCGAAGACAGTTCTCACCAAATCCCACTTTTTCTGCCTCCTTCTCAATGCTGGAGAAGACTCCAGTAACATCTTGCCGTTTTCGGTTTTAACAAATCTTTATTCATTCAGCTTCATCGACTCTGCAAAGCAATGTAATGAACAAAAACCCAGACCACTGTGGCCTACTACAAAGAAACAATTTGGTTTCAAAAAATTGGTCAATTTGCATAGAAGGTAGCACAATGGGTGAGGCAATGTGCTCCGTTTTCATTCCGAGATACCAAACGCTGAATGTGCACCAAATTTTATGAGTTTAGTGGAATACATAAAGATATAACCATAGGAATATATGAGTTATGGCAGCTAGCAGAAGTGATGCGTTTAATCGGTCGATTTTTTCAAAGTTCCCCAGCAAGAATTTAGAATTTAGAATTTTCAGGGATGAAATTGGATATCTCAAAATCAAAATCGTTCTGATATGAGAGGTACCAGAATGGATGGGCAGATATAGGCCATGCACAATTTCCGGCTACGATCTGAGAAAATATCAGGATGTATCAAGTTTAAAGAAGTTCCAGAAGATAGAAAGATATCGGTCAATCAAATCACAAATCATGAAATGTATTTGATTGAAAGATACTTTGTACTTTAAATTGTTCATTCTGGGTGTCACATTTTTGGACTCATTTTTCGTATCAAATGATATACGAGATGTGATAAAAAAATAACCGTTATTTTCAATTTTTTTTCAAAAAGTATTTATTTATTCATCAATTTCTATTTTCAAAGTAAAGTCCTTTAATGTAGTCCCCCTCAGATATAGTACACTTATGCCTGCGTTCCTTCTAATCCTCAAAACACTTCTAAAATGCGCTTCTTAGGTGAATACGGTGGTTGAGGCATGATTGCGGTTTTGTTTTTGGCCAAAAACTCACGCACAAGCATCGATATGTGTGCTGGTGCATTATCATGGTGCAAAATCCACGATTGTTTTTTTCACAATTCTGTGCGTTTCTGAAGAATTGCTTCACGCAAACGGCGCATAACTTCAAGGTGGTATTCCTTATTGACCGTACGACCTTGTGGCAAGAATTCATGATGCACCACGCCATTGCAATCGAAGAAAACAGTGAGCAAAATCTTCACATTTGACCGAACTTGACGTGCTATTTTCGGTGTTGGCTCTTCTGGGCGCTTCCATTGGGATTATTGGGCTTTGGTTTCTATGTCATAGCCATACACCCATGATTCATCACCAGTTATGACCTTTTTGAGGAAATCTGGTTCGTCGTTGACGGCGTTCAACAGCTCCTGAGCGATGTCCATGCGACGTTTTGGTAAAATTTAGCAATTCTGGAACAATCTTTGCTGCCGCACGTTTCATCCCTAAAACATCCGTAAAAATTGCTTGGCGTGAGCCAAACGATATGGCAACATCATCAAAAACCTTTCCAATAGTGAATCGACGATTATCCAAAATCATTTTCTTCATTGCTTCAATATTTCCATCGGTTGTTGACGCGCTGGGGCGACCAGGACGAGCATCGTCACTGACATCTTCTCGGCCTTCCTTAAACCGGTTATACCACAATTGAACTTGTGTTCTGCTCATAGTAGACTCGTCAAACGCCACAGTCAACATTTCAAATGTCCTTGCACATTGAATTTCATTTCTTTACACAAAACTTAATTTGATCCATTTTTTTCAAATAGTAAAAAATCGAAGAGCATACCAAAACACGACTAACCTTTTTATCTGTCAAAGACAAATTGACAATCCAAAATGGCTGATATTGTCAACATATATAACAGACATGTGTACCAACATAACGGAAAAAAATGCGAAATTCGAACATACACGTACGTGTATGTTACGTGTACGTAACTCACGAAATTTGGAAAAACGGGTTTTTTTGATCACACCTCATATACCATCATCCCTCCAAGTAAAGTTGTAAAAACAAAGGCTACAACAAATTTTTATTTAAAAACAAGTTTTCTTGCTTTATTCGCAGTCATTTTGCCCAAGGGTGACTTATAAATTTCAATATTTACAACGAAGCGCAGTCACCGCGAATCTTTATCATAACAAACTTTAGGTGCACAACTAAATTCCCGTTGTATGCCAATAGATGGCGCCAGCTGTGAGTGCTAGTCGTTTCTGCCATAACCTAAACATCATGAGCCAAGCTTAGGCATATGGTAAACATACCGCATCGACACAATAGTAATTTTCTTTTGACGTCATATTATTTTGATTGTCTGAACATGTAAGATTTTGTGGCAAATAATCGTCATATGCGGGAAGTATTGATTTTCTTCTTTCAATCGAAGAAAACGGCGGCTGAAGTTCATCGAGAGCTTCAAAACGTTTACGGAGGTGCTGCTTTAAGTGAAACAATGTGTCGAAATTGGTTCCGTCGCTTTAAAGACGGTGATTTTGATGTTGACGATCGTTCGCTTGAAAGAAGACGAAAAACCTACGAATACACTGAATTGACAGCATTGCCGTGTCAAAGGCAGGTAGAGCCTGCTTCTGCATTAGGAGTTGCCCGCCAAGCCGTTTCCAATCGATTGCATGCCTTGGGAATGATTCAAAAGCAAGGAACTTGGGTTCCTTATGAGTTGAAGCCAGGAGACATTGAACGTTGTTTTTTCTCCAGATATGTTCCGTTCGATCAGCAGTTCCACTCATATGGCGGCATCAAGGAATGGCTAGATTCGTGGATAGCCTCAAAAGGCGAACAGTTTTACCGTGACGAAATTCGAGCTTTGCAAGAAAGATGGGAAAAAATAGTAGCTAGCGATGGGCAATACTTTCAATGAATCATTTGTTAACATGTTTCCATAATAAAAATGCATTTTTATAAAAAAAAAAAAATAAAAATAGCCACTTGCGCACCTAATACAAATTCAGACTCTGCTGGGTATAACTGAATCTACGTGACTGCCTATGGCCGGTTGCTGTTGCCGTGCAACGAAGTGTGACAGACTGTTTAAACTGTGAGACGTAAATTTCCACGAAAATAAATTACTTAGCCTTGCCTCTTTCTTGCCAACCATAAAAATTTATACAATAAATTGGATGCATTGCTGATAAACTTTTATTGAAATTTTTCGCAAAAAGCTATTGATTGCTTCTATTACTTGCGGAGTTTAATATGGCATGTGCAAGTTTATTCGTAATAAGACTAATTCTTATCGGTTATTCCATATGTATCACACTATCATTATCTTCCGCACATACACATATGTTCAAAATAATAAGTACACCCTATATTTTTCTTTAAAAGGATGGAAATTTATTCAAATTAAAAGAAAAAACAAATACTAATTTCTTATGTTATAACATTAGGAATAAAATAAATGCTAAAACAATGCAATAAAACAAAAATTAATTCAAAAAGTAAGAAATTAATCAAAAAACATTGGGTAAAATAATAAGTGCATTTAGTTAAAATAAGCAAAAAAGTAAAAAAATCAAGTTTTTTTTGTTAAATTGGCTGAGTTTCGTTAAAAGCTGGTTTATCCACCTTTATTTTCAATTATTTTGTTGATTCTTTTTGGCATGCTGGCAATAAGCTTCCTGCCTGGTTTCTACTGGTATTTCATACCAAGTCTTTTGAACAAAATTCTATAACTGAACCTCCTTTCCAATTCTTTGTTTCAACTGTCCCCAAAGATTTTCGATTGGATTTACATCCGGAGATTGACTTGGCCAGTCAAGAAGGGCAACATTATTATCTTGGAACCAATCCTTTACCAACTTAGAAGTATGCTTCGCATCGTTATCCTGCTGGAATGTCCATGTAAGAAGCATACTTTCTACAGCATAGTTCAACATTGTACTTTTCAAGAAATCTTTGTAGTGGAATCTGGTCACAATCTCGGCAATTCGATGTATCGGACCGACACCACACCAAGAGGAACAACCCAGACCATAATATTGCCGCCCCCGTGCTTGACCGTCTTCTTTACAAAGCGAACATGGAATTCCTTACCCTTAGGGCTTCGAACATTCCGGGCACAGTCGCTTCCAAATACATTAATTTTTGTTTCATCGCTCCACAAAATGTTTCGCCATTTTTTTTCACCATCTTCTCCGGACCAATTGGAATGACTTCTTGCAAACGCCAATCTAACCTTTATTTTATTTTTTTTTTTTTTTGTCTATGCAAAGGAACTCTTCTGGCTATCCGTCCTGGTAAATGTACTTCTTGTAGTCTACGACGAACCGTTTCCAATTTCTGCTGAAATCGCTCTTGAAGACACAAACGGGTCCTTCTTCGCAAGTGTTACAATACGGATATCTGTTGTTTTTGATGTTTTTTTTTTGGATTTTCCGCGAGTTTCAACAGGCTTTTTAGGCTTTAAAGCACTTTGTACAAAAAATAACCACCGATTCATAGTTTCAGCTACAGAACGAAGACTTTGGCCACTTTCTCTTAGTCTTGAAATAATTTTTCTCTCCTCCGGAAAACAATGACTTTTTCGACCCATGGCTGACTTTTTTTTACTATATATTTTGTTATGAATAAAGATAAACAACAGTAAAACAACCAGACTTTCCAAAAAGACTACAGCAGATTGCGACAATATTAAAGAATTGAGCAATGTATTTATTATTTTGACCAAGTACTGAAATCATACCTGAACAAAACTAACTCACAATGAAATCAACGGAGAAGCCCCAGTTTTGTTTTTACTTTTAAAGCATTACCATATTAAAGTTATTTAAATAAAAAAGAATTGCCATCTTTACTTTCCGTTAAAGTAACTAAAATTAAACATAAAGCAAAAATAAGCAGGTGTACTTATTTTTTTGACCATATGTGTAGTTCCAAAACAAATTACATTTGAGTCCTGCAGTGAAAAACACAAGTTATAACGAATATGTAGCGAACCACTTGGTAGCACCCTTTAATTTTGCCTATGGGTTCATACATCTATGAACGTTTATAACGACGTACGGCTCGTTTAAAAAATAAATCAAAGCAACGTCTAAATTCTGGTTGTAATTCAAAGGGATCTAAATAATATCGTTTTTTCTTTATATAGACAATTCAAAGAACACAAAGAATGTAGAAAATTATACCATTTTTCTAACATTAATACTCGCAGAGACAGTATTTCACCCTTAAAAGCATAAGTGTTTTGTCTCCGGCAAAATACTTTAAAGACGATGAAATACATTTGGGTAGATAAATAAATTTTTTGGAAAAAATCAAAACTGGTTTAAGTTTTCGGGCGCAGTAGTAAGTTACGGCCCAGGCTTAGTTTGTGCAAAAAGTGGATGTGTTTTGCATACGTGATGAGTTTAAGAAAGGATATTTTCTCGTATGGAGATATTGAATTTGCGATATTTACGACTTCGGAGGCGTTATGGTTTTGGCATTGTGCCTGCTTTGAAATCTCTGTATTAATTTCTTTGCCCACAAGATAGAGGACCTGGAAGGTGTTATGACAAAATCGAATATTCTTTATTATTACTGTACTTATTATATTTAGACGCATGTTCACATGCAATCCCCACTCCAGAATTCAATGTAATTCTCAAGTTATAACAATTTTTCTAAACATAAATTTTGAAAAATTACGTAATGTCAGTATCATTGTTAGTACCAATAGAAACATATTTTTCACTATTACTGCTTATGTCCTTAAGACACATACGAAATTTCAAAATTTTGTATATTCCGAAAGTTTTAACAAATTCCAACAATGACAATTTTTTTTGAAAAATCCTTAATACAGGGTGTCCGGTGTGAAAGTAACCATACTACTTTGATTGTTTATAATTTTATATTGATAATGTTTATTCTTATATTGGTAAATGTTTTATTTAATGTCGACAATTATGTATGGAATACAATATCAAAAGTAAATGTCCGCATCTGTTAGCCTCACAAATGCGAGTCCTTTTGAGCACATTTTACATTACATTCTCATATATTTCACGCGGTATTTCATTAATTTCATCACGTATATTTTGTTTGAGTTGCTCAAGCGTTTCTGGTTTGTTTGCATAAACCTTGCTTTTCAGATATGCCCACAAAAAGAAGTCCGGAGGAGTTAAATCAGGCGATCGTGGAGATCATCAACATTTCTTGAAATAACTTGTTGGGGAAAGAGGTCCCGCAGTAATTCCATTGTAATCCTGGCTGTACGCGACGTGGTGTCGTCTTGTTAATACCACGTGTTAATCAAGCCCAAAGCATGCAGTAGTGGTGTTAAAAAGTTTTCAATCAGATCAGGATATCGCTCCCCATTTAGAGTTACTGTTACACTGTTTTCAGTTTCAAAGAAGAAAGGTCCAATGATTCCTCCTGACCAAATTGCACGCCAGACTATCACTCTTAATGGATGCAGAAATGACTGACGAATAATTTTAGGGTTTCCCATTTCCCAGAACCGACTATTCTGTTTTTTCACATATCCATTCAAATCAAAATGTGCCTCGTCACTCATCATCATTTTTCATGAAAATCGGGGTTGTCATGGGCGAGCTGTAACATCCCATTGGCATACTCGTGTGTTCGTCGGCGTAAATGGTCTTGTGGAAGAAGCTCTTCTGTCAACTGAATTTTAAATGGAAACAAATGCAAATCCTTGTGCAAAATTGTGCTCAAAGTTGTTCTTTGAAGATCAAACTCCTGAACACGACGTCGAATTGAGGTTGATGGATTGTTTTGAACACTTTCTTGAGCAGCATCAATGTTTTCTGCCAATCTTGCAGTACGTTGTGGTCCATGCTTGGCCCTACCAGCTACAGACCCTCTTTTTTCGAAATCATTCACAACACGACAAATAGTGCGTCTTGTTAGCACGCCGTTTCTTCCAAAAATTTCACGTAACTTTCTCATCGTTACAGTAATCGATGATTGATTTTGATTTTTCCATAATAAATAAGCCACGTCTCTACTTCACGACTGCCAAATATGAAATGTCAAGACTAATTTTTACTAAAATGGCAGCAAAACGAAGTAGTATACCTTCTCGAAGGACACAATGTATCTAAAACTGTATATTTTGAGTTAAATCGTTATTCCTTGCAAGTATAGGTTTTAAAGTGAATACTTTTACCTTAAGTTTTTTAAATTGTATCATATACGCCGTGTAATTTTTGCATTAACAATACATAAAAAGTCTGCAGGAAATATTCCCCAGAATCCGATTCACTGGAATATGATAAAATCGATCGTTTACCAATTTTGGGCCATGCCCTTTTGATATGTATTCAAATAGTGGCGTTTTCTTATAGCGGCGTTCAACTGGCAAATTTATCGCTTCGCAACTGAGCGCAAATTGTCCTCTTGACTCTGTAAAATCCCCCGGTGTGTGATCGCAAAAGAACCATTGCCAATATTACTCAGAACTATTATCTTTCATTGCAATCGTCTCCATATACTGAAATTCCTCATAAAACAATTTAGTGATTTTTATCTGATACTCCTCATTGATAGCTCTTGTCCATAGTGGTTCGACAAAGCGTTGTGTCAGCGGTGGCAGCAAGATAGTAACATTCACACTCTTCCCATTGCAATGTAGTGATTCATGGTGTTTGGTATCTATTTGTTTCAAATATCTTTATGGCTATGATAAATAAATCTCTTAAATAGTTTTTAAACGTTTAATATTTGAATTTTTTTCTTTCTCGAGATAACGTTGGGATTTCCCCCTTACTAAGTAAACTGGGTAAAATACATGATTTATTCGACAATAATTATTTAATAATTTAAACGTCTCTAATGGATAAAAGCACGGCAAGGTGAGGAAAGTGCAGACATTGCACCAGCACATAAATATCAACAATATTTAATGCTAATTAATTTTGTATACCACCACGCGGAGGAATGGCTTACTAGGACCTGACTAGCTAACTAGTGGACACTACTACTGGAGTAAATCATTATTAAACTTCATAAAACTTGGCACAGTAGAATATTTTCCCATGGTAAATAAATTGTATTGTAAATGGAGCATATAAGTTCACCGCTTCTAGTACCGTCCATACGAATTGACAGATGTTCCTAAATTCAAAATTTTCCCTGTAACTAAAAACACATTCACTGCAGCGACTCGAATTCTTGTGAGTTGCCAATCCAATTTACAATTCTTGATAAAATCTGAAAAAAATCAATCCGTTAAACATGCCACTTCTAGTACCAGTCACAGAACCAACAGTGTTCATACTTCTGTTCGGTTACATTAAATTCGATTATATTTAGTACACGTTAAGAATCTGCTAATATTAATATTGTTTAGAACTGAAAATTAATCGCATTGTCAAGCCTCTCTTGCTACCCCTCATACAAATTTGCTGATTTTATAAAATAAAATTTTTTCCTCAAACTACTAATTCGTAGTCTGCAGTGGCTTGACTTTTTATCCCTAACCTTAGACTTTCATTTTTGTTGTATTATGAAATTCAATGTGTCCCCTAATTAGTAGCCTGCTGTAGTTTTAGGGTAACCTGAAAAAATCGACCAGTTAAACAAACCCCTTCTTGTAACTGGCATATAAATGATTGATTTATCTCTTATTCTTAGGTTCATATACGAGGTGTGATCAAAAAATAACCGTTATTTTCAATTTTTTCAAAAAGAATTTATTTATTCATCAATGACTATCTTGTCCCCTTCAAAGTAATCCCTCTCAGATATAATACACATATGCCAGCGTTTTTCCAATCCTCGAAACACTTCTGAAACGCGTTTTTTGGTATCGTCAATAGCTCCTGTTTCGATTTTTCTTTTATCTCCACAATCGTAGCAAAACGCTTTCCTTTCATCGGTGTCTTCAGTTTTGGGAAGAGGAAAAAGTCAGAGGGGGCCAAGTCCGGTGAATACGATGGTTGAGGCATGATTGCCATTTTATTTTTGGCGAAAAACTGATGCAGAAGCATTGATGTGTGAGCTAATGCGTTATCATGGTGCAAAATCCATGATTCGTTTTTCCACAATTCTGTGCGTTTCTGACGAATTGCTTCGCGCAAACGGTACATAACTTCAAGGTAGTATTCCTTATTGACCGTACGACCTTGTGGCAAGAATTCATGATGCACCACGCCATTGTAATCGAAGAAAACAGTGAGCAAAACCTTCACATTTGATCGAACTTGACGTCCTTTTTTCGGTCTCGGCTCTTCTGGACGCTTCTATTGGGATGATTGGGCTTTGGTTTCAATGTCATAGCTATACACTCATGATTCGTCACCAGTTATGACCTTTTTGAGGAAATCTGGATTCAAAATCATTTTTTTCGCTGCTTCAATGTTTTTATCGGTTGTTGACGTGCTCGGGCAACCAGGAGGAGCATCGTCATTGACATCTTCTTGGCCTTCCTTAAACCGGTTATACCACAATTGAACTTGTGTTCTGCTCACAGTAGATTTGCCAAACCCACAGTCAACATTTCATGTGTCCTTGCACATTTAATTTCATTTTTTACACAAAACTTAATTCAGTTTCTTTGATCCAGTTTTTCGAATAGTACAAAATCGAAGAACACACCAAAACACGACTAACCTTTTTATCTTTCAAAAACAAACTGACAATCCAAAATGGCTGATATTATGAACATATATAACAGACATGTGTACCAACATAAGAGAAACAGAAATTCGAAAATCGAACATATGCAACTTACGTAACTAATTCATAGTCAGCATCGTAAATTTTTGTTCATTAAACTGCTTTATAATATATGGTAAAAGTTGAGATAATTCAACCACTCCCCTTCTGGTACTTCCAACACAATACGATTTAACGCATACCTTCTTAACTTGTAATCTTGGAAATATTTGAATTGAATTTAACCAAATTCAGAACATGTCATACGTTTAGAAAATTTAGTTCTCATACAAATTGATCAATTTAGCGAAATTTAATTTCCCTTGTAAATCCTAAGATAAATACTGCAGCAACTTGGAATTTTATCAGTTGCATTTAATGCAATATTTGGATTAATGTAAAGAAATCGCCGTTCCTGGTAGCTCCCATAAGTGATACCTAATTTAACCAAGTTCATATCCTTCATTTAATTGTACTATAGACAATATTGTACGTAAATTTCGAGCATTTACTGATAACCAGACAAAGGTTTATTAGACATCTTTAGGCAATCCACACAGTTTTAAGTAACTTTAATTTATGTTCTGGTTGTCTGACTACAGGACTCTCGATATGGCAAGCATTCTATATCTATGTCATATTTCTGATCATTTTAGGGATCACAATGGCCCGAAATAATCTAATGATAAAGACAATAAATTCAAATTAAATTTATGTTCTGGTTGTCTGTCTTTCATTGTATTTCATTGCACGTATTTCATTGCACTTAATTCGGTAAAATTTGGTAATCGTTAAGCGCTTTCTAAAGTTGTAGTATCGAAATGAAAATATGACGCATTGTCATTCGATTTCTGGTGTCTATCACGAAATTTTAACTTCTTCGCAAAATTGCTTATTTTCTAACTACAGTGTTGCAGTATATAAGGTCTTTGTCTACAATTTTCACTTATAGTGCCTGATGAAATCCGAGAAAAATCAAATCAGTACCCGCGTATAGCTTAATATCTTTCAAACAATCGCATGAAATTTTGTCAAAATTGGCACACATCATGCGTATGATAAGCTTAGTTCTGGAAGTGAAAATGAACTGCGCTGCTATTCTTTTCCTGGTAATTCCCAAAGAAATTGACAGATTTCAATGGTATTTAATTTTTCCCCTGTAGTCACAAAATCGTAGACTGCAGTATATTTGTGTCGATCGCATCGTTGGTAATGGCGTCCAAACGTCATCTGTCAAAGTGAAAAGTGTACAGTGTACTCTGCAATTTCACCATGGAAAGACTAACAAACGAGCAACGATTGCAAATGAAATTTATTGTCTAAACTCGTGCTCTGTGGCAAATGTGCATCGTTTGATACGACCATTTTATGGTCGTCATAATCGACCTGCTGAATCAACTATTCGTTTTGTTATCTCCAAATTTCGCACCAAATTTATTTTGTTGAACATAAAACCATCGACTCGCATGCGTAGAGTGCGTACCGAAGAAAATATTGCAGCCGTAGCGACCCGTGTTAATGACGATCGTAAAATATCAATTTGTCACCGTGCTCGGCGACTTGTGTGTTACTTAACCACAAGAATTTTTTTTTTTGCCCCAATTGGCTGAGTTGAACCTGGTCGACATGTGATTTCATCTGGGCGGTGAAACATGGGACACTGCTCGTGAAACAATGGATATGTTGAGGGATGAATTTGGTGAGCAGCTTATCTCTCGATTTGGGCCTGCAAGTTGGTCGTCAAGATCTTGCGATTTAACGCCTCTTGATTATTTCTTGTCATGTGTTATGTCAAGTCGTTAGTCTTTGTGGACAAGCCGAACACCATTGAAAACTTATAGGATAACATAACACGAGTTATTCGTAGAATACAGGCTGAAATGTTTCAAAAGGTCACGAAAAATTGAACCTTCCGGATGGACATTTTGGGACGGAGCCGCGGACAACATTTACATGAAATTATCTTTAAAAATTAAACGGCAAAGACCAATTTATCGACTAAAATAAAAAATTTTAATATATGATGCAAATTTGAGTGTTTTATTCGATTTTTAATAAAACTACGATTAAAAAATCAACCTTTATTACAACGCCTATTTGTGGTACATCCCATGCAAATTATCTAATTTTGTCCATACATTTCCACTTCCCTACTTTTCATATAATTGCACTAAATTCGGCATAATTTAAGAACCGATTTTAGTATACCCAATTCTGCGAATAAATATGGCCTGAATTGCCACGCCTCTTAGAGTACCTCGCAAAGAAATAAGTTGCAATCAATAGTTTCCCTTCATAATTTATAAGTCGTAGGCAGTAAGTTATCCCTTTGTTTCCATTATTGTACGCTCTGTGCGCCATTTTAAACATTGGTATAGCCTGCTCTTTTGTGAGATTGTAGCTGGATATTGTAGGTGGGCTATATTTCCCATATAAATTGATCGATTTTTTCAAATTTAGTGTGCCTCTATGAGGCATTTTAAACATTGGTACAGCCTGATTTTTTGTAAGATTGTCGCTTGAGATTGTATAGGTAGGTGGGCTATATTTCCCATACAAGTCGATCGATGTTTTCAAATTTAGTTTTTCCCCGTATCTCCTCATTCATAGAAGTCAGAAGTTGTTGTTTTTTTGTGTCCATTGTATTGGATTAAATGTTTAGCAGAATGAGAAAAAATCAACCAATTAACTACAACCCTCCTGATATCTTCCATACAAATGGCCACACATTCATATCCTTTATTTAGTTGCACTACATTCAGTCAGATTTGGTGTTGGTTGAGGGTGCAAGCCCTCAGAAAGGCAATGCGCCACAAACCCTATTTGGTACCTCCCATACAAATTGTGGAATTTTTCGAAATTAAATCTTTCCTCTATAATTTGTAATCGCTAATCATCACCTTACCCGCTGTAAACCTTATTCGTAGACGGCAAATATTAATATTTTTGACAATCGTATTGCATTGTTGTGCTTGACAAGAGTTAAAACAAAAATCGGTCGGATATTCACGTCTTCTTTGTTAACTTTCATAAAAATTAACTACTTTATTAAATTATATATATGTAGAGGAAAAATTTTATTTCAAAAAATTCGGCAATTTGTATATACATACATATATATATGTATATATATATATTAAGCACCGCTTGCTCTAAATTCAATATAATCTGGCACGTAGCAATTATTTAGTAAACTTAGTTCTGTGAATGCAAATGGGCTACATTACCACGCCCCTTAAAGCATCACGCATACCACATAAATCAGTATTACATCCAAATTATCTGAACGGAAGTGAAGTTTAATGTAAATCAGTTCATTTGACTGAAGTTTTTATGCTGGTTATCCACTGTAATTTGTCGACCATATGAAAAGTACTTCATAAATATTTCAGAAATGCATGAAAACTATTTTTTTATCCATTTGATAAATTTGATAAAGCAGTTTGACATTGCATTTGCTATGACGATTAGATAGCGCTGCATTGTATTGTATTGCACCTAAAGCTAATAAAGGTAATCATTTTGTCATGTTTTATAACGTTTACACCGATGACTGCAAATTTCCGCCGAAATCCTTTGAAAATTGTATACACTCAGGTAATTCAAATTGTTTGCTTAATGCGGGAAACCCCTTTATTCACAAGTACAAAATAACTCAATATATCACGTATTATTAAGATATGAGTCATACTAATATAGAAGGCCAATGACGTTGACAACCGCTAAAATTTTGTAAAGAGGATTACTTGTTGATTTTAATAAAAATTAATTTAGGAAATTACGAGTGAATACAACTGTTAAATTCATACGAGTTTCTATGAAAGTATGGAAGACTTAATACTCTTCGTGATATCAGATTCAAATGGCATCGTAGGCATGGTCATTAAGATGGTCAAGAAAATGTAACACTGGATCGTGATAAGAATTGATATCTCAACTCAAATATGCATTTTGGGTTGTTTAATATTTTGAATGAAATAGATATTTCTATGATTACTATATATACATATATATTGATAACAAACTGAGTTTGTTGATAAAGAACCGAAGGGACTGATTTCCTGACTGATTTTGTTGAGCATTTAGTTCTGTTTACGAAGTGGAATTTCTTGATAATTCTTCGCCAATGCCACGAAACAGACAGCAAAACCTTGCTGATCGTCAATTTTAGATTGCCCACCTTTTGTGCTGGGTCAACGCGATTCGACCATGACCGAGGTAAAGGACATATTTCTAAAGTATATATTTGTACACGTTCTGTCAAAATATCGTAGAACCTGAAATTGACCAGTAAAACACAAAATATTTATTATTCATTCCAATATACTGTATCGTCTTCAGTGTAGTCCTCCACCGAAACAATACTTTAATGCCAACGAAGAGTCCAATAATCAAAACACTTTTCAAATGCATTTCTTCTCGCCATGAATTCGCTTTTTTCGCTGGAAAACGATTAAAAACGGGTGCTTTAAATTGGTGATGTGAATGTTGGAAAAATCAAATATTCGGTATGGTTCTATGATGGTTGTTCGTTGGCATTTCTTGAGTTTTTAACCAGAAATTCGTTTATAGTAAAAGCCTAATGAAGTGGTGCGATATTGTGTAGCAAATTTCAGAGTTTTCTTTTCACAAATAGACATTTTTGCATTAAATATGATTCCGCATAAATGCCGCATGACGCCCAGATAACATTCTCTATTTACTTTCTGATCTTCTGGCAAAAGTTTCAAGTGCACAACAGCGCAATAATCAAAGAAAGCAGTCATTGCAAACAGTCAAAATTCAAATTAATTAACTATTCATAAACAATCAGAATTTTTCATTATTCGATTAGCTGATTAATTACGATATTGGTTAATCTTAAAGTCTCATTAACCGATTAAGCATACAAAACCAGTTATAATGCGTTTTATGAATGGCAGGTTGGAATTGACTAATTCTAATAAAGGGTGTCCCAACAAGAACGCAAGATTTAAATGACTGATGCAGCAATTGAATTGTTTCTTTGGCTGTATTACATGTGGCTCCGTCTTGTTGAAACTACATGCCCTCCACATTCATTTCTTCAATTCTAGGAACGAAAAAACTAGTCGTTACATCTTTAATGACTTCTAAGCGTTTGCTTTCTTGAAGAAAGTGCAAGTCTTCTTCTAGAATGATTGACCGAAAGTGGAAAAATCAACCGATTAACTATGCATCTTCTTATGCCTCCTATACATATGTGAACAATCTGAATTTTTAATTATTCGATTAGCTGATTAATTACGATATTGGTTAATCTTAAAGTCTGATTAACCGGTTAATCATCCATCTCCAATTATAATGTGTTTTAAGAATGCGAAGCAGGAATTGACTCGGTCTAGTACACCTTCAACAACTTCAATGATGAAAAATCAGGTCTTTTTTAAGAATGCTTAACAGGATGTGAAAAAATCAAGTGATTAGCCATGCCCCTTCCTATATCTCTTATACATATGGTCACATATACTTATGTTTATGTCTTTTTGTTAGTTAGCACTAAATTCAGTCAAATTTGATCGTCGTTAAGGTATCACTGTTATAAGGTCTCAAAATGAAAACGAACTAAAGGGTGTCCCAACAAAAACGCAAGATTTAAATGACTGATGCAGCATTTGAATTGTTTCTCTGGCTGTATGACATGTGGCGCCGTCTTGTTGAAACCATATGCCCTCCACACTCATTTCTTCAAATCTAGGCACGAAAAAATTGATTATCATTTCACGATACCGAACACCATTGACTGACATGCTTCATTTTCATAAAAAAACGTCTGATGGCACGTTGAGAATGCATTTGCTTCTCGTGAATCACTCGAGGATTTTCCTCACCCCAAATGCGACTATTCTGCCTATTGACGAAGCCATCAAGATGGAAATGAGCCTGGTCATTGAAGATGATTTTATCGGAAAAATGAGCATTTTCATGTTGTCTCTTCAATACCCAATTAACGAACTCCCTTCGCTGTTCATGGTCAGCTGGCTTCAGTTCCTGAGTCAATTGAACTTTGTATGCATGAAGATGCAAATCTTTCGTCAAAATTCGCTGCATAGTGGATTTGGAGACGCCAATTTGCTGAGCTCGGTGTCGAATTGAGGTGGATGGAGTTTGAGCGACATCATCACGTATAGTTGCGACATTTTCGGTCGATCGACCTGGTCGAAGGCGCGTTCTTGTCTTTACATCACTAACAGACCCAGTTTTGGCAAATTTATCCATTAATCTCTTTACAGTTGATTCTTTTGGAGCATTATTGTTACCCCAAATTAATCGCAATTTGCGAACTGTAGCCGCAAAACTTTCACCATTTTGGTAAAACAATTTCACAATGATACTTCGAATAGCGACAAATTTAAATTCTTGTTTGGACACCCTTTACATTGTCACACCCCGTCTGATACCTCTTACACAAATTGTTTGATTTTCTGGAGTTCAATTTTTCCCCTGCAGTTCAATATTCGTAGACTGCGTCAGTCTACAATTTCTTTCATTGTATTGGCTCATAATTCTTGGCAAAACTTGAGAAAAATCGACCAAATTGTCTTTCAAATAAATAGGTGATATAGCCCATATATTTTTAGCTTTATACATTTCAATTAATTATACTGATTTCAGGCAAATTTGGAGGGCACTTTGCGTTTGATAAGATTCGTTCTGAGATTGGTCGATTTACCAAAATTTCACTTTTCTTCTTGTAGATCCTAATTCGCAGGTGGCTGCAACCCAAATTTGTGTTAATTATATAAGTTAAATTGCTATGATTGCCAAAATGTGATGGTTAGAGGTGTTGTTTTTGGTATTCGTATTGCTCCATCTCAGTGTTCGCCCAATCAATACTATTGCTATCATAAAGAAGCCTTAATAAATTTCTTATTGAAATGCGAAAAATACTGATAAAATTAGTATAATAAAAGTTTACAATCTTAAAATCACTATGCTGTAGAGTGGAATATACATAATAATTTTCCGCGAATTATGATTACCAAAGAAAAAGAAACAAAGAACAATTAATTATGTCTAGCATTGCAAAATACAGATAAATGAATGTTGAATATTTTTTCGAGTGAACAGCATTTAGGAAATTATACGGCATGCTAATCTTTGGTAATGATAACAAAAATTGTGCTATCCAAGCATTTAATAAAACTTGTTTGGATGTTATTCTTCAGAAATCAAAGAAACTATTTCTTAGAAGACTTTCGTTAGTGCAAACAATGTCATATGTGAAGAAGTTGTATAATTTTGATTCGGTGAAGACTGTTCACAAAATCAAAATTATACAATTTCAGACCTTTCTTTTCCCACGATTCTAATTGTTTCCCAAATTTCTCGAGATCCTGGGAATTCTCGCTACATAAGAGCTCTTTAAAAGTAAATTATAAAATAACTCAGTAACTCTTTTATCTATTTCACCTGAAAATATATTCAAGTTAACCAACACATTCGTAAGATTATTTTCAATTGTTCGCACTTAAGTCCAGTAGTAACCCATTAGCTTCACTGAATACTAAGTTTATTCTTGCAGTAATTTGCACAAATATTGAGGTCTCCTTAAGCTCTATTGTGCAGTTATTCAACCCGATTTTGAAATTGCAGTCTACATTTTACCATTGCTGAGATCAATTCTGAAATGTAAAGAGTGTTCCAACAAGAACGCAAGATTTAGATTGAATTGAATTGTTTCTCTGGCTGTATGACATGTGGCGCCGTCTTGTTGAAACCGCATGCCCTCCACATTCATTTCTTCAATTCTAGCCACGAAAAAACTGGTTATTATTTCACGATACCGGACACCATTGACTGTTTGCGCTTGACATGCCCCATTTTCTTAAAAAAAAAACGTCCAATGATTCCTCCAGCCCGAAACCCATACCACACAGTGACACATTGAGGATGCATTTGCTGCTCGTGAATCACTCGAGGATTTTACTCACCCCAAATGCGACTATTCTGCCTATTGACGAAGCCATCAAGATGGAAATGAGCCTGGTCACTGAAGATGATTTTATCGGAAAAATGAGCATTTTCATGTTGTCTCTCCAATACCCAATTGCGGACTCCCTTCACTGTCCATGGTCAGCTGGCTTCAGTTCCTGAGTCAATTGAACTTTGTATGCATGAAGATGCAAATCTTTCGTCAAAATTCGTTGCATGGTGGATTTGGAGACACCAATTTGCTGAGCTCGTTGTCGAATTGAGGTGGATGGAGTTTGAGCGACATCATCACGTACAGCTGCGACATTTTCGGCCGATCGACCTGGTCGTAGGCACGTTGTTGTCTTTACGTCACTAACAGACCTAGTTTTGGCAAATTTATCCATTAGTCTCGTTACAGTTGACTCTTTTGGAGCATTATTGTGACCCCAAATTGATCGCAATTTGCGAACTGTAGCTGCAAAACTTCCCCATTTTGGTAAAACAATTTCACAATGAGAATGCGTTGTTCATTCGTGTAGCGCTCCATTTTTACTAACCTCGTACTTTCTACTAACAAACAATAACAATTGTTCAAATGTCAAACAATGACACTTCGAATGGCGCCAAATTTAAATATTGCGTTCTTGTTGGGACACCCTTTATTGGGTGCGCAACTAAGTTCTGGTTTTTTGCGAAAATTCAACTTTATTATGAAAATATGTTTACAAATGATTCATTAAAAATATTTCCCATCGCTAGCTACTACTTTTTCTCATCTTTCTGGCAAAACTGAATTTCCGTCACGCCGAAACTGTTCATTTTTTGAGGCTATCCACGAATCTAGCCATTCCTTGATGCCGTCATATGAGTGGAACTGCAGCTCAGCCAGACCATATGCCATCGAACGAAACAAGTGATAATCGGACGGCGCAATATCTAGAGAATATGGCGGATGGAATTAGGACTTCCCATTTTGGCGTTTCTAGCTGGGTTTCAACTTGCTTTGCCATGTGAAGAATCACTTTTTCGTGCATCTCCGCATATTATGAGCGTTTCCCGGAGCTCGGAGCTCGGCTACATCGCATTAATTGAAGTCGATACTAATCCACAGTGATAGTTTCGCTTAGATTTAACAGCATCACGTTGCAGGAGGCTTCCTAAGTGCCACCCCATGGGTGTTCGTAGATCGACATAGAGTGCAAATTTCCAGTTACATCCATATAACAGCAATTTTTAACACAATGACAGAAAATCCTTGACGCGCCACATTATAAAACCTAGTTAAAGGATATTTTCTGGCTTTACATTGCTTGAAACGATCACTTGCAATACTGTCATTGTTTGCAATAATATAATAAAAAAATGAACAATTTTCAAGTGTTATTAAGTATAAAATAAATTAAGTTAGCAGTTTTGATAGGTCATTTTGTCTGCGTACATTTTAACATCTGGTGTAATTGTGCCATAGATTACGCGGACTAGAAAGTGTTGTTGGTAACTCTTTATCGGAAATAGACAGTACCTGATAAACCTCTAATGGCAAATTTAACAATAATTCAACTTTTTGCAAATAAGTTGGATATTCTCTTTTGTTTGCCAAATGTCAATAGCTGAGTATATATTTTTAGTGCTTTCGAGCGCTTATAAAACATATACATAAAGACCAAATTTACAATAATGGAATTATTTTATTATCTTATTTATTATAGCCATACATTAATAATGCCTTTATTTAATTTATAAACAAATGTATCAACAACCATTATCAAAGCAGGTACATTTTGTGTTTGCTTATCTTTGTGATTTTTTTTTGGTGATTATTTCCCCGACTCTGCCATAGAAAATTTTCTGGCCGTCTAATAATGGTGGTGCGTTTTATCTGGGAAATTGTTGGCAATAACCTAGAAGCGAAGGCTTCACCAACACACTAGGCCGATGGCTCTACGCGACACCGCAGGTGCATATATTGATAAAAGACCATGTTAACAGCCATGTAGTTGGTAGCACCCATTCAAAAGTCATTTAAACGTGATCGAACTGAGCTCCGGAATACAAGCAAATCGCGTATGGTGGAAATTAGAATAAAAAGCAAACGAAACGGACGACATTAATACAGATTTCGGGTTTTTTCTTTTTTGGATACGAAGTAAAATAAAATGAAAATGAAAGTGCTGCTAATCTTTGCTTTAGTGGCCTTAATGGCACAATCAGAAGGTGAAATTTTATATAAAAATATAGAAAACTCAAATAAAAAATAATGCAAATAAGAACTGCATTGGTATATTCGATAAAGTGACCAATTTTTTCGTACATTAACTACTTCTAAAATATATTTCATAATCTAAAGCAGTGTCCTCCCTTTTATCCTGTAAAAGTGCATGCAAATAACAATTTATTCAGTTAAAGCTACAATTTTTTTTTACCGAAAATCGAAAAAAAGGAGTACATGGATCAAATGCCATCATCCAAATATTCAGTATAATGAGAAATATCGATAAAAGAAAATGATATGAAATAAAACATATTTTAATCGGGCAACACTTTAGATTGCAGATGAATAAGAAATGTCCTCTGGACAAGGACTTACTTTCATTGCCCATAAGTATATGTATGTACTCGTATATAGAATGAATTTAAGCGAAGATTTAAACTCTGTTCGCTGGTCAGTAAATAACTAAGTGCAAACGTCCGGAGGAGAAGTTCTCATTGGCAATGAATTGCGTAGTGTTATCTCGTTCGTGCATATTGCAGATTGTGAAAAATCTCGATCTACGGCCGCAAATGGGTGGTGCCTTATACATATGATGATTTCTTCTTCTCTCTCGGTGGCGACTGGAATAGACATCCTTATTTACACGCCGTGCGCAGAAAATAACTGCAAGGACTTCAATCTTCTGCGCTTCTCCCCCAATTTGTCACACCAGATTTCGATAGTATTTCAAGAGCCTGGTCCTTCCAACGGAGTTTTGGTCTCCCTCTTCTACGCCGAGTTTGTTGTTAAAAATTTTCCATGTCGGAGCACATCCGCACAACATGGAACAGTCAACGCAATCGCTGTATATTAATGCGTTTGACCACGTCGATGTCGGCTTAAAGCTCTCTTTTATAGCTCATACAGTTCATTGTTTACGCAACGCCGATACTCCTCGTTAACGATGATGGGTCCATATATTTTCCGGAGTATTTTCCTCTCGAAAACGGCCAGTACAAATTCATCGCCTTGCGTCGTAAGCCAGGACTCTGTACCATATAACAAGATAGGTAGAAACAAAGTTTGCTACAGTCGTATTTCAGTTTGTCGAGAGAGGGTTTCCCATAGTAGCTGTTAGTAAGCAATACTCTCCTCTTTATCTCCTCTGCTGACATCATTCGTTTTGTTTGCAGTGAAGCCGTGTTAGGCGAATTCTTCCGCCACTTCAAAATTATAGTTGTCAACATTCACACAGCATCCCAAACGGGTAGACTCTTTGTTCGTTGAAACCAATAACTTTGTTTGTCCTCGTTTACTCCCACCACTGCTCTCTTCCGACGCTTGAGAAGGCTGCCGTAACATCTTGTAGTTTCATGCCAATAATATCTAAGTCATCTGCATATGCGAGTAACGTATGGCTTTTATTAAAGATGATACCAGTCGTGTTAACTGCAGCTTTCCTCATAATCATTTCCAACAGTATGTTGAAGAGGTCGCACGATAGACTGTCGCCCTGCCT